>JAAAPX010000031.1:0-227491 GCA_012656285.1 Aspergillus fumigatiaffinis | reverse complement strand
ACGGTGGAATAGCTCTCCGATAGCTATCCAGGAAGAGCCAGCAATCCGTTAACTAGGAGAGAATTAAGAAATGAAGCAGGAAATAGACAAGAAAATAATCGAAGCAATGACAATTGAGCGGCCAGAGGACGAAGGAAGGCTAATGCAACGGGATACCCAAGGAGATGGGTAAGGATAGCAGGAATGGACAGCAAAAGCAAAGCGGATGCACACTAGCCGGACCGTTCAAAGGTACCAAGCCTGTTATAGTGCAACGGGGGGAAGAGAGAACAGCAAGAGATCTGCGGCCACACTAATTGCAGTGGGCACTTGACCCTGGTAAGCTGTTGGCAGGGGAAGAAGGTACTTTTTTAGTAGCTTCAGATAGAGCTGACCAGGGTGGAGGATTGGGGGTACATGTGGTGGCATCATTAATATAAGAAATCACACAGACTCCGCTTGGAGAGGGAAAAGACGGGGGAAAGTAGAAAAGATACACATCGGTAACTTCATAGATCCATCTGGCACAGTCCAAAAGCCAGTAAGGACTGAAAAATGGTAAGGTAGTACGATGGTGATAACGACAGAAACAACCCACCTCGGTGAAGAAAATGTAGTGTGGATGAAGAGGAAATGAAGAGAAGCAAACAGGCAAAAAGGATGGGAAGATCGAAAACAAATGATGATGGAATCATGGGACACTTACACAAGAATAGACTAGGTACCCATCCAGAAAGGATAATTTAAATAGAATGGAGACGCCAGAGGTTTGCCTTTTTTTCACACTCCGATCCTTCGGGAGATGGATAGCTGTTTAGCTAGGTAGGTAAGCCAAGCTGTCGGGTCGCCCTGGGTGTGTCAAGAGTCGATCGAGCAAATGGTGGCAGAGCTTGAGGTGTCGGGAAGGGTGAGCTCCAGGAAAAATAATAATAAGGTAGTAAAAACTGTAAAAAAATAATAATATCGAATAATAATAATGGCAATCACCTCAGATTTTTATCAAATAGTAATGGTAACGGTATTAATGCTCAAGAAACGCGGAGATAGCCCCAAAAGGGCAGGCCGGTTTGGATGGAGCAGGAGCTGGAGACTCGAGGGGCGGAATTATGATTATTAAGGTGGAAAATGGAAGTGAGGATGAAGGATCGATAATCCCCGTGATCAAGATAGAAGGAGGGGGTTGGAATTGTCGGCTGTGTTGTTGACTGTTCAATAATAGTTCCACACTGTCACCATGGAATCGCAGTAACAGCCTGTTTAGTGTAAGGTGAATATCGTAGATTTGCGACGGAGAAGATCGAAGGAAAGCGATCAGAGAAACTAGATGTGGCCGTCGAGATGCTGTTGGTGCTCTTGGTACTGACAGGACTGATGAGGAGATGGCATAGAAAGATGCCAGAAAATGCCCCTCCTTGATAGCAGTAGCCTTAGTAGCTGTGCTTCTCTCCTTTGATTCGGTTGGCTCAGGATCTCTTTTGAGTGGAGGGAATGTCAGTAAGTAGTAGTACCTTAGGTACCTGAGGTAAATAGATAATAATCAAAGTATTGAACCTCCGACTCTAAAGAAATACGGAGAAGTAAAAAGGCATACTTTTCTCTGCGTGTCTCTTGTTTCTTTGATCTTCTTTTGTTTTTCTTTTCTTTCGTTTTTGACGCGCGCGTCCTTCTGACTGACTGGGTCTTGTTACTTGTAACCTGAGCCAGGATCCTGGTTCGCATGTATTAACACAAGCCACCAGAATTGACAGATCGTTTTTGGTCCTTGTTGGGGTTCCTCATTATTTTACGCCTCCAGGTCTGGGAGCTGTCTCGGTTTTTGGTCTCCTGAGGTGTTTGACTGCTACACTGGGGGAAAAAGAAATAAAATAAAATAAAACATAGAATAACCATGATAATAAGGTAAATAAATAGGGTGGAAATGCAAATACCTACTTCTACGGAGTGGAGCCTAACGAAACTAATATTAATGGAGTAACCGAAGCTATGGAGCAAAGCTGTCTGCTGATGCGCGGGATCATGGGCGGGCTGAAGGACGCAATAATAATAATAATTCTAATTCATTTCCACCAGAAGCATTGGAGAACCTCCGTACTCCGTCCCCCATATCGATCTACTCATTCTGAGTCTCCTGAATAGCCTGCAATTAGATAACGATTAGCGTTTCCGCGACGTTTTCCGAATCTGGGTTTCTTTCAATTTCCTATTTTGTAGCTGAGGGTCCGCCACTATTTACGGCGTAGCTCATGAGCTGTCTGAAATATGCCACATGGACAGTAGGTAGGAAAGATAAGGAGCAAAGACGACGGAGGGCTGGAGGGGACATGTTCCCGCCCCGTTTAAGGACAGCTCTTCACCTTTGGTATTCCTGATACATGGCCATCGGCATTGAGTTTGCAGAGCAAATCTTATTCCTAACCGACCGTTTGGGATGAGGTGGTTAGAGGAAAATTAGTATAGACTAGAGTGTAGGTAGATACGTAAGGTCCTAAGGTAAACGGGTTCTGTTGATACCCAAGTTTCGGAGGGGGCGGAATCCATTAGTGGGCGCTAGACACACACTTGGCCAATTCCCGAATATACTCCGTGGGTATCCATGACTTGCTCATCGTTGCCTTTAAACATTTTTATTCTTGATCAGCAAGTATGACCATGAGCCAAAATCAAACATTGTTTAAGAGATCAGACCAGGAATGGAGGGGACTCGGGGTAGACTACGTACCCAGACACTGATGGAGCCACGGATCGAACGGTTGACATACTCCTCCCAAGTGTGCTACTGGATGATGATCTGACTGGACAGCAAAACTGCCAATTGCCATTCAAATCAAATAATCATTACTGCCTACCTTAGCAACTTCGTTTTCGTCTCATTTTGCGGTCAGTCACTTTGACTATTATTGACTAGCAAGGGGCTCCCTATTTTCTTCTCCATCGCCCTGTAAAACTCAATCTTGAAGTCTAAACTACAGCTTCATGGAGCGATTGCTTCAGAAACCGAAGGTGGGTATCCACAGCCAACACCGATATTTTGAGAAGCATTCGACTTGATAGGCAGATGATCCTGATGGATACTCATACTGATACTGATACTCGTCGAGCCAAGGGGGAGGGGCCCTCCCCACAACAGAAGAGAAGAAGGAATGCATGATGCGACCCTGAAAGTGTGCTGCATAAATGCCCCACGCAGAAGACGGTGAGAATCATCAGGTTGCTCCGTGGCTGCTGCAGTAGGGTTCTGATGTTGTTGTATGGAGCGCCAAGTGCCTAAAGGCATCGTTTTCCAGATCCATACCACCATCTATACTTGCCATACAGAGCAGAATCATCCCCTCCATTTTATGATTTGACGCGCTGTAACCAGGCCAAAATAAAATTGCCAGCTGTCCCCTGGTTCCGTCCGCATTTTCAGGCACAACCACTCTTTGCCAACCACAGGGAAAGAAGAGACGGTAAGTTACGGGAACGGGTGTCGCGCGTTCTGGCAGTGGTTGTGGTTGTGGTTCACCGCGGGATTGGCTCCATCTTAGATCTCGGGTTACGCTCGGCAAACAACATCTCCAAGTGGAACTGAGGTCAGGACCAGGGGTGTTCCTCTCTATCCACAAAGCAGATGGACGTAGATTCGAATGTTGTGCTCATAGCAGTTAGTGTATTTGCAGAGTTTATTCAACATCACTTGACAGGTAAATATTTTGCGCCTCCGTAGTGCAATGAATGCCCCCCCCTCGCTTAACGAGCAATGATAGCCCGGTCAAAGCTCTACAGCGCACTCAAAAGTGTTGGGCGCCATACTGAAGACACAACACAATTGAGCGCATAAAGTCAACCGGGAGTTCCTTGGAACTAAATCATTTGAGAGACCCCTAGCCCATTAGACCGATGAGAAAGGATCATCTCGTCTTCGGAAAATAGGAGAGGCGCGAAGACTAGGACATGTTGATAGATCAACAGGTCTTAAAAGACACGGTCGGATTGCATTTGCCACTTCTCCTTGTTGGCTACCAATTCTGTGTGATCACGGGAGAACGTAGAACACCAGAAACAAGTTTCATTCCTACGATGCTATTCTACAATGCTACATATCCTTATCGTCATCAAACGTCCAACTATGGTCGATCCCTCGAGCTGATTGATGATCTACCCAAGAAAATGATTTCCTAAATCAATCTATATCCTCATATGATATTCTACACTCTACCTGTCTCTGCCTCCAGTCCGATATGATGTAGCCTAGTTATCATCAAGTCCTGATGAAATTACCTACTGCTCGAATTGTGGATCGTCTGCCTAAAATTCCATGATCCCGTCTCCTGGAACCTCCGTCGGTTGGCGGCATCATATCTGTTGGTTGGATCATTCAGCCGAAACAGGCGGTCCACAACTTTCTAACATTCAATCAAGTGCATATTCAACAACGTACACAGTACAGGCGACTTGACGCAAATTTACTGCAAATGATGAATGCTATCAAATTCTGCCCAAACAGAGTACGTAGTACAGCCCTCGTTCAGGCCTCTTTCTCTGTAAGGACGAAAACTAAAACACCCCACAGGACAAAGATCTACAGTATCCACCCGAACAGCGGACAAGGCATCAGGTCAGAATGAAGGAAATGGAAGCGTCCGCCGTCCGACGTCCATGTTGCGGATGATGTACATGCATACTGCAATGTATGTATGTATGACAGAATCGGAGGATGGTCAGGTGTCTGAAGCAAGGGATAGCCCTGTCCTGTTCAGAACCCCAGTGTGGCGGACTGCTGGGTCGGATCTGCATGGGGTAAACCAACAGTGCAACCAGGTAGAGAGCTCTCTAACTCAACTCATGCTTCCACGCCTAGTTGTCGTTGTCGGTGGCTCTTGGTCCGATGTTACGAGTGTCCTACCTCGCGGACCGAGATTGCCAGAACGAGAGGCTGGCATGCTGTTGTTCAACCTGAGATTTTTACTCCTACCACTGCCGCAACCACTACAGCTACCGCGTTTGCGATACTAACTTTGCCTTAATGCTGTAGCAACTCAACTGACACGCTTTCCTGGGATGCAAACGTATTTGGAAAGATGCATATTCAGCAAGTCGCTTCCCTCACTGCTTACCGGCTAATCGCACCTTGTCAAGAGAGATGCGGCTAGTGCTTAACCAGTACATTTATTCTAGGTCTCCAGACTCAGGAACCGGACATGCGCCGCAATTGGACACTGGAGCCGCTTCTAATCGGTCCTGGCCATGTATCGGATAACACTGAGACTGACGCGGGCCAGTGAGTCAAGAACCGAGACAGGATGCTCAGTTGAGCCGTGGACAAGCTGGCGTATTGATTGTTGGAGTAGCTGAAGGAGGACATCCGGTTCAACCTTGATCCATCCCCAGTTTTGGATATTCATCAGCAACTCTAATTAGGGGAGCCACAATTGCCCCGTACCAAGTGTGATGCGGCGGGACAGCCCGTTGCCCGTCTACGAATTTGGCTGATAGATAGCGTCTTCATCCATGGCTTGGCGCAGAAGGATCTGCTTCTACCATTTTCGACCATGGAGGTGAATTATGGCCTAAGGAGAAGGTATGATCCTTTGAGCCTAATCATTGACACAGATACCCTGTCGATAATCATATAAGAGTACTGCTACGATACCAAGAGGAACAGTCAGCATTATTCTTCGACACCGTGAACATATCTAGCTGCATATGGAAGTGAAACCCGACACGTGGATGGCGTACATCTATCTCAAATGCGCAACAGACTCTACACTATGAGATGGGGTATTCTAGCATACTCCGCAATCACCCTATATGACCTATCGACTCCTATGGAGAATGAACTACCAGATTGACTGATGAATGTAACCCCTCATAATGATTAACTCTCCACAATCCTACCTTCCGTTTTCTAGGTGAACCTTACTGCCATCCTGACTCGATCAGTCACCTGCCCTAGTCCTATCCTGACCATTTACATGTTCTTACAGAGTGCACAAACACAACCACAAAACGATCGATCAGACTGATGAACCATGGTTTGCGACATCTGAGAGGTTGATCGGTAGTCGAGACAAGAGCTCGGATCGCTTGATCATGCCGCTGCATGTGCATGGTCTGCATCAGATGTCAGATATGTATCTATCTCTAGAGAGCGTCAAGGTGTGGCCCTTGAAGCTCTGGTAGAAGCGCAGCAGGTGAAGCAATCTATCATTCTCACGGTTCTAGATAATTAACACATATATTCATCATAGCCTTAGAGCGTCCTGATGCGCGATATATTATTATCAATTGCGCAGTTCGTTCTCGATGCGGTAGATGCCACTAGCTATATGTGTAGACATGCATATGGTCTAACCCGAACGGTCATTGTCAAGGTTTTCCGACGACCATGTATCTAAATACTGTCTCTTCTAGGAGAGGCGGGTGGGCGCGACAGTTCTCCGTGATTGTTGATCTGAAACTGAGTAGGATTTCCTGCTGACCGAGAGCACATTCGATTATCTGGTGGGATGTATAAACTGACCAGCGGCGCAGTATGGATTCCTCTGCAGCTGGCTTGCGCATGGACTACGCAGCTATGGACTAACCACAGCCCATTGCGTATTCGACTACTTTAAAAGTACTAGATATCATTAATACCTTGCAGTTGCAGTAATGGAGTAGCCTCCCCCCGAATCCTCACGTCAGTCATCGATCCACCGACCTGGTTGACGGGCTCGGGAGGCTTCAACATGCTTTCGCGGGTAACCCATTCCCTATGACAGTAACGACATCCGTGGAAAGAGGCCAGAATCAATGATCGTCATATCCGCACTCCCTCTGTACGGTAGTTTTGACTATTGTCATTTGTCGTGCTGATCACTCTGGTACAGTGATCCACGGTATTTAGAGGTTTTATCCTTAGCCGCAAGAAACCCAATACTTCCAGTCAGCCCCGGACCCGAAGCGCGATCCCTCAAGCCACTGGATCTATCACATTTCCATCACTCAAATGGTTTCTGTCACTTTCCACTGTTCAATGAGGCAGGTGTGAGGGATTTGTGGCCCCGAATATAACCGTATTGACATGTTCATTTTACAAAAAGCACGGTGTACTCCGGCTCTACCTACGTACCTATGCAGTATTCAGTAATCAAATACTGTTCCGGTGTTTGTCCGTCCTTGCTTGCTATAATATATGAGGTGCATGTCAAGATATGATATACATGATTCCGGGGCTATTCATCTATGCTACCTTACGGAGACTTAGCAAGGCGATACCCTGGTCCTTACACTATCTACCATAACCATGGAACATGTCAGTTTCGAGGTAAGCTCAATTTGATACTTCTTGCGCATTGTGCACCACCAATGGCCCAAGCGTACTCTTACTATCCTCACCTTGATCAGCAGATGGACCAAGCGCTCTAGCCTTACCACCCAGCGTCAGGACCAGCTGCATAGGACATAGGCAATGGGCCACAGGCCATACACTGGTGAAATCAATCATGAAATCGAAAGGCTGAAACTTCTTCAGGGAAGACAAGACAGTAGTCTGGCTCCGAGCCAGAGCCAATACCATAGTTGCAATCGAACAGATGGACTGGTCTGGATCACCGCGCAGAAGTACGGTGCTACCATGTTGCCATCTATATTGAGTTTCTTCTGATGCTATGACTGCAGAGATTGGCCAGATAGACCCTCAGTGCAGGGTATAAAGTACGGGAAATGCATGCTCCAGCCCCTGATCGGCACCATGTGTCCTGGAATCGGCCCAAAAACCGACCTCGATGACCTCGTAATTCGTACAGCCTTTTCTTGCTCTCCTCTTCATGATCGACTAGGTTGACCAAACTATTCTATCAGAACTCACAGGAACGAAGTCGATGATAATAGGGGGGTACAAGCGACGACCATCACAAGGCAACCCCGCACAAACCCCCGAGGACATAAAACACCTCCAATGTGATCGAGCCGGATATCTTTTCCCCCTCCTTAGGTTGGATAGCTCAAGCCACGCAATTGCAACTATAGGACCTAGATAGATGACGGACACGAAAAACCGAGGCGGAAGGTGAAGATCACTGGAGTCTCGCTTTTTTCCTGCAGGGTGACTGATTTGGAGAATCCCGCTGAGGTATCATATCCAGGGACTGTAGTCTCTAGTCTCGACTCTGGGGTCTCGGGTCTTAGGTATTGAGCATCTGGGACTCTGGGTCTCGAATTTGAGCATTCCGCACATACGCAAATGTGAATGTGAAAGTGGTGCTGGGGCGCGTGGGACAAAGCCACACCACATGGCTTAGTCTGTCTTTGGGTCGGGTTCGGGGGTGGATGGAAGCTGACGGGGGTGTATCCATGCATGGTCCTATTCGACTTCAGGGGGTAGATGGCCCATGCTAATTATTACTTCCTTGCTCCGCAGGACGTAGTGTAAGTACAAGATGTGTGCTGCAAAGCTGCACAAGATATCGCTGACTGCACTGTCTATATCTCTACATGCGTTGAGTACAGGAGATATTTGGAATGATTGCGTACTGCACACGGCCTTCATCTATGGTATACCGTATGTAAGGGAATATGACTTGCAGCATGTATTGTCGTTGATGGTCTTTCGGTTCTCCCTTGCGTCAGGTTAATTAGCTTGATTTGATTTCATCTAAACATGCAGAAGGATGATGAACGCGTGTGCTCTATGTACTCTGCCGAAACGTAGATATCGTGCTCGCATACTGGTAAATGTGGTGATGCTCAACTTGCATCTGGATTCTCGCTAGAAGTAAGTCTAAGGGCTGGACATAGACGGTCATTGCTTGCGCAAAAGGTAGTGGAACATTGTCCACAAGCCCTGAAACACCTCGAGGCGTTCCTGCGCGTCAAACAAGTCATACCATTTCGTTCGCCGAAGCTTGAGAACCTGCCAGGGCTGATCAAGCGTGTCGGTCTCCGGGGGAAAGTCACTCTCGCCTGTTGTGAGTAGGTCCAGATACCGACGGTGGATTCGAAGGTGAAGAATGGCAACGTGGTGATTGATGGAGGAGAGCATGTATATCTAGAACGGTATTAGCATGAGTTCGCACCTGCCATTGGTGATCCAGCATACATCGTCGAATGGACTGTCCTTGTCTTTCCCAATCTGAATGTACCTCATCCGTTTGTCCCAAAGACTAGGCCCTGGCTGCACAATCTTCCACTTCTCGGCATTGCTAAGCTTCCGCCCGGAGCCCGCGCGACGGGATGCGAGGAATGGATGCTCGTACTTAGAGCGCTTCCGGTCATTGCCATCCCTCGCAGGCTGGTCCTCGCCATTGCTGTTGTCCTGCGTGTCCTGGGTCGCTCCACCCCATCGGGGTTTGGTCGCCCACCACTTGCCCTCACCGGCTTTCACTTCCGTCGTCCCCTGCCTCGCGCGTTCCTGCGCGGCGAGAAGCATGGCACCGAGCTCCCGAAACAGGTCGCATACCTCCCCAACGCCGGACCCTGGTGCGTCTTCAGGTCCTCGGAACGAGGTCTCCGGCCTGCATTGGGCAACAAAGACAGGGCCTTCCATGACACCGCTACGGGCCAATTGGCGGTCTTTGGGCGATCTGGCAGCCTGGAAGGACTGTCGGACGGGGAAGAGGATTTTCTTCACGGTGAGTCGCGGTGGGAGCATCGGGACAGTTACTTGGCAACCAAATGGCCAGGCGGCCATCTCAGCCAGCGCTCGCACCGTCTCCTCCCGAACGTCCTCTGGCATTTCCTGTCCGCTACCTATCCGGCGGCCGGTATACCTTTGAACAATCGGTTGCTGCCCCTCTTCCCGGTCCGAAGACGTTCCGTCGAGGGTCTGTGTCGTTGGTGGGTTGTCGACCTCCATTGGCGTAGTTGTTGAGTCCTGTCTCTCTGACGGCTGCGGTTCGCCATCTGTCTGCATCTTGTCTTCGTCGGACGCTACTTCAGGGGTGGTAGGGCGCTCGAAGTAATTGTCCAGGCTGGTATCCCACCACTGGGACATTCGCTCCAGCCCCGTCCAGAATTTTCTTGCATTAGCCACTCGAACACGCTGACGGCCCTCCTTGGGCGGTAATCGTGTAACTTCTCGGAAAGCATCATCATTGTCCAAAAGCAGTTCCTTCTTAAGAATCTCGAATCGGTCCGTCGCGGGATATGGGTTACCATTGTCCATCAAAATCGGCTCACCATCTTCGGTCTCGTTACATGTACGAGCCTCCCAAGGGAGCGGAGGAAAGAGTTTTGGGCCCTGGGGGACAATGCGATCTGCAGTAATGTTTGTTTCCATTCTGAGATTGAAGGCTTTCAACTTCTCCGTCGAGAGGTCCTGCGGCCGGCGGATCGACGCTAGAAGGTCGGATATCTCCCTCAGAGACGATTCCGATGCGTCGTCCGGGACATCTAACAGGTCATAGACTGGAAAGTCGATTTTTGTTGGAGGAGGCGGGGGTCGTTTTTCTTGTTCAGGCGGCGAGCCCATCGTGGGCAACGCTATGCGACATTAGCATTATGGTCAATGCTAATATTGATATGTCGGGAGAGTTCTATGCATTCAAGCAATGCCGAAGCCCAAAGCCAGGGAGCTCGGGATGTAGTGATTGCTTGACACGCACACATTGCAGCCATTGGTCTTGAGCATTGACGGCACCATTGTCATGGCGGCATTCATCGATGAAGGTTTTGTATTATAAGGTATACTTGTATATACCACGGATTTCTGTGTGACAACTAGTGAGGGGAAATCTTACCCAACCCACCGCTCCAACCGATCATCATACTGGTCTGGCTTGCGCTTGGTATTTCCTTCAAGGGAACGTGCGAGTATCCAGCTCGAACAAGATAGATTGTGTCCAATGTATTGAGAAGAGAAGAAAATGATCAAGATGAAGAATCAATCACATGCTCCTCTGTATATGGGAATATCGCGGGATATCGAACGGAAATGCGGCAGCTTCCAATTGACCGAGTAGAATTACCATGACCAAAAGCAATGATGGAATTCTTTCGGTGACAGTCAGTTCATTGACTAAGGTGGTTGATGTTGATGAGATTCACCGCACAACACAATGATAAGGGGAATTGCAAGAATGATTGTTGTCGAAGTTGGATTGTGGTTGCGGAGAGAGCGGAATTAGTAGCATGTCCAACTGGGCCAAGGATGAAAAGGTACGAAAACAAGCCACTGTCAGGCCTCAAGAGGGGAAGTGATAATCTTTGTCCTTGGTGGGTCGAATTAGCATCAGGATTAGTTCATGGTTTCGACCGTTATTATCCTTCTTATTATCACCATTCTCGAGATCGGAAGGGAGCGAGCCATCACTGTGACCAGTAGAGAGTAGAAAGTAGTATATAATTCCTCTGATGTAAGGCATCCAGACTCCGTTTTTAACAGAGGTACCAGGAGTACTTTGACCCCTCTCACGCGCTTTATAACAGTCACTCAGCCAGCAGACTTAGAGAGACGTCTAGTAGATACTATGCAATTGTATGTGACCATTCATAAACCCTATATATTGACCGCCTCTCCACATCAGGTTGCAAGTGCTCTATGGCTTCCACCTGGGGATGTATCGACTGCCCCGCTTTGAGGGGCAGGAGCACACAGTGTTACTTATGCCTTGGAAGAAATGATATTTTTGACATGTACAAAGTAGGTATGTAGAGTAATTCACGAGAACAACACAGTCTATGTTATTTCGCCCGCCACTCAGGGTACCTAGGTATGTTTGCTTAATACGAGTACGGACTACGAAGTACAAGCCAACGGATCAAAGCTGCCTGAGGCTGTCAAATAGGACAATAGTCGGACCGCGATTGAATCACATGACACATAAGGAGAAACTAATCCGCATACAGAATAGTGAATTACTAATGTTGATGGCCCAATCGGGAAATATGTCATTTTCTCCGTGTAGGTAGAGTTTCCCGGCTTCAACAAGTGAAACGTCCATCGCTTGATAGATCAGGCTCAATGGATCGGCAGCAGCTGTTCTTGCTCATCATGTTCACCAATCTTAATGGGCTTCGGTCTAGTTCCTCGGTCTTCAGGAATTGGACCCCAACATGCTATGAAACCACTTCCCATCTGCAGCTGCTACCTCTCCCTTGAATCATGGTTAAATGAAGATACGAATCTCCAGCGACTGAGCGTCGTGTGAGGGGCTGGGGAGGGGCCTCTCGCTTCCATCCCATGCGACAGACTAACGCCCTGCCAATTTATGGTCACAGTGATCACTGCATAGTTCCTCATAGGATAATTAGGATTGGACATGCTTGTTGGACTCTGTCTCAATTTCTTCCGGATGAATTTCCTCGAGTCAGGGACCACTTATCCCCTGCTTAGGTCCTTCTTCGATTGAACTCTGCCGTCTTGGGTACTGCGAACTACTAATAACTAATAAGCCCTAGATCTCGGTTCCTCTCAACTCTATCCTTGTCGCTGTTCGCTCCCCATAAGCGCTGGTCGATACCAAACACACGCGGTTGAGCTGAGAACGAACACCCTTATTTCTCCAGGCTTTTGGTATTGACTGTTGTTCTCCGTCCTTTCGCGAGTTCATATTATCAATCTACTCGGAATCGATCTGTATACTACAAAGTGGGCTAGAATGCTACGCTGAACTTCCGTGTACCACCTGTGCTTCACCGTTGAATCTTGAAACAGCAGGGCACAACGCGAATGCAGCCCCTCCGAGCCCGGACTGCTATGACCAATGCGTTCGTCTCCTAGCACGGGGCATAGTGAAACGTCAATCATGAAGATATAGCGCATTTACATTTCCTATACATTCCTTCCCTCGCTCTGGACTAGATTCCGACGGCCACTGCACTGTATTTTCGATTCGTTGACCTCTGGTCGCTGTTGGCATTCTACGCGCCGTGCCTTTTATCATACTGGACTTTATTCATCATTTGAGCACTATCGATTCATGCATGCCAGCAATTACCGCTCTTAGCCTTCCATTCTAGCAGAGCGACCGTCGCATCCGTCCAGCCTGTGGGCTTGGCGCAATGTCGATGTCCAGTCCTTCTATCATCTTATATCAGGGCTTGAGATGTACTAAAGTGCCCAGAAGTTCAATTGCAGCGGCAACATTGCCTGCCGTCGTGCCAGAGCCTACACCTACCCTGCCAGTCTCGGTACAAGACCCAGAACCCGTGACGACTCTACCATCCAGTACGGAAACCGCTGATGAAGTGTCGCTATCGTCTCTTATCGTCGTCACTCCTTCAGATACCCAATTAGCTCCCCTCCCAACTACTTCGTCTATCTCAGAATCTCCACCAAATCCCGAGAGCAACACGGACACACACAAATCCATTCCATCTCCTACCTCTCATAATCAGACATCTGGCCTCTCGTTGACTGACGGCCTCTCCTTGACTGATGGCCTCTCGTCGACTGGGCTGTCGACTACACCGTCGAGCTCCGAAGTCCTGACGACTCCTACGGCAGAGACCGGGCTTATGGTCGAGACACCCACATCGAGTACAGTCACCGCAGCATTTCCTTCCGCGACGAACCCTTTGCAGAACTTTTCGGATCACGGGTCTGAAGACGTGCGCAACCGTCATACACTTCGTACGATTTTGGGCAGCATCTTCGGTACTGTGGGCTTGATCACCGTCATACTCCTCACGTGCTTTCTGATTTATCGTTATAGACGGCGAAAACCGCGCGACGGTCGAAGTCTCGGCGGGAGCGAGAAACTACTGCGCGATGGTCGGCACTCTGCAGACTCCTGGGCAAGCTCGCACCATGCCTTTTTATCCAGGACATCATCTCTTTCGGATGCTCCTTCTGCTCCGGACCATCATGTGCGGGGTCCGAACATGGGTTATGCTCATGTCAGAAAAGGCTCATCTCATCTCTCGGAGCCCGATCCAAATCCTTCAGATGTATCTCTTGGCATGCGGCCACGCATACGCGACGCTATTGGCGGGACTCAAGTGCACTCGACACCAGGCGACAAACATTTTTGCCCCGAGGCTTCAACTCTCGCAGGGTCGCATTCGCCTTCATACGAGAAACCAATCTCGCCAGGCATCCAAATAACCCAGGACCAACACTCCATTTACAGCAGTGAACGCAGTCTAGGAAGTACCATCATTCTCCCAGGACGAAGTAGCTTTGGAAGCAGCGTGCAAAGAGCGAGTTATCCGGTATCCATATCGGATCTCGGGCCCCCTGGACCCAACGATTCCGTGACAAGAGTCAGTACCCGGAGCGACCCGTTTGACCTGGAAGTCCCTCCAAACGCGATGCACAAGCGCAGCTCTGGCCCAATTCCCCGGGGTTGATGGGCGCAAGCACTCAAGTGCTCGACTCTGGTCAATGCGACACGTGACATGAGACACGAATGTTTTCTACAGGACGAGCAGGGCTGCAGGTATTCTCTTGCTTTTGTATATCATCTTTCATTCTAGTAGGTATCATTTCAGAATAGTGTATTATCATGATGTAATGTACGTCAGGTAAACTTAGTATACGTTGTTAGCAGTCGCTCTGTACCAAAAGATCAGTTACTGCTACTTTATACTTCTAAAAAATCATGTAGCTCGAGAGAACCGTGACTCTACGTTCTTTCCTTGTTTATGCAAGACATCCTACACTTCGCTCCGCAGTGAATTCTGAGTCCACCTAAGAGAAATATATATCCACCGCCACTCCACCACCAACACAGCTCAACTTTCCAATACTGCAAATAATGAATTGAGCAACCTCCTTCCATTTGTTACGATGCAATAATTAAATAAACGTGACACCAACAGCCAGTTACAGACCGGTGCAGGAAGGTAGACGTTTTATAAAGCTATACGGAAACCACGGAGACCCGATCACCTAGATGGACAGAAAAAGGATCTGAGTAGGTAGGATAGGGGATACGTGGTAAGGGATACCTGATCATACTACAGACGGAATAACGCAAACCACATCTCAGACATCTCAAGAGTAGGTATAGTAGACCGAACCGGGAATCTGATATTCAGGTAACGTTACGACATTAGATAAACAGCTTTGATCGGACTGAGGTTGAACCGAGGAGTATGGGGAGAAGGGAATCAGGGACATCCGGACAGTCTTCTGGTCAGAATGGAGGGGAGCAGTTGGATGCGATATGATGATGGAGATAGAAAGACAACTCCTTGGAGCGGTGGTAAAAAAAGAAAAAGAATTTCAAGACTCATATCACACAAAAGCGCCATGCCATTTGTTTTCCTTTAAATGAAGAAAAAGAAAGCTTTGTTTTCTTTTTTGTTTCTCTCTCTCATTCTTTGCTCTTTTTCCTTGGGAGAGAAAAAAGAGGAATAGCATTTTACTGCTTCCCGATCCCAGGTATCAAATATCTTCCAGGTTTCCCCTGATCAATTGTCCCGGACAGAGAATCAAACCACCGAACCAGACCTGAGAGACATAAAACAAACGTGGCCGACCTGATTCCCGTTGGCTATTGGATTTCCCCCCAGTTCAACCTCCGCACCGCCAAAAAAAGTCAGTTGGCTTTTTTTGTTTACTCCTGCTGCTCCTCGCCGGCCAGAGCGTTACGCTTGGCCTCGATACGCTCCTGTCGTCTCTCACGGAGGGCCTTGTTCTTGGCACGCTTGGCGTCCATCTCTTCCTTGAGCAGGCGCTCACGCGCTCTCTCAGCCTTGGCCTTCTGGATCTGTAAGAGTCGAAAAGTAGTGTGTCAGCCTCTTATCTGTATTCGCCTCGTCGCTATCCTTGCATCTCATTGATAACAACCACATGAATCGAGAGGAAGACTTACGTGCTCAATCAGAGCGCGCTTGTGCTTGAAGGTGTTACCCTTGCTCAGGTGGTAGAGCTCGTGGTAAAGGTGCTTGTCAATCTTGCCGGCGGCACGGTAGCGGACGAGGAGGCGACGGAGAACACGCATGCGGCGCATCCAGAGGAGCTGGCTGTAATACGCAGACATCCATCAGTAAAGGCTCTTTGCTTCATTCCCTATCCCCCCAGATGACTGGCAGGGAGTGTGGCAACCGATCGAAGATCCTCCTCAACCGTAGATAGAGGCAGAGTGTGCATACCTGGGCATACGAGCGTCCTTGGTACCCTTACGCTTACCCAGACCGCGGTGTCTGCCGATTCTGCGGGCAGCGTTGAGCTCACGGGCACGGGCGCGGGAGTGCATGGTGACGGGCTTGCGGATGATGAGGCCATCGCTGACGAGCTTGCGGATGGTCTGGCGGGAGTTGGCGTTGGAGATCTCATTCATCTCATTGGGATCGAGCCAAATCTTGCGCTTGCCGCAGCCCACCACGGAGGCGGCGAGGCGCTTCTGGGTGCGAAGGTTGACCCTGTAAAGCGAGGAACCACACGGTCAGCCTTTCTGTTGTTCAGAATCGGTCGAGGGGAGAGTCCCCAGCAGTAAAGAGAAATTTCCCGAAAATGGGCCATTTCCAAGCGCTGATCGAGGGAAAAAATCCCATCAAATGACAGTATCTCCCCATGAAAGGACAATATCAGATTATGGAGATGGAACTCACATCTTGATGTCGGCGTATCGACGGTCGTTGGCGGATGATGTTCGTTGCACTCGTCGACGGGTAGAATTCCCAGGTGAGGAGTTTGAGATACGGGCGGTTGATTAGCTAAGCGACTGTGCTGCTAAGCGAGAGGGTCCACCTTAGGGTTTGTGCCCCGGACGCTTGTCCCGACCGGGGAAGCGGATTGAGCCTCAACGTCACGCAGCCTATGATATGATGATATCTGACTGGAAAGATATCTGGAACATGCTATTCTGGATCACATTGAAAAGGCCTGAAAGGCTTATTCGGATTGATGACTTTTTCTCGAATCTCCTTGTATTCGCACGCCATGTACCGGCTCTCCTGAATAGATCACGTGACACTAATCAGCATCGTTGTATGAGTGAGAACTCCTTAAGCGAGGGTTCAACGAGAGAAAGAAAATCATCGTTCATATCATTCGCTACTTTTGTAATCTAGTGCGCTCTATACTATACACTCGAATGCAGAGGGTATAGATCTCGCTCATGCCAACGTTGGTAAAATGTAAACCGCGCTCAACTACTCATCGGCGAATGCGCCTTCCCCAAGATCGACCTTTCCGACGCTCCACAGTTCCTTCTCATCCTCAGCTTCGTCATTGGATAGACCCAGTCCTCCCTGTCCACCTTCGGCCTCCTTGCGTTCTCTAGCCTGGCTGGCGAGACGTAGCGCAACTCGCTTGAAGTAGTCGGACATGCTCCGCTTAGGTCCAGGGGGAAGTTCAGCCCCGGGTCCAGCCATATACTTGTCGAAAACAGCAGTTTCAGATTCCTCAACGGAGAAGAGCGACAGGAACGCAGCTTCAGCAGCGAGCTTGACGGGAATAATCACATCACGAACACAGCTGAAAATCGGTGGTGCAAGCAGAGCCAGATGAGGCCGGGTCAGTTCGGGGTGAAGTCGGCTCACCGTTCGCAAGACCACCAAAGTGAGACGGCGAACATCAGGAGGCACGCCCGCCTGTATGCAGGGCGCTAGTGCTTCGAAGATGGCCTTGTTTGTCTCGAAATTGCGATTCTCATCCTCGATCAAAAGGAACTTCCCGGCAGCGAGGACGCTGTTCTCGGCAATGAAAGGCTGCCACAGAAGTCAGAACCACGAAGGGCTGAAAGCTCAGTGAGTAACTTACATCCTTGTTCGAGACGCCCTGACAAATGATCGATTGGGTCTCGGCAGCGTAATGCTCAGTCAGAGACAACGGCGAGTCAACCAGCAAGGCGTTCAGGCCCAGAATGGATGCGTGTGTCATATGGCTTGTGAGCACACGGTTCCTTGGATTACCATGTCAGCACTGCTCCCAAAGTTGAAAGATATAGCAGGATAGACTTACTTGATCAGTGGGCTGGCGGTAGACGCAGGAAGGACCTTCACCAGTGCACCAAGCAATTTGGCATTCGTAATAGCAACGCCATCTTCGGAATAGTTAGCTTTGCAACGGTCATCTTGTCAGGCTTAAATCTCAACCTACCAGTCTGATCGCTGGCATCATCGTCAATGAGTGCAAGGATAGCATTCTTCGAAGCCTCGCTCATATTCGCGCCAGCTTTGCCGACGACTTCTTGTAGTGCCTTCATCATCGCATTCTTGACGCCCATATCATCTGTCTTTGTACCCGTAATCAATTCTGGTCAAGGATTAGTATCAACGCTGTTATCAAATTATCGCATAAACTAATTGACCTACCTGCAATGAGAGGATCCACCCTTGGGGTCAAGGTAATCAAGATTCCAAGACCCTTGGCAGCCCTGTTGCGCAGTGTCTCGCTGGTAGAATCGGCTAGACCTCGCGCAAACGTACGTTGCAGTTGAGGCAGGAATGGCTTGACTGCCATCGGGATCTTCTCAAGAAGCTTGTTAAGTGTGAAGAAGATGGCACCTAGTCCTGGTCAGTCCTGTGAACGATACAGAAAGCAAGCCTCATATCAACCTACATTTGATATCCACTGAACGTTCAGAAACCACTCTGATCAGAGGACCAGTGATTTGAGTAACGAAAAGCTTCAGGGAGTTTGCATTGGTACGGTCGATGATATCGCCAATGGCCAGAGCTGCTTGCGTACGCTGTTCCACATTGCCGTTGAGAAGACCCTGCAAGAAGATTGGCAGAATGGCAGTGATACCCTTCGGCAAGCTGAAACCTGGCAGATCGGCTCCAGGCACACCCACTTGTCGTAGAACCTGGCGTGTTGGAATAGTGAGGACTTCCATTTCCTCTTTGCGCATGTGAGACGTGAGCCCACTGAGTGCTGTCCAAGCTGCCTTGACAACTTCCTTATCGCTGTCGTCGAAGGAAATGAGCAGGACACGAATCAGATCCTGGTAGTACCTGGAGTAGTCGATCTCGGCTTCAGAGAAGAACTTGTTAAGATGGAGCGCAGCGCTGGAGCGGCGTCTGTGGTCATCGTGTTTCAGAAGAGTCATCATGACGTTCATCACGACATTCAGACCATCGAACTCATCCACAGATACCAAGACGGCATCGAAGGCGCTGTTCAGTTCCTCCCGTTGCTCCTCGTCCGTAGTCGAAAGGATGTTGTCCATCAAGGAGTTGAGAATCGCGGGCAATCTGCGCGTCAAGGCCGAACCTGCCACCTCAGCCAAGGAAGCGATGGCCCTAGCATTGAAGGCAGAGATGGGCGAAGTGATCAGCGTCGGGATCAGGTTGGGTAAAATGATGTTAGCCCTTGTTTGCTCAGTAAGGAGCGTCAGTAGTGCTGACAGCGCTTGCTCAGCATCCTCGTTGTTTCTCAAAAGCATCAGGAGATGGGGCAGGACCTGGTCAACAGCCTTCTTGCCAAGTATCTGCTGCAGTGCATCGAAGGCTTCTGCTGCCGCTTCACGGACGTCTTCGTCGCTATCGACAAGGGCAACCCGAACGGTCGAGATGAGTATCTTTTCGTAGTCCTCCAGGGCTTCAGGAGACGCAGAGGTAATGAGCTCTCTCAGGGCTATGCAGATACCTTGCTTGACATCCACATCGGGTGACGTACGGAGGCCTTCCTCGAGAGATGGCAGCAAAGTAGCGAGCACAGACTCGCCAGCCTTCTTGATAAGGTCTCCGAGAGCATTGCTGGCGATAACCTTGTGCTCCATGTTTGATGAACCAAGCCGCCGAATGATAAACTGCGACAAAGTAGGCACCATCTCCTTGAGCGTTCTGGGTGAAGCGACAAGCGACTTCCAAACAGCCATCGCCGCGCTCTTGACAAGACCAGAAGTATCGCAGCGACAAATGAACAGAGCGGACAAGACCTTGTTTCTCCTCTCCTCGCCGAGGACCTCGAGCAACGACTGTCCGGCTTGAGCAGCCTCTTCCTCTTCCTCTTCCGCATCTGCCTTGGCTGTGATACCCGTGATGCTGAAGAGCAGGTCACCCACCAGTTCAACAGAGCTCAATCTGATACGGTAGCTATCGTCCGCAAGACCGCGTTCAAGTTCAGGAAGAAGCAAGTCGATAGCCTTGGAAGAGAAGTTCTTGACCAGCAGACGACCAGCCTTGAGAGCCGTCTCCCGAATGGAATCGACGTCATCTGCCAATCCTGCAAGAATGGGAGGAATGATCTTGCTAAGATATGACGCAAAGCTGTTTCCGAAGCAGGCAGGCAGGAAAATAAAGAGGGTCATGAAGCCTTCCCGAACAGCCGGCTTCGAGCTTGAGACATTCTGCAAGATTGTTGGCAATGTCTCTTCCAGTCTTGTCGTTCCCAGACCAGCCAGAACCTCCGCAAGAGCCTGTGCGGATCCCAAACGATCGCCAGCGCCAGTATCCGACTTGAGCGTAGACATGAGGTTGGGAATGAGATCGGGTAGTGCATCCTCTCCAAGCTTCTCGATAAGTGAGCCGAGAGCTTTGGACGCGGTGGCACGAGTAGTAGGCACTGGATCGACGATGGCCAACTGCAATCCAGAAACGATAATGGGCAGGTGAGAGATAAGATCCTTCCGCTCCGTAAGGTGAGCCAAGCTACCAATGATCTGTGCGGACTTCCTCTTGGTATTTGATCTGTCGCCAAGACCGCGCTCAAGGATACGGACAACAAGCGCCAAGGAGGGAGCATCCAAATAATGAACGAAAGAGACCTTGATAAGTGCATCCAGAGCCTCATCTGTGTATTTGGTCGGATCACTCAGGGCCTTGAGAAGGACATTGACCAAGCCCTTCACTTCGGGGTTGCTGATGACCTCACCGAATCGCTGCAGACTGCGATTTGCGGCGTTGCGCACCTCCTTGTGAGTATCATTGAGCACCACGGTAAGCGGAGGGATGATGTCGGGCAAGCTTGCTGCCAGTTGCTGGGGGTCGAGATAAGCCATTGCTCCAAGGAGATCGCAGGCTCCCTTTTGACTGCGCCATTGCGTGTCGTCAAGACCATCGAGGAGAGTAGGAAGAATCTTCTTCACACCGTAGGAGCTGAGATTGGAGAAGCAAGCCTTTGCTGCGTCGAGGCAAGCATCGCGAACGTCGATGCTAGGGTCACCGAAACCGGCAAGGAGCTGCGGCACGATCTGAATGACATATGGTTCAAAGGTGCGCCCGAGGATGGTGGCGAAGAGTTCGAAGGCTAACAGTGCACCCAGTCGCTGATGTGCCTCTTTCTTATTCTCAGTGGCGTCCTTCAGGTGAGACATGACCTGGTACTCCCGCAGAGTGAAGATGCCCCTTCCACGAACGATACCAGCCAGACCGTAAGCCGCGCCACGCTGGGTAGCGTAATTCTTGGTCTGCAACAGTTGGTCCAGCATCTGTTGTACATACTCTCCACTCTTTGGCCCGCAGAGACGAATGAGTGGTGGAAGGCATCCCGAGACGGCGGATTGTACAGTTTCCGACGGAGTTGGCAGTGTCGCCAGAAGTCGCTTGATCACTGTTTGCAACCGCGGATCGTCCGACTTAAGATGCTGAGCCAGAGAACCGTAGAGAACAACCACTGCTTCATTGAGAAGATCGGATGTCTCGCTTCCTTTGTCTGAAGTTTCCAGAGTGGTTTCCAGTATTTCCATCAACTCCTCAACCCGCTGCTGGCCGCGCGACGCGACGACGGATCTGCCGCTGTCAGCCATTTGGGATCTCACCACAGAGTTTCTGTCGATCAAGGGCCCTCTTTCAATCAGAAACCGAAGGAACGAAACAATCTGATCGCCTTCGAAACTATTTGTCATCGCACCAAAAGCGAGCGCAATGCCACTGCGGCATTCCCAGTGGTCGGTCGTATCCACCTTGAGCGGCATTCCGTACTTGTCCTTCGCGGGCTGTTTGGGCTTCACTTCCTCCTCATACATCGACTGCAATTGCTGGACAATGTCCCCGAAAACCGATGGATTGAGCTCCACTGCATGGCCCAACGCGCGGGCAGCAGCGCCTCGGAGTTGGGAGTCCTTGGAAGAGAGGTATGGAATGATTTTCCCGTAGGAAGTCTCGTCGACCTCGAGGGCATTTTCTTCCCAGATATTTTCAGCAATCTCTGCGTTCTCCTCGACCAGATCGTGACAGCCCAACCAGATGTGCTCAGAGAAGTCCAGATCAGTCAGATCAATTTCAGACTCAATAACCTGGAGGACCGAGGTTCGGACGGATGTATCTGGAATGATGGTGCCTTGTAGGAGAACATTAAGCTCCTCATTGGTGATGTTGGACGAAATGCATCTACAGAAATCAAAGAGTGTATCCTTGATCAACTTGTAGTGCTGGGTAAACTTCTGCATGGCAGTAAGCAGGTGATTCAGGACCTCAACGCGTGGAAGACGGTTGTCAGTGACTGTGCATGAAGTGTTAGCGTTTCTCAGTTCTAATCATGCTCCTTGAGAGATGTCAGAACTCACATGAGCCGGAGTGGAATGACAGGAACTCCAGCGCCAGAAGCAACTGCTCTCCTTCTTCTTCCCCTTTGACTTCTTCGATGCCATTTCGGCTCAGAACCATGAATATCAAGGGAAGTATATATGCCAAGGATGTCATGTCGAATGGGCGCTGCTCAGAAGCAAAACGAAGGCGATAAAGAATTCTTGTAACAAGCCCTGTAACATGGTCAATAGGTGCCTGAACCGCTAATGATATGTGCAAACTCACCAGCGAGTGGCTCGGCTTCCATCTCAGGCGGCAGATGGGACCTGCCGATTGCTCGTAGTGTCGCAACACCAACGAAGGGGCGAAGAGGACCTAGGCGCGAGGAGACTTTCTCAGCGCATTTCACGTACGCTTTGGAAACGACGTCACCCGCGAACAAGCCCACGCCAGCTCGGGCCAGAGACAGCAACGAGCTTACAGCCGGGTTGATCCATCCATCAGCATCAACGGCGGGCCCGCTCGCAAGCCCCTGAATAATGCCGGCGCCTCTTTCGACTCTCTTCACTTCCTGTAGGACCTCCTCACGGATCTTAGATTCCTTGGCAAGCTGAGCTTTGACCTTCGCTTGTTCATCCGCGCTAAGCTTCTTCTGTGTTTGACCTTTCTTCTGAGCTAATTGCGCCCGCAGCTCTTCTTCCCATTTGAGGGTGTCGTAGTCTTTGGTGTTCTTGTCGAATGCTGGCTGCTTCGACTTGGTGTTGAGGACATCAACAAACATGGTCCCCTCTGGGGTGCGGGCAATGGCTGCATCGGTTGGTGTGAATCTAGAAAGACGCGAGGCATCCAAATCGTCTCTGATCTGCCGAATCAGGCGAGGGACCATAGTGTCTGGTGCGACAAATGTCAGGTCCCCTGCAGCATTCCAGATAGCTACATCAATCCCAGGGACTTTCGATTGGATGGGGTCCTGCGCCAAATTAGCATGTTGTTTTCTGTTCTGGATTGACAGCCGAAGACCAACCTCATGCACCTGCGTCAATTGCTTCATAAAATCATCCGGATATTCACGAACAAGATCACCAGGATCTGTACCAGTCCTTAAGCACAGTGTGATCCATGAAACATTTGGAATCAGTTCTGGCCTGCAAAGTACAAGAAGCTGAATGAGTTGACGCTTCAGATCAGATCGAATCTTATCAGACTGTATATCGGCGGCAGAAGGACAGATGGCCTTCGCGACGAGGTGAAGGAGCTTCTCACTCGCCGATCCTGCAGACGATGCAGCAGACTCTTTCTCCACCGTTCTCAAGGCGAGAATCCACGTCCACAGAGCTTCAGTGACCACGCGACCGATCAGTTCCGACCTTCGCAGATAAATTCCCATAAGCGCGTGAGCAGCTTCCTCACGCAAATTTGTGCGAAGTCCGGGGGCCGTGACAGCGTAAATGAATGCCTGAGCCCATGTAACCTTGGCTGCATCTTCGGTGCTCTCGAACTTGGATCCAGACGAGACAGCCACGAGTGCGCGAACCATCCACTGGATCTCTGCTGGAGACGTCAATTTGGTATAAGCCTTAGGGTTCAGGAGGAAAGAGGGCTTTGGGCTGAGGAGCATCGATTGTGCCACAGTGGTTTCCCAGCCCGCCTTATCTAATCCCTGGGCTGTAGATACCCTTTCGTAGAGGGCAAGGTATACAAATGCTGCGGATAAAGAGCCATTCTGAGCTGAAGGTAGAGGATTTGAAGTTACCTCCTTGAACAAATCCTTCATCTTGTCGAGGAACTTGGTGACAAATGGTCCAACCTCGGAGGTAGCCAGTGTTGGTGCTTCAATATGCCAGAAGACGTCTCCAACAATCAGTTGCCAAAGCTTCCTGAACGGGATACGCTTATCTGCAATTCCTTTGACGACGGCATTGATGACATCGTCACTAATTTTCACCTTGGATTGAAGGAGGAAAGTGAGGTGCTTGCAGAGGGCCTTGATTTCTTGTTCCAATGCTACTTCGTTAGATTCCCGCGAGAAGACAGGAGCAAACCCTTGCACTATGTCTTTGGAGACACTCTCACTAGGCAGGATAGCACAGACCGCTTGAGCATACACAGCACGATGCTCTGGGCTAGTGATCTTCTGGGTCTTGAGGGGCCCGATGATCTCACCAGCGATCTTGACAAGCCAATCCTCATTTTTAGACTTTGAGAGGATGGACTCAAGAGATTGCACAGCACCTTGCCTAATAGTCGTATTGTTTGATTTCATGCTGGAGAGAAGGTGCTTGAGGAGCCGAGAGGAGAGAATCTCGGACAGGTCAAAGTCCTCTGGTAGAGAAGAGCATAGTGAAGGCACCAATCCACCCAATACCACCTCTGGAGCACGCAAGAGCGATTTTTCAAGAGGAGGTACTAGCTCCGATGTGAGGTCCTCATAGGTAACAAAAGAGGCGAAGAAGTCAGACAAGCCACTTGCGATGTGGTTTGGCACTGCAGCTTTTGAGCCGATCAATTCTTTGACGTAGTATGCGAGAATCAATTTCTTCTCTTTCTCCAGGACTGCCTTGCTGTTCGGTAGGCGGGCACATACACCAGACACGACACCGAGGAAGGGCGCATTCTTCTGCCCCACCGCCGAGTCACCAGTCAGCCGAGCGACTGACTGGCGGACAGCATCTTCGCCCCAATTGTCGGACGAGAAGACGGCGCGTAGAGCACGTCTCGTAACAGTAAGGGCAGACTGTTTCACTGTAGGTCTGGGACGAGCGGCAAGACAAGTTTCGAGAGCCTTTGCATCCACAGCGACAATGTCCAGGACGGTCGAGAGAGGGGTGTCCGGGTCATTTTTCAATGTCTGTAGCAGAAGGGAGCACCATTCCAGCAGGACAAACGCGGAAGATGGAGCCAATCCGGGTTTAGAAGCCTCTGCGAGCAGATTCTGGGTGAGGTATTTCAAATCTTCGGTCGGAACGGGCGCCTTGAGGATCGTACGCAGACATTGCTGAACGGCTTGCCGAGAAGGGCGATCGACGTAGAGCGGATAGGTTGTAAAAAGGAGTCCTATAAGAGACTGACGGATTTCTTGTGGTAATTCAGAGCCTAAAAGTCGAAAAAGAACAGAGCGCGTGAGCAATGTGCATGCTGAAGGGCTGACTTGGAGGGGTGAGCAAACAACCAACTTACCAATTCTATCGCGGAGCTCCTGGAGAGCACGAGTTCTGCGAGTAGTCGAGCTCGAAAAGAGAGCGTCTCGCAGGCTCTCCAGGTCTCCTGATTTCACCTGTTCCCATGGAAAGTCGTCCATGTTAGGTGGACTGGAGCATGTCGGCGTTCGCTAGAAGCCTTCCCGCAATGCTGTCATAAGAGTTTTCGACGTTGTGGGGGAGGAACTCCGTCAACCGCAGCCGACATCATCGGCCCTCTCTCGCGCCCATGGAGACTTTTTCATCATTCAACGCTCGCATTCGCACTCTAAAAACCCTACGGGCCCAAGGACCTCCGTCGATATCTCAAATTCAATTTTCCTGCGGCTCGTGGGGTTGAACCGGTCTTAATCGCGCCTCGTTTGGGACCCCTCTGAGCGAGGCGGACCTTGGTCTTGAGAGTCATGCCCTCCAACAACAAACGAAAGAAGAAACCTGCCTCCAATCCCGCTAGGGGCTTCGCGACCGTTTCTGTACCCTCGAAACCAAAGTCGGTGGACTCAACGACCCCTGCATCGACCGTTGATTCCCGATCAGTTACTGAGAGTGACCGGCCAACACCGGCAGAACCGAGCCAGCCACATTCCGAGAAGCGAGAGCCTTCCTCCCTACAGAACTACTCGCCGGAGGAACTTGAGAAACATTTGGAGAACGCAGAGTTGCAGCTGCTGGTTGAAAAGCTTGCTGCCAAATGCAAGAACGATGCCGCCCGCCAAGTCACAAAGCTCGAAACCGAGCGGAGGGTCTTGCGGCAACAGGCTGTATCTCTGAATCTTTTGGAGTGGCTTCCTAAAGAGGTGCAGGAATTAATTCTCAGCCTTGCCGAAGCGGAAGAACGCGAAATCAGCCCCCCGTCTAGCTTGAAGAAGTCGAGCTCTGAGGAAGAGCTGTACATGAGACTTTGGACATTGCGGGAGACGTTCATGAAACTTGGGTTCCCCGAAGTGAAAGTTGAGGAGGCATTGAAACATGTGCTGCTCTACTTGCCCGGCACATCTACAAGTTCCAATAGAGATGTGGTCCCGAATCTGGATGAGTCTTTGGACTGGCTTGCCATGCACTGCCTTCCCGCAGAACTACCATCTTATACACAGTCGAGCGCTCAAACACGCAATGAGTCGGAGCGACTCGTTTCTTTTATCTCCGGTAAAATTTAATCTGTGACCATTTACGGAGTGTAAGAGGCTAACGCCCAATAGAGAGCCAGCCGACAGAATCCTCGGCGTCAAAAGCAATGAATGTTGACAACAAGCCGAAGAAGACGAGGAATGTAAAGATGATCACTCCTGTCGCCTCAAGTCCTTACGACTCTGATAGCTCACTTGACCCTGACACGTTGCTTCCAAAATTCCTGGAATTGCAGACGAAGCTGTACAACCTGCGACCAGAATTGTTCGATCAGCCAAAGAAGGGCAAAAAATCTGGTCGTGAGCAGGCAAATGTCACCACAGAGGATCCCCAAGTTGCGAGACTCCAGCGTAAACTTGCAAGCATTGAGAATGACGTGTTGTTTGACCGCGATGAGGGCGAGTACCGGTGGAGGGAGAAGCTTGATGACCTGAGGAGGGAAGCAGCATTTTCCAGACGTGTTGCTCGCGACGAAGGAAATGGTGCGCCTGTGGAACTCGAGGTCAGGAAGCCGGATGAGGCGTCGACTGAGGCGGAGAGTGGTGCCGGGTTCATGGACGACAACGGAGATACAGCAGATCTTCTTGGAGATATGTTCGAGACTGATGAGCCAATCTTGGAGACTGGTATCATTACAGAAGAGCTCAAAAAAGCCTTCGTCACGATGCGTGACTTCGGTAAATGGACCGGACTTAGTCCTCGACGGGTCCTGGAAGAGACGTGCAAGTCCAGGTATGAACCTGTAGGCGCTCCTTTTGTGGTAGACCAAAAAACTCATGGCGCTTTAGGGATACCGGTTGTACGATTACTTATAAAGACTTCTCACCCTCATCACATACGAATCGAAAGGCCGTCGAAGTCAGGTGGTCGAAACCTCAAGACGTGCCTTTTCCCTTGGAAGTGGATATGGTCACACATAAATCGAACTCTTACACGACATTTGTATCAATGGAGTCGGTCGCTACATCTACCTCTCAGCAGGCAGAGGCTTTTGTGTCTACGATAGCTCTTTTCATTCTATTCCCGCAAAACTCTAAAGAAGGAAAAGCCTATCTGCGACTGCCGGCCGTCTGGCGGGACCTGTGGACTGAGTTGGCAGACGTCAAAAAGCTTCAGGAGGAGGAAGGTGACAAAAAGGTTGTCAAGGGCCTTAGGACGCTGATTCAAGAGAACCAGGGTACCTTTGAAGACGATGTTGTATTGTCGGATAATTTCCGGCGGAGGAATGGCGCAGCTGGCAAAGCAGAGTCTCCCGGGAGGGTCGGCTCCAGAGTCCAGGAGTCTGATGAACAGTTGAAGAGAATATGGGCGGAGAAATCCTCCACACCATCCTTCCAACATATGGTTCAGGGACGTATGAACCTGCCGATCTGGGAGTTTAAGGACGAAATTCTCAACACGCTCGACACTCATCGTGCCCTTATCATCTGCAGTGAGACAGGAAGTGGAAAAAGCACACAGATACCTTCGTTCATCCTTGAGCATGAGTTGAAACAAGGTCGTCCTTGCAAGATCTATGTGACGGAGCCTAGGAGGATCTCTGCTATATCCCTGGCGCGCAGAGTCAGTAAGGAGCTTGGGGAGAGTAAGGCAGACGTTGGGACGGCCCGGTCTCTGATTGGTTTTGCTGTTAGGTTGGAAAGCAAGGTCAGCCAGTCCACGAGACTGGTATTTGCGTATGTATCCTGCTCCGACTCTCAGAAGTCATACTGATCGGATGCAGTACAACCGGAGTGGTAGTGCGGATGTTGGAGCGTCCCGACGACTTTCAGGACATTACTCACGTTGTTCTTGACGAGGTTCATGAACGGACCATTGACAGTGATTTCCTTCTGATTGTGCTTCGGCGACTGATGCAGAAACGGCCAGACTTGAAGTTGATACTGATGTCGGCTACTCTCGAGGCTCAACGTTTCTCTTCATACCTCGGTGGCGTTCCTGTGCTGAATATACCTGGACGGACCTTTCCTGTCGAGATGAAGTTCTTGGAGGATGCGATCGAGCTGACCAACTACCGCCTATTGGAAAACGAGGCGAATACTGTGTTGGATGAAGATGTGGACGAAACGCCGTCGGACAACGGGGAAGGCGACACAGCTGGCGGCCTGCTAGCCACTCTTGAAGGATATTCCAAGCAAACTCGCGAGACAATACTCAGTTTCGACGAGTACCGCCTCGACTACCAGCTCATCAAAAAATTGCTAGTGAAACTCGCGTCGGCACCGGAGATGGCACCCTACAGCAGAGCCATCCTGGTGTTCATGCCTGGCATGGCGGAGATTCGTCGTCTGAATGATGAGATTCTTTCAGATCCAATCTTCCAAACGGGCTGGATTGTACATGCACTTCACTCTTCGATTGCCAGCGAAGACCAGGAAAAGGCGTTTGTTGTGCCTCCCGAGGGCATCAGAAAAATTGTCATTGCCACAAACATTGCAGAAACAGGTATGTTTGCAAGGCTGCTACGATAATCAGATGCTGACTTCTCAGGTATCACCATCCCGGATATCACAGCAGTCATCGACGCTGGCAAGGAAAAGACGATGCGGTGGGTATCATGCCGCGATTTCATGCAAGGCCCTGCTGACACATTTTAGGTTTGACGAGAGACGACAACTTTCAAGGCTCGTGGAGGCCTTTATCTCGCGTGCCAATGCAAAGCAACGCCGAGGAAGAGCTGGACGAGTGCAGAGCGGTATCTGCTTCCACTTGTTCACCAAGCATCGACATGATAAACTGGTATGTCCAAATTCCTGTCATAGTCCTTTAATACTAACAACCACACAGCTCGCAGAGCAGCAGACACCAGAGATGCTTCGGCTATCCTTGCAAGATCTTGTACTGCGTGTCAAGATCTGTAAACTCGGCGAGGTGGAGCAGACTCTCCTCGAGGCATTGGATCCACCATCGTCCAAGAACATACGCCGTGCGATTGACTCGCTGAAAGAAGTCAAAGCTCTCACCAACTCGGAGAGCTTGACACCTCTGGGAATTCAACTTGCCAAATTGCCCCTGGATGTCTTCCTCGGAAAGTTGATCATCCACGGCGTGTTCTTCAAGTGCCTAGACGCTTGCATCAGCATTGCCGCCATTCTCTCATCCAAATCGCCGTTTGTCAATACTATGGGATCAAACAACCAGAAAGATCTTGCGAGGCTCTCATTCAAGAAGGGTAGGTAACATATTGATCAAGCGAGGTCTATGCTAACTTTAGTCCAGGCGATTCCGACCTCCTGACCGTGTACAATGCATACTGCGCCTGGAAGCGCACGAGAAGCACGCCGGGGGCCAACGAATATGCCTTTTGCCGGAAGAACTTTCTCAGTTCGCAGACGCTTTTGAACATTGAAGACATCAAGATGCAGCTCACAGTCTCACTTGCAGATGCAGGGCTTCTAAGCTTAGATCCGACACAAAGGTCTTTGCTGAACAGGTACTCTCACACCTTCCCTATATCTATATAACTCAAACTCACAAAACGTAGAGCCCGATCCGGCGGCCGCCAACGGCAATTCTTCACCATCCCCGAGGACTACGACATAAATAGCAGCAACGACGTCGTCGTCAACTCGGTCATCGCCTGGAGCTTCTATCCGAAACTGCTCACCCGCGAAGGCAAAGGCTGGCGCAACGTCGCCAACAACCAGTCCGTCACGCTACACCCGACCTCCGTCAACAAGCACGCCGACGCCTCCATCAAATGGCTCTCCTACTACCACATCATGCAGGCCCGCAACCGGAACTACAACGCCTTTGAGACAAACGCCGTCGACGACTTTGCCATTGCGCTGCTGTGCGGAGAAGCCGAATTCAAGGTGCGTGGCCACTGTCACCCTCCTTCTTGCCTCTTTGCAAAGATGCAAATGCGAACAATTCTGACTGACTCCTGCAGATGTACTCTGGAGTTGTCTCCATCGACGCAAACCGCATCCGCTTCGCGGTCCGTGACTGGAAGGCCATGCTGGCACTGAAGATCCTCAGTGCGCGCATCCGGGAGATCCTCGCGGGCACGGTCCGCGACCCGCAGAAGGTGCTGTCGTATAAACAGCAGCAATGGGTGGGGATCTGGCAGCAGATTTTCTCGCAGGCAGGGAAACGGATGGCTGAGAAGCGGTAATCACTTACGTGCTAGTAATAAACGGTTATGGATTTATGATTACAAGCTGGCTGGCTAGAATAGAATAAAAGTACTTTGTAAAATATCAATAGGACAAAAGTTTCTAGACGGCATGCAAATATGACAGAAAACTATCCCCATACATCCTCCTGCCACTTATTCTTCCTCTTGATAGCCTTACTCCACTCGTTCAGTTCAGCCTCGCTCCACCCTCTGGCTGCTCGCATAGCCTCCCCGACAGACTTTTCCACCTCGCGGGCCATCCCCGCCCGGCCGCAGATGTACACGTTCGCGCCTTCATCAATCAGCCGGATTACCTCGGGGGCATGCTCGGCGATCCGATCCTGCACGTAGACTTTCTGGCCGCTGACTCTCGAGAACGCAGTGATGACGCGCAGCTTACTGCCAAGCGCAGCCTGCATCTCCTCCAGTTCGTCCTTGTAGATGAAATCCTCTGTCGGGGCCCGGCACCCGAAAAACAGGACCATTTCGCCGATTTCCTTGCCGATGAGGCTCAGCTGGCGGCGCTCGGCGATGAAGGCGCGGAAGGGGGCCAGTCCCGTGCCTGCCGCGACCATGACGAGGGGACATTTGCTCATGAGCGGGAGTTTGAAGCGGCTGCGGCGGAGGTGGGCGTGGATTTTGCCGCCGGTCAGGCTGGCGTTGGGCCCGGCGAGCGGGTAGGTGAGGCCGGTGGGGTGGGCGGACGAGGCGAGGGATGCGGAGAGGGCGAGGAGGTAGTTGGATGTGAGGCCGTGGATGGATTGGGTTGGGTTCGCCGGGAGCGGGGCGGAGGAGACGAGGACGGTGATGGATGGTTTGCGCGGGGCGAGGACACTGCTGGAGGAGATGGAGTAGTAGCGGGGTTGGATTGGGGTGAGCGTCTCGATGAGATAGGAGAGTGGGAGGGTTGTCCACGGGGTATTCGGGCAGGCGAGCTGCAGAAGCCGACCAAAGGTGAGGTGGGTGTGGTTGAGGAAGCTGGCGTAGGCGGTCTTGTCCTGCCCGAGCTGGAGAAGGAAGTCCTTGGCTGCTGGCGTGGGGGCGAACTGGGCGAGTCCGAGGAGACTGTCGCGGTTGACAGGGGCACAGATCTCCAGATAGTAGCGGAAGAGGGCAATGGGGGTCGTGGGAGTGGGAACTCTCACTTTAGTTGCTGGGTCGAGCGATGTGATGCTGATGGGTATTTCGTGGCGAGACGGAGGAAGCCCCAGGGCGTTGACGAGGACCTCCACTTCGGCATCTGGATTGCCTGGCCAGACGGCCAGATGATCACCGGTCTTGTATGTGAACTCGGGTTGACTGCTGAGATCTAGTTCGATATGGAGACAGTGGCGATCGGAGGCGGCGAACAGTTCTCTAGCGCTGCTGATGTCGACTGCACGCACGGGAGAGCATTGGGAAGCGGATTTGGAAGAGTCGCGGCGGTTGTCCGGTTCCCCGTGATGAAGGTCGATGGGCTCGAGCGACTCGTCTTCCTGAACGGACAGCGTCGGCATATACTTGACCTCGCCTTCCTGAAAACCCAGCTGCTGTTTGAACGTGGCAAACAAATCCTCCTTCCAACTCATGAAATCCTCTTGTGTTGTGCCCTCAGCATCGTTCGCCTTGCCGACGGACATCAACGACTTAGCCCCAAATCGATCCAGGGCCTCAACGACGACGTCAACGACGCGATTGTAGAACTTGTAGTTGCTGTTGCCCAGACCGAAAGCGGCGTAGCGGAGGTTGGACAGAGAGACGTTCTGGGTCTTGTTGATCCAATCCCAGAACTCAGCGGTGTTGTCGCTGGGATCACCCTCACCGTAGGTCGAGAGAATGAAGATCGCCAGTCTGGAGTCTGGGATCATACTGACAGAGTCCGGATCATAATCGGACAAGTCGGCTGTCATGGCCTCCTGACCGAACCGTAGCGAGACCTCGCGGGCCAGCCGGTGCGCAAAACCTTCGGCAGTGCCGGACTGGGAGCCCCAAAAGACCACGACATTCTTGCCCGTTTCGTCCATTTTCTGAGCAATGTTGCGGGTCTGCTTATTGGCATTGGAGCTAGCCGCGCCGCCATTCTTCAATTGCGGCCGTTCGTACACAAGATGGAGATAAGGATCGGGCCGGTCCCAGAGAATGCCTCGGGAGACATAGGTTCCCGCAATGATGCTGAGGACAGTCAAGGCAGCACAGTCGGCGACACTTGCAGGGGTGGTTACTTTGAAGAGATCCCGAAGGATCTCGGGGTGCGAGCTCCATTGAGAGAAAAGCGACATAATGAACGTAGGCAGTCACTTGTTGATGTTCATCTGAAAGACATCCAGGAGAGCCCAGATATATGGACAACAATGTGAAGACATAGAGTCATCGCCACAGCATGGGGTAACTTTCCCTCACAATCCTAGCTCTCGAAAATCGCGGGAATGAACTATGAGTATGACCCAGCTGACAGCCCGTTTCGTTCATCTCGCCGACGGCGATCGCACAGCCAAGTATCGGTATTTGACCCACGTTGCAGTGAGGCACAACAATAAACCAACAGGGCAGAAATCCGCGTCTGCATCCCAGACAGTGAGAAGACGTCGCGTCAGGTTGACAGCATCAGAAGCAATAGTTCTGTACTGTCTGGACACAGTCAACCCCCAGTCCCCAAACGGAAACATTCCCCGCGGGGAAAACTCCCCTTGTTGTCTCAGGCCTGAGTCTCAGCCTCAGGCATCAACTTCCCCTCCCCAGCTTCAACCTCAGTCTCAACCCCAGAACCAGAACCAGATTCAACCTGCCCCTCCGCTGCTACCACCTTACTTCCCTTTTTGGGGCGTCCAGACCTTTCCGCATCCTCTACGTACTCCATCTTGACGCGCGGGTTCGTTGCGGGATCGAATCCCCGCTCTTTGGCGCGGTGGATGATCCTCTGGACGCTGCGGATGGGGATGTCCAGTCCTGCTGCTATGGCTTTGGGTGGGACGCCGAAGGCTGAGAGGGAGAGGACTTGGATACGGAGTTCGATTGGATGGTAGCCCATTTTCTTGAAGGTAATTTGATGAAGGAAGAGGAATGAGGATGGTTGATTGTCAGTTGACAGGAAAAGGAATTGTGTGGGAATTATGAATTATCCTTTTTCGGACTAGTGCAGTTATGAACTACTATGTGCTGAACTCTGGTGCTAATGCAAAAACATGGATTCATGCTATATCATATGATTCATATCTCGTTGTCTCCTCCACACCTTCACAGGCATATCGCCCAAAATCAAATTCATCGTCTCCAATCGTTTCAACTCCCACCCAGGATGAGGCAGAGCAAACTCATACCGATGCACCAACGAGGCAATCGCCTTGGTCTGCTCCAGGTAAGAGATATTCCGCCCGATACAGGACCGCGCGCCTGCAGAAAAGGCCACAAAGTACGGCTGTAGCGCCTTGCCTTCCTCGCCTAGCCACCGCTCGGGGATGTACCGGTCCGCCTGCGGGAAGACCGACTCGTCGCGGTGGGCGACCAGCGCCGAGATGCTCACCGAGGTGTTGCCCGGCACCCACTGGCCCAGGATCTCCATGCCTTCGGACGGGGTCTGGCGCGGGAGGCCGTGCGAGGTGGGCGGGAAGATGCGGAGGGATTCGTCGAGGCAGGCGCGGAGGTAGGGGAGGTGCTTGACTTTGTCGTAGGGGGCGATGATTTCATCCTCATCTAAAACGGCATCAACTTCTTCGCGGAGTTTGGCTAGGCAGCGCGGGTTCTTGAGGAGCTGGTACATGACGTTGGCGATGGCGATGGCGGTCGTCACGCTGCCGGCGTTCATCATGATGTTGACCTCGGCGACGATCTCGCCCCATTCCAGGTTATTCGGGTGTCCGTTCTTGTCCTCCATCAGCGCCTGGAAGAAATCGTCCAGTTTTTCGCCGGCCTCGTAGCGGCGGAGGCGTTGGGCTGAGCGCCGCCACACGATGTTGTCCCAGTTGTCTGCCGAGCGTTGCATGCGCCCGAAGAATGGAAAGACATTGACTAGCTTGTTGAGCACGGGATACCACTCGTAGTTCCACAGGATCAGCGACTGCTTGCGTGCGGTGGGATACAGCGCCTCGCGGAGGTGCACCTCGTACGTCGTCCCGTCTTTTCTCTCTGCAGTGCACACGTCGCTGCCGCTGTCCAGGAAGCCGAGCTTCTCCGAGAGCCCAATGTCAGCAATGGCATCGAGAGTAAAGTAGTTGGTCCAGGCGCGAAAGTCGACCGTCAGATCCGCCGGATCGGGCGCTGCCTTGCCCTCCGCCACAGCTGGCGAGGGAGGCTTAGTGCAGACCCGGTCAAAGTGCGCGATCAGCCGCTCGAGCTTGTCGCTGACTTTGTACTCCCACGTTTCCAGGTTCTTGAGGGCATACGCCGAGGAAAGCACCTTACGCTTGCGCGCGTGGTCCGGCTTGTCGACCACGTCGGCGAGATGGTAGTGTGTGCCTGCCGTGAGGACGTACGACGGGTCCTTGATACACTTGGTGTTGTGCCCGTAGATGTCCTTGATGGCGCGGACGTCGCCGTACGACAGCGAGTTGGGTCCTGTGCGGAGCACGGGATGTTTGCGGTGTAGCTTCATGAGCTCCATGGAGCGGAAGCCTCGGGATGCCAGCGCCATAAAAGGAATGGCAGACATGCCTGAGAAGGGGTGGAAGTTGGGATATCTCCGGAGGCCTAACTAGTCAGTCTTGACATAAGAATAAGACCGCAACAGGTTTACTCACCTTTAGGATCCCGGATGTACTCCACGAATGGATAGGCAATGAAATAGACAAAGACTAGGAGGCCCAGTATGCAAGCATACGGGGCAATTGTGAAAAGTGACCACATTGTGACTGTGCTCAAGAAGTATAGAGTCTAGTTGTTGGAAGTTCGATTCAGGACATGGTAGTAGACAGCCAGAAGGTCTTATATCTTAGAAGACAGAAGATGGCCTTCGATTCGAAACCAAAGATGGATTCCTGTAAACTGTAACACGGAAGCCCAAACGTTGCCATGTCATCAGCATAAAATCATTCATGCTCCTCAATTCCTCAGTTGCTGTACATGCATATGCGGGGAATATTTCCTCTTCGGACTGCCACCACGATATACTTCAGCGCAACCAAGGAACAAGCAACAACCAACACCCCCACGCGGTCGATCAGAATAGGGTCCATTAACCCCGCGAAAGAGTTGCTAGTGCTAACAGTAACAAGCTAGGATCGGCTTTTGTTTCCATGAAAAGGACTCAATCCCGCAAGCCACGCCGGTATCTGATGTCGATAGCCGGATGTCCGCTGATTAATGCTCTGTAGTATGGAATCTGGGGGATCAATGCGGGGAAAACTGGGGCCCCATGTATCATGTTGCATAGAGTCTGTCAGGCTTCATGTATGTGTCGATTCGCAACTCGCAAGTGCTCGGTCGTTGACAAGGTCTGGCGTGAGGGGTTTGAGGCGTCATGCATCTGGTATAAAATGCTTGATCTCATTATCCAGCAACAAGGAGTGTATTGACTTCTCAGTATCATCCAGCTCTATACTAGCGTGCCAGTATAACGACGAAGATCAGATCGATTCGCAATGGATTCCGACGCCGATTCAATGAAGCTGTCACTGGATGGCAAAGCGGAAGCCGTCCATCAAGAGCATCTGCACGACGAGAACCCAGACGACTCGATTGAGATGACCGACCCAGGAAAAACTGTCTGGTTAATCGCCTGTACGGTGTCCATGGGAGGATTCCTCTTCGGTTAGTATCACACCTATATCATGGTGCATCAATTAATGCACGTAGGGTACGACACTGGTGTCATCTCTGCAGTACTGGTCAGCCTGGGAACAGACCTAGGCAAAGCCCTATCCTCTAGCGAGCAGGAGCTGATCACTTCCATCACCTCCGGAGGCGCGCTGATAGGCGCAGTGCTAGCCGGCCTGACCTCCGACAAGTACGGACGCAAGCTCGGCATCTATGTGGGCTGTGTGCTCTTCGTTGTGGGCACCGTGATCCAGGCCGCTGCGTACTCCATAGCCCAGATGACAGTTGGACGACTGATCGTCGGGTTTGGTGTCGGCAACGCCGCCATGATCATCCCTCTGTACATCGGCGAGATGGCACCTGCTCGATTCCGCGGCCGGTTGATTGTCTTCGATAATCTCTGTGTGGCGTTCGGTCAGTTTGTGTCATACGCACTCGGCGCTGCGTTTACGGATGTAACTCATGGCTGGAGGTACATGGTCGGTATCGGGGCGATTCCTGCCCTGATGCTGGGCGCCGCAATGCCATGGTGTCCGGAGACTCCGCGTCAATTGATCTCGCATAGCCGTGGCGACGAGGCACGGCAAGTGTTGAAGAGGATCTTTCCGCAAGCTACCGACCAGCAGGTCGATGCAAAAGCCCGGCTGATCCAGCATTCCATCGAGGAAGCGGCGGTGTCTGTCTCGGAGAGGAGCCTCTGGTGGCAGATGAAGCAGCTCTTTACGGTGCGCGAGAACGTGCGCGCTCTCGTCACGGCCTGCATGGTCATGGCCATATCCCAGCTCGGCGGGTTCAACACACTCATGTACTACTCCGCCACGCTCTTCTCCATGGTAGGCTTCAACAAACCCACCGCCGTGTCGATGGTGGTCGGCGCGACGAACTTTCTGTTCGGCTTCGCCAATTTTGCGTCTATCGATCGTTTTGGCAGACGTGTGGTCCTCTTGATCACCATCCTTGGAATGGTAAGTCCTCCCACGGGCAAGATGATAATCTTGAGGCTAACGCTCGCACAGTCCCTCTCTCTCGTAGTCGCCGCCATCGCGTTCCACTGGATCCCCGTCAACCACGATCTCACCGTAGTCCAAACGCAGCAAATGAACTGGGCCAGCATCCTCCTCCTCGTAACCATCATCGTCTACGTAGCCTTCTTCGCCGCCGGCGTCGCCCCAATCGCATGGGTCGGCACGGAGTTCCTGCCGCTGGAAGTCCGCGCGCTCGGCACGATGATGAACACAGTGACCTGCTGGGGCTGCAACATTATCATCTCGTCGACGTTCCTGTCGATGATGAAGGCCATGACGCCGAGCGGGGCGTTTGGCTTCTATGCTGGGATTTGCTTCGTTGGCTGGGTGTTTGTCATCGTCTGTTATGCGGAGGTGCATAATATGCCGCTGGAGTCGGTGCGGGAGGTGTATAGACATGGCTTTGGGGTTAAGTATGCTAAACAGCTGCAGAAGGAGCGGAAGGTTCGAGAAAGGCAGAAATCGGTTGATGCCTGAGCATACTCCATGCCGTTGATGCTCATTATGTTTATCGAGAGATAGACCAAGTAACAGACAACCAGATTCTGGCTGCTTGCATACAAGTATATTTATTGTCTGTATATCTCTGAGTCTTATAGCAGATGTGTCCAGATATACATCCACCGCTCAGATGTCAGTGTCAATCTACATAATACAAAGTCGAAGTCTGATTAAACTCACATATACGTCCATTCGCATCTATGCAGTGTACAAGTTGATTAAGTCCATCCCTGTCTTTATCTGATGTACAGTTCACTGCACTATAAGAATGCACGCCCTCCTTGATCTGTTCACATCTAAGATCACAACTCAGAACAGGTACATCTGCTGTATACTCTACATCCTACAGTACTCGACACCAACGCGGCATCAAAATAAGGTTGACTACATCGCTTTGCATAAAGGCATAAGAACTTGTGCAGCGTCAGTGTACGGTGTACTGTGCACTGTGCACAAATTGCTGAGATGGAGTACAACCAGAAAGACACTCAGTCTCGCGATTTATCGAAGGCAGTCGATTTGACCATTGACTTTGCCATGGAAAAGACGGTGAGCATGAGGTTGCGGTCAGTCGACTGTTGATAGAGTGGCTGGCTGGAGGTGGATGAGCAGGGAAACGATTTACATTCCTGGGGTGGATATCTGACATGATCCTGATGTCTCAAGTCTTCGTTCTTTCTGTAGGCAGATACACGTGTATACCTGGTTATTCTGCACTGGCGAGTCATGTAGAGAATCAAGGGGGTACATAGTACATAGTACATAGTACATAGTACATAGTACATAGTACATAGTACATAGTACATAGTACATAGTACATAGTTCATACTGCCTGATGGTACATACTGGGCTGTGCTGGGCACAGTATCCGAGGTAGTACAGATGTATAGACACCATGACTACGTCATGCACGATAGCCATCCTTTTGACAGAATGACTGTCACTTTGGCTACTGTGTATGAGGCAAGTAGATCATGCTTGTCATTGTCAAAGCATGAACAGACTGACTACTGGCGAGAGGTGACCGCAGCCTCTGCATGGAGATCACGAGTGTGATGACACCAAGTCATGTGGAGCCCTGCGTACTGAATTTCCTAATTGATAGTATCATATTTCAATTTATTCATGGATAGTTTGATAGTCGAGACAGAATCTGACCCGTGCACCTTCAAGTCAACAAACCAAGGTAATAATCAAAAGTGATGATCTGGCAAGCGGGGATGGGTGGTTGTGGATGGACGTGGATCGGTCCACCATCCACATCCACAACCACAACCACAACCCCATCCCATCCACCCTAGTCTACTCCCTCAACACTCGCATATGCACCAACGGGTCGTTGCAGCTGAAACTTGGATCCCGTCATTTGCCAGTGTAACTTGCCAGGCTAAGGTAAGAGTGGATGGCGGCCAGACCTGGCAGACCAGACCCTGCTCCACTAGATACTGGTAATGTATGCACGTCCTGTATCTACCGTGTACTGTACGGAGTGCTCCGTACTCTGGACTCTAACAGTACAGGGACAGCGCCACGCCATCAAGCAAGGGGCATGGCGAGGGCGAAGGGGGTATCGGCGGTCAAGCCATGAATCGATCATTGATGATTATCTCGCTAGGATACGGACTAATTTGAATCAAATTATCTCCGGTGGTGTTGTTACGTGGTGACCATGACCAGTTGGCGACGGTGGTAGGTTCAGTTAGTTGCTTTTTCCCTTGATTCAGCTAGTCTTCGTTGTCATTGTCATTATCATTGTCATAATTTATTATTAGACATTCTATCTAATAGATGGCATAGATAACAGTGACCACTGGAGGCTCACGGTTCGCTGCATCACGGGTGACCGTGTCCCCTCGTCGACTACGTGGTCGCTCCCACAGCCAGTCGATCCGCCTCTTGACGCCCCTCAACATGTGCAGCCCCAGGATGAGCTCTCACTTCCACCAATCGCGTTCGTCAATTTTTCACCACCTTGCCCCTCTATTTTTCTTGCCGAGTAGATACTACCTAAGAACTAGGAGCCTGGCCAATTTGTTGTTGTTGGTGGTGTCTGTTGATGAGGATGATGATCTGAGGGGAAATCCCTCCGAGTCCAAGGAGAGGAGAGGAGGTCCGTGATGATTGACTACCATGCTGTTTCTTCAACTCTGTCGATTGGTCAACGTCATCAACAGTAGGTACCTACCTGGTCAGCTGTTGAAGGCTTGTCGCACAGAATTCGTCTCCTTGTCTGTATGGACTAGGGATTTACCTCCCAAAACTCAAGTCAAACAGGGATTGGGCTTGTGGTTACACGCCGACGATGATCTAGCGATCCATCCTGCCAGGATGGAGATGTCGGATCTTATTCATATTCAGTACGTGGGTACTGTACGGCACTACGAGAGTAACGAAGATATCCAAGTACCTCTAGGAAAGTATTTGTCGCCACTCACAAGTGAGATCCTCCCTGATCTATTGACATGATATCTGCCTCTGCATCCGCAAAATGCAGCGAGCGGGATGCAATGTAAGGTTAATTACCTGCAATGCACATCATGTATAATCACCAGTTACTATGATAATCCCGTGGTCCTCGATGCTTAGCCCTGCTGTAGGCTGTACTCCGTAGTCCGTAGTCCGTAGACTAGGCTGTCGCAGCAAGCGCCGGAGCGAAGCAGTAGGCCAAGCCGAAACTGACCATGACCGTTGACGCTGATAATCTAACCCCCATGCACCATCAACCTATCAAGACTGCAGATCCTGTTGGGGGCAATATCTATCTTCGCGCCGTCAGGATTAGGATCAGCAAGACAGGATCAACAAGTAGATCATTGGTTCATAGGCGTTTCGGCCAGGGGCGGAGTATATGACATGGCTGACTCGAGCATTGCTGCTATCATATCACAGGGTAGTTGTTACTGGCGATGTCAAATGTCCGGTGGAGTATTGGTATTCTCGGAGCGATTGCAGGGCATCCCTGCTGGGCAGGTTACACTTCATTCTCGTGAAGATGGCGAACTCGAGGCGATGCGATCATATCGGAACGTGCCATCAATTCCATTCCATTCCATACAGGCTGGTTTCTAGAAGATACAGCGTGGCACAGCATATACTCCGTAAGGTTGCACAGGACGAGTTTCAAGATGCTAACTGTATCTGTACAGGAGACAAGGCAACTTTCTATAATTTTGCCTTGCGCGCTAGACTAGATCTGCTGGCTTCTGTGATTGGCGAGAGAAATTCCGATACTGCAAGCAGGATTCTTAGCAGCGTACCTACCTCATATCCAATCCCTACCATGTCACACCGGTCATAAACGATAGTCAGGTGTAACGTGGAGAAGGTCTATTCGTTTATGCCTGGAGAGCCTTTTCAGAGACTGCGCGAGGGAATGGAGAACCAAGGAAAAAACTGAAGATATCCTTGCAAGATACAAGTTGTAAACTTCCTGTACCACAAAGTATCTAGATACAGCTATTCCATTCTGCACTGTACCTGCCAATACAGAGTGCAGTAGACACGGAGTACTAAATCCTGGGTAAATTCCTGCAGGATGCACATTGCGGGCCAAGAACTGCTGTCTGCGAGCTAATCCAAAACCTTCGCTTCTAGGCTATCCGTCGGGTTTGCTAGCTTCGCTGCAGGATTTTGTTACCGGTGTTCGTCAGTTTGGATCCGGATTTGGTCTTGGATAGGTTGTGAAGTAGTTAGGTTAGCTACGGAGGTTGGAGTGCATGGCAGCTGCAAGGTACAGCCGTCGCTACTGTGAGTACTCGGGCAGTTCGGTTTTAGTCGATTATTATTCCCCATTGCTGCAATTAATGCTATTGATAATGTAAAATGAAATTGTGAGCGTGACTCCGATTGACATCATGATTGGCCAAAGATGTTGCTCAGAGGTTCCTCACTCATGAGTAAATGTACCTAGTATCTTTAGTCATGTTCCGGACAATTGAATGCGCCGATTTAACCCGCTCGTTGCCTGTGCCAAAAGCTACGGAGTCCGGAGGAGATAGGTGATAAGGAAACTAGGAAAATGACTCGTTCAGACCAGTCCATAAATAAGTTCCGCATTGTCCAGGTCATAGCATGAAGAACTAGTCCAACGCACGTCTGATTGGCCACTAATCAAATTGTAATTTGCAGGGTTGCAAACATCACAGCTGCGACCAGGATCTTGAGCGCCGAAATCCGCATTGGCCTTGACTAATTGCCACCGCATTTGCGGATTCCGTCCTAGCGCAGTGGCAGATGACTGGATGACATTGGCCCTTGACAGCTGGCCGCCGGGCTAGAGCTACGGCTAGACTGACGGCTAGACTGACGACTAGAGCCCTGACCGTCTGAAGATCCAGGCGGTTGAGGCTGGCTTTTATCCATGGTTGCGCTGCGGAACCTAAAGCATCCAGCTAGTTTGGCTAATGAAGTTAGTGAGCGGGGTTAGGATTGGACAGGCCCGAACTCCTAAGCTCTGGCTCAAGACAATGGAACTACGGAGTATGAAGAGGAAACTCCGCAGGCGCCTATGCTCTTTTCCATCAACCTGTGATTGGCCCTGTTCCTAGGCAATTCCAAGGTCTCCTCCTGAGACTATTATTTCAGGAGATTGCAGCGGGCCCCAAGCAAATGGATCATACGACGGACTTACAGAGACCATTATTCACCATGGGCTTCGGACTTGGAGTATGGACTAGGAATAGGAGCTACAGCACCCCACAGGGATCTGCTGTATGTACTGCGGCTGCGGGAGTCGGGCCGTCGTCCGCAGCATGTCTGCTATCGCCACGGTAGATCATCACATTTCATCACCATAGTCATGGAGATACTCTCCTTCTCAATTATTTGTCATGTCGAAGACAATAGAATCTGCAGTGGAATAACTGAGAGAAGTCGTAGTCTAGAATGGCTCAACCCAGAGAAGAAAGGGACCTGCAGGTACACTGGAAGCACATGTCAACGATGATATATATGAAGTGAACAAGACCTACGCACATAGATTCGACGTGCATCGAACCGGTACGGTTCCTTGTGCCGAGTGCATAAGCATTGCTGGATGCTAGATATTGAACTGATTCCTTGTCTTGAGACAAGCAGAACCCTGGAGAATCCATCATGTCGGCATACGGAGAACTGCTCTTTCCGTGACCAACAAAAATCGTCGGCAGATTCCTTCCGATCCGCCTAGGTAGTATATTTCTGAAGCAGCACGCGTAGAATGGCTAGCCTGTCTAGATGCTACATCGCTCAATACGTATTAATGATTTTCTCTACCAGAGGTCATTACCTGCTGATTAGGCTCAGATATAGCCTATACACAGTTATGCCATGGTACCATATGAGTGACACCCAGAGCATAAGGAAAACGCCAGAATGCTGGCGACGAAATGGTAAACCCGGATCCGGTTGATTCTATTCAATCAGACACTTCCTTTACATCACCGTGCCAGATAGTTCGAGTGCACGGATGAGTAAGATGAATCTGACTAGAAGAGCGGGGTTGATTCAATGCGTCGCAGAACTGTGGTGGGGTCAGAGTCTCAGAGTCTGGATCAATCACGATCACAGTCACACTTGTCATTACGCAGAAGTCAGGTATCCGTATGTAGACCGTACTGAACTAGCCATTTTAATACTAGCTCCTTAGTCGCCCCACCTCACGCAAGGGGTTGAGAGTTGCTCCAAGAAGAGTCGTCTTGGCCTATCAATCTTCCTTTTTTCCTCCTGTCAGCCGAGCATGGGACAGCTGGAATGAGAGGACCTGTCCAACTGACATTGCTTGACGTCGACTAGAAGTATATCTTAAGAAGCGGTGAGGCCTTGCCTGAAGCTTCGCTTAGTCGTCCTGCTTACCGCAACATCGCCCTTGCGCTTGTTGAAGATAGAAAGATTACTATCATATGGGATAATTTGGCATAATTTCCACTGAATATCGTGTCGGCGACGGGGCGAGAATGAACCCGAGCTTCTTAGCCCGGTAGGTTGACGGAGGATAGAGAACCTGCTCTAGGCACTATTGCAACAGGACGGTATAGACAGAGAGGCCAAAGGATGTGAAACTCGATCCTCCGTAGTATTGACTCAGTTGACTCTAGATCGATTTGGAATTTACTACTCATACTCCGTAAGGTAGTAGGCAACAAAATACTCACTTTGGAATAGCGGCATAGATCGTATCATCCTGTTCAAGAATCCTGGCTGATATTGACTCCGTAAAGGGTCGGTTGAAACGCTATCTCACGCGGAGAATTACTACGAACATTTAATTTGACAAGAGTCAGGAAGTCGATGGAGACTTTTGGCTGGATCGTGGACGTGTCACGGGGTTAGGCTGTGTGTCCTTGACCGACTTTGTAGGTTCTGATACATCGAACGACGCTCAGCATTCTGGAAAACAGACGCGGTATCCGTAGAATCTTCCAATGAGGGAACTAGTTGATTCATGCGTCGATTCTCACTCGACTATTGCTGGAGGTATGATATGATCGGATCCGATTATGTTGAAAGTCGAGATTTACTATGGAATAATCTACGGTAATTCCCGGTCAGTTGTTCAATCATACACCAGTACTTACCTAAACAGTACACTGTAGGTCACTGATGATGATCAGCCAAGCTTGACACGGGCCTCTCTTCACCACTGTTGATTGATACCTAGACTACTCCCATGATAGCATGAAATTATGGACTTGGATCGACTGTTCCTCGCGCGCCACCGCCGGCTTTCGTGGTGCTTTCTGGACCAGTGGTTCCATCCCTGCCATCTGTACCGATCCCTGTCATCTCGCTCATCCTGGCTGGCTTCTTCTCTTGCAGCTTCTTGTGTGACATGGTCCTTTCTCACTTGCTGACATATTTCTCTTTTCTTTTTCTATTTTGCCTTGGAAAGGGCTCCTCTTAATTGCCTCATGTTTGATACATTCACTAAACTAGTATCGACTACTCCGTACAAAGTACTCTTGTCAGAAAACAGTGGAGACTGAAGAATGGGTCTGGAATGTTGGAGGATTCGATTTTGACCATCTTACCAAACCTCAACACTCAAGGCTCGGTAATCACAGCTTTTTTCTTTTTAGATATTTTGTCAGAAATCACAATCCAATTGTCTTGCTAACTAGCAATCAAGCTGTCTTGCTTCAAGTACCTTCTCTTCCTTCCTTCTTCCATTCTTTCTTTCTTTAGGTTTGTATCTGGCGGGCCCGCAGTCCGCACCCTAACGCCCTCCAGATCGACCCGAAGCCTTATTCCTCTGATACACACTGTCACCCACACGAATAGATACTTTGATCTTTAGTGGACTGGCTGGCAGGATTGTGGATGACGCCATGGCCAATGGGTTCCTCTAGCCCCGAGACGGATCCACTTGGCCGGAAGCTACTAATCGTTGGCGTTCTCTAGTCCGCTCGTGGAGCCCCTTGTAAATAGCTCGTAAGCCTCGTATTGACATCTGGCGTACCGTGCAATGTGGGTTTGCAAGTGTCAAAGCGATGCTGACAGAGGTGAAAGTCGCTCTGGAAAATCAAATTGATGTCGCTCGGCGTTTCCCGGGTGTTGTCTTCGTAAATATGAATGCGTATGAGCCAGCGGAGCATTGACGTGAGGTTCGTGGATCGTTGGGTCTGTACCAAACGCTTCTTACTTCTCGACATCATACATGACCGTAGTTTGGTGCTATCTTTCTATGATCCACCGCCGTTTAGACTTGCGAAAATCTTGCAGCTGTCTTATTTGCATCTCTCACTATCGAGAATCGACATGATCGTACAGTAGTTAGGAGTACTAGTTGCACCTTGCAACTCGTCTAATCTTTCTTGCGTTGACTATCGAGCTTTAGCTCATTCCGACAGCACCACTTGGCGCCAGGACTGCTTGCTTCAAGCTTTCATCTCGATCAGCGCTGCGCATTGCAGTTATTACAGTTGCATGGTTCTTTATCTTTGTTACTTCGTAATGGTAGCGAAATTCCTCTCTCTTAGTTGACGAATTACTGTATTCGGTGGTGGATTTCCTGGTTCGTGTTGCTTGGGTGGGACTGATGCTCTCGTGGCGGAGGCATCTGCAACATTGAGACAACCTGTCAATAAAGTAACCATGGTTCATCTGGCTCATTGAAGTCTGGAATATTCGTAAGGAAACAAATGTATTCTCCCAAAGTCTAGGACTGCAATACAACAGGTACAAGGATCATGGCTTAATGTTTTGTCAATGATATTCAAAACGCTATCTCAACGATTTGTCAGAAGGTCCTGTCATTTGTCAATGTCAATCCCGAACGAAGAAAATCTTCAAAGACAGATATATGAATAAAAAAAGAAATGGAAAGGAATGAATAACTTCGCTCAGGATTTGGATTGGACCACGGATCGTCCGCCAAGAGCGATCCAGCATCATCCTAGCATTGCAGGACGATCGAATTACTTACAGTAACACGATCGATCCCAACACTTTGCTCTGGGGATAGCGGATAGTGTGCATTTCAAATTGCTATCCCCAGTTATTATCTACTAATTTGACGGACAAGAGGAATAGATACAGGTCAACATACTTATGATTTGAAATTTTTCTGTTAGCTCAACTAACCCCAGGTCCGGAGTTACGTACATGGATAATCCCTGAGGTTTATGAAGCAGGAGTAACGACATGGTGTTCTAAATTATTATATTATCCGCCCCTCAACAGCTCATTCCTCTTGAATCCAAGAATTGATCCTGGGGCTGATTTGCAGTGCGTGAGTTGTTTTAATCGTTGCCCGACCCTGCAGAAACAGACGTCGTTCATTTCCTTGAACAATCATCATCACCATCTCGGCAGCCTTCCATAACTCAAGCTCTTGAAATAGGTATTTTAGCTTTATTTTATTTTTATTTTATTTTTATTTTTTTGTCCATTTTTCTTTTATTTCTCTGATCTCATTGTTGCCATCTATTTTACTGCAAACCTGAGTGTCATTTCAATTGCTGCCACCTGCTGTTTTGATGTACCAAATTTATCCTCCCTCTCTCTCGGGCCAATCGCTGTAGCTGAGTCCGCAAGACAGCGCTTCAGCAAAGATCATCGTCCTCTCTAACCCAAACGGTCGTTCCTTTCCGGAGACGTGTTTAGCTTATCCGGCCGGCGGTGGTCCTTGCTTCGTGGCGGTTCTGCGAGTGAGGATCGTTCTTCCCTCTCTCTGTGGTTGTATTTCTCTGCCTGTCTGTCTGAGCTTGACACCCAGCATTGGGCTTCGGGTTCTGTTATTCTAGACTCTGGAGCCTGCCACAGCAAGGTAAGAGAAGGATCAAGTTTACCAGTACCAAGAGGCGGAGAAGAAGCAGCAGATCCCATTCTCACGGTGTATCGGCCCTACTGCCAAAAACGACGCACGGTCTTCTACCCAGAAGATCCTACTCCCATCGTCTTCTCTTAGCCGATCCACATCTTTTTTATTTTTATTTTCCCTTTTTTTTTCTTTTTTGTTTTTGTCCTGCCTGGTATTTGCTATTATCCCCATTCCCTTTTCTTGCTAAATTATTGTCTTTATATCATGATTTTTCATTTTTAAATTCCTGTCTTATTATCTCGCTTAATCTTCGTACTCCCTTCCGGAGTAACTTCTTAGCAATTTTTTCCTGTACTTTTTTTTTACTTTTTTTATTTTATTTTTCTTTTATCATTGATTTGATGGATTTTTCTGATTTATCATTGCCCAAAGAACCAGGCCTACTAAGCAGTAGTTTGTTGACGGACCGTCGAGTGATCCACAAGTGCCCGCCCTGTCTCTGCTCTGCTTCTCCAGCGCCGAAGGATCCAGGATCCATACCCGGTCGGGGTTCCTTAGATAAACGAACGAAAGCGTCGCATCAGCGGAAAGTGTAAGAGAGAAACATTTTGCAACACCCAAAGTTGCCTTGCAGCTACCTTACTCTTACATTCCCGTGCAGCAGCAGTCTTATCCAGCCTACTGTCTGTCAGCGATCGAGAATCATCTTGTCATTACACACGTGTTGCTGGTATGTTGATGTTTCTGTTCCTGCTACTTTACCGCGATGCCTATTATTCTCTTATTTGCGTCCATTGATTGTATTGCTGTGTATCTCCTGCCTTGCTGTCGTTATTCCTGTCTCCTCTGGTTTGACTCGGCTGGAAAGTTGAGTTCACTCCTCAGTGACCTTCTTTCGATCGAAGGATACATCGGATTACAACCAGTCTCCGCCATTGCTTGGTGCGTGAATGGGTATCCAAAGATAGACTGAAGGTTCCTGTGCCGGCTGGATTGGTTATCCCCCCTAGAAGCCTTCGGTTCGATATTCGAAGGCTGTCATTGTCATTATTGCCTATCGACTTCTTCCATAGTTCTATTGCACAGCCAGAATAACCTTCTTCGTCCTGGTCCCCTTGTTTGAGATTGATCCACCCTGTCTTCGTTCCCCTCTATTTTACCTCGCAGCTTCTTCCTCTTCGTTTTCTTCTTCCCCTTCCGACCTCTTTCCTCCCAAGCCTCTTTTGGCTAGAAGACCGCCAGCCTCCCACTAAAACGCGGAAGCTCAGCGGCTGCCGCCCCCCCTCTCCTCGCCCTTTCTTCCCCTCCCCAACCCAAGTTTACACAATAATCCTCGCTACCAACCCTCCGCTCGGCCCATTCATTGATTGATTGATTGATTCATGGTTGATGATTCTCGTTCCGTGGGTGAGAGCTTACTTCTGATCTAAGGTTACCTGCCCAGCTCTGTACCGTACATGCATGCATAAATACTATACACCGCGCATGCAAACAATATTACCTACTCTAGGACATTGAAGCTCCAAGGCAAGACAAGAGCATAACCTAGATCAGAAGGGAAGGCAAAAGAAAAGAAAGACTGAGAACGAAAAGTTGGTACGCATAGCCCTACAATCACCTCTATTATTTCCTTTCTTTATTTTTCCATTTATTTATATTTCTTTTTTCCCTTCCTTATGCTTTCCTAACCAACCCTTCTCTTCCACTTTTTTCCGCACTCCAACCGACCTGTCTCACAGCTGCTGCGACCTATTAGGCTTAGCCTCAAAAGGTCCAGTCCAGTCTTGTCCTGCGTTTGCTGTACTACCAGTACCAGTCTATACCCTCTCCATTATTACCTATTATTTCTACGTACCAAGACTGGGACTATCACTCCCCCAGCCTCCACTTTTCCGTACATGATCTCCCCGTCTGCCTGACCTCTTCTTTCTATGGGTCCTATGTCCATGTCCTATGCAAATGCAAATCAATCATTCTTTGCCTCCCACCGCCTTCGAGCCTCGTCTTCCATTTCCATTCTGGTTTGATCTTCCCAATCTGGACCCCTCTGAGAGTTTGTCCTTCGATTTTCCTCTTTTCCTCTTATATTTGCCGCCGGAAATATAGCGCTTTCTCATTTTCAATTTTTTTTTTTTTTTTTTTTTTTTGTTTTTTCAGAATGACTCTAATATTTTTTTTTTTTTTTTTGTTACAATCATCTGATACAGTTGGTTTCCATTTTGCTTATTTGTTAGAAAGTGTGTGAAGGAAAGAGGAAAGACGTGGCCGAAACCCGCCATACACTGCGGTACAGAAATCGTAAAAGCAGATTCTGCCGCCTGTCTCCTCCCCAAGATGGTGACGTCAGCCATTCCATTAGTCTGGATCCGGCTGTACCTCGGGCCTTGGCATGATGTCATAGCATTCCTCTACTTTCTGAAGGGAATGGATACCGCCACGCGGGTCGTGCCGATGTGGGGCTTGCCAATTGAACATGAGTCTGGCCCATGGACAATGAATTCTGAAAGAAAATAAAATACTGACCAAAAATACTGTTTTTATTACGGTATACAGAAGACGTTCAGGCACAACGTGTTCGTATTTCCATACAGAGTAAATTTGAGGCTATACCGTTGCAGACTGTGTCTTAGGCCGTTGCTATACTATATCCAGATAGTAGTTCATCGAACGATGGATATGAATGGATGGGTTCTCTATAAGACTCAATAGAGTCTGATAGCGTTGCTCATAAGTTACACATCTGTAGATATGCACCTGCTCGATCCTAATTGCTTATATAGGCCAACACGTTGTACCAGGTCAAGCAAAGCTAGCTACCCCTATAGTTCGGTAGTATACTAGTGGATGGCTGGTAGTATGCCAAGGTCTGTCCAAATTACTCGAAAAATGCCTGTTCCAGTCTTGTTTTAAACAGCGTGGTGATGAGCAGGGCAATTATGCTTATTTCTAGCGTCTGACTGCTGGGAGATCTGATCAACGCCTGCAGTCTTTGCCATATTAAACAAGGTTAAGTGGCAAATGGAAGCTTAAGTCTGGACTAAATCTTGATGGACTATCCTGTTTTGATGAACTTTCCAGTCACGTTTCAGCACGAGTTATCCGAAGTGAATATGTAGAGATTATCAACTTTTTAGAGATTGTCTCACAGCACTTTTTGAGATTGGTTGAGAACGTTAATAATTCCGAGGTAGACCTATCCTCGAGTAGTATCCCGAAAGAGTCGGATACTATTAATATCCAACCGTTATGATAGCTGTTCCATACTCGTGCGGATAAAAATTCCGTGAGAACCTCAATGGTACGTTATATAGTCATCGATAGGACTGAATCACCTTATCAGATCAATCAGTCGATCAGTTAGGCCCACTGTACGTGGTGTTTGGAATTGCGGAAGAACAAACGTAGGAAGCTACCGTCTGTCATCTCGACAAGGGAATCATACCTGTACAGAATCATTGAGCTTTGACCCAACAGGCTACGCAGATTAGGGGAGAGCAACTTAGGGGAGAGCCTTTCGTACTTTAAATCCACCTAGAAAGAATGGAAGGATCCATCTTTCTCTTTGTTCGTGCGTTCTGTTTGATGGAGGCTTCCATTGATACTGGTCCTCACTCTACACTGTATACAACTTTCCTATTCGGGGAATGTCGTCACTGTCGCACCTTCTGTAACCACTGTCTTTGAGCAGCAAACACTACCTTACCTTACAACTGACTCTGCCCTTTCCCTGGTCCTCCTTCTTCTGTCTCCTTTTCGTCTCTCTTTTTCTCCTGCTGTTGTATTTTGTTCTTCCTCCAGCCATCCGCTCGTAAACTCTCAGATCAAAAACTTGTCTTCCTGCATCTAGTTTCCTCACTGCTCTGTATCTGCTCGTCCTAGAAATAATCGACATGGCTTCTATGGTTTCCTTCAAGCCTATTTTCTGCTTCATTGTTTGTTACCTCGCAACCTTGAGCTCTGGCGTAGGTAAGTTGTGTCTGATTCTGAGCCCTGCTCGTCACCCCAACTCAAGTGTGCTGTCTTGACACCTTTCTGCAGGGTTGACAGGAGACCTCAAAGCCGTCGATGAGAATCTGAATATGAGGGATTCCAACTGTGAGTGTCGATGTTGACTACCTAATTGCAAATCTTGCATACGCTGACAGCATTATAGTCGAGAGAGCTGTCGTTCCATTAAACCTGAGATATCTGCCTCGCGCCGGTAAGCTCTCTGTCCTAACCATGCCCACTGCTGTACTTGTGATCATTCCATGTGCTGACACGCCTTCATATGTAGATACTGTCACCCTCACTGTCACGGAGACTGTCTGCGAATTTCCAAGCACGACTCTCTCAAAGCCTTCTACCACCATCTGGATCCCAGCAGTCCCGACCATGGTTACCACCGCTTCGATGCCAACGTCTCAGACTAGCGTTTCCACGTCAGACTCTCCCACTACGTCATCTGTAGAGCAGACGACTTCACACCGTACCAGCTCGACCAGTAGCAGCGATGCTTCTACTCCTGTGCCCAGCAGCAGTGAACCACCATACGCTCCTCCTCTGTCAGATTCTGCCACTGGCCAAGGGAAAATACACTTTGCTTTGCTGGTATGGAGCTTGGTGATGACAGGTTTCATGAACGTCTAGGGGTGCTATGTTCTATCCGTCCGTCTTATTGCTCTTTCGGAAGTAGACTCGCGAAGCAAACTCTGATTGAATCCCCGTCCAGAGCAACTGGTATGACTGGCCATGTTCTAATTCTGATTTCAAGAAGCTCACGAGGGTCATGTTGTCTGTGTTTTACCTGTTTTATGAGGATGCCCTAGTGATATGCTGCTCACTTTCATTGATACTCAACAAATTTAGACCTTTCAATGGAGCTCAAGGCGGCTGGTTTCCGCATTATGTGATCAACCCACGCGCTCAAGTAATATAATATTAGTATTGTGATTGTTACTATCATGGGTATCTTTTAAGTACCAAACATATAATTGCTCGTCAAGTCGCATCATGAAGTTGTAGAGCAGTTACCTGACCGATCAATGTCACAGGACCTTCTCTGCAGCGACTGGTTCACCAAGCATAAGCGCTGAGAATAAGAGCATATTTGAGCACGATGCATGAAGAACAAGAGACACCATTTCAGAACTGATCTGACCGCTCGGCGCTAGAACGGAAGAATCAAAGAATGAGAAGGAACAGAGAGGTCACATGCGATCAACGAGAGATGTGTAGATCAGGCATCCAAGTCTAGACCACTGCGATGACTGCGAGCCTGCCATCACGTCTCGGACTCACCCAGCGCCTCAATTTCTTTGGCCAGGGAACAGATGCGGCAGCCATTGCCAATCCGATCTCTCAAGAGCCGCGCGGTGGTCACCTTGGCGCCGACTGTGCGAGATGTGGACAGCGAAAGTTCATTCAGGGTGGGCGTGCGGAGCTCTGGCAGCGGCCGTGGGGTGTGCGTTCCGGACTGGTTTCCGTCCGAGGCTGTTGAAGTATCATCAGAGTGAACGTGCGATAGGTGGAAGACATGTCCACATGCGAAGCCGACGAGAATTTCCTTTTCTATACACGAACATAATGAATTAGCACCGAGGACATTATCGTATAGCTTAAGCGAGGTAGCTTACCATTAGGGTAGAAAGGGAGGTGGCATCCCGCGCACCTCCCTGGTCGAAACGTAGACGGGCTTGATGGCGACAAGGCTTTCTCTGTGTCAGCGTTGCTGCTCGCTTCGTCTTTGTCGGAGGTGTCGGAGGCGCCCTTCTCTTCGATGATATTGAATTTAATGCCTCGTTGTTGTCCTTTTCTTAAAGTGTCCATGCCAACAGCGACTTCGCTTTGAAGGACCTTGGCGGCACCCTGGCTGATACTCGCCTGTAGGTCATGTTCGCGAATCATGCGGGTGAGTCCTTCCCGCAACCCTTCGATTTCAAGTCCGCTTGGGATGCGTCTGACAAGTTTGATCGGGTCGATGGACGTGCCGGCCTCAACAAGGAGCCCGTGGATGAAACGGGGCTTGTCCATGGAGTAGTCGAGAAGATCTTCCCAGAGATCGGGGTCATCTTGAGACTTGGCAAACGATATCGCCTGCGAGACATCCTTCAAGTCGGATAGAATCAAGTTCAGTGCCTTCTTCGTCTGTCCCATCTTAGAGAGGAGGTAGATGAGCTCCGAGGTGAAATGGCGGCTCTCGCAGACGGCAACCGCTGTGTCAAAGGAGTATGCGGTGCTAACTTGCAAAAACTCCATCAGCAATGGACGGTCGTAGTCGGCGAAAAGTTCCACAGAGGTATCAGCGAAATTATCAACTAGCGCCTTGCCCTCATCAGCTGCTAGTTTGCTTGCTGCGTCCCGAATTCGAGCACCGTGACCTCTGCGTGGCTTCGCAGCGCTGTGCGGAAGCGATTCTCCTCGCCAGAGAGCGCGGAGGTAGAAATAAAGGAAAAGAAGCCGATTTGCATCTTTAAGCTGAGTGACCACGACCTCAGGGCGCACAATTCCAGTATACGCTTCGCTGACGAGAAGCTTGATTGGCTCGGCAGTTATCTCTTCCAGTTCGGAAACTGGAGCCGTTTTCATCTGTTGCTTGGAAACTCGAATCATGATAAATGCGGGGATATCATCTGAAAGAGCGTCCAGCAAGCGGTGCTCCTTGATCAAAGCCATGGCCGTGTCCGCATCTTGTAGTCGAATGTAACAGTGCAATGCTTCGCTATAATGACCTCCGGCCAGATAGAGCTTGGCAAGGCATTTGGTAAGTATCCGCCAGTCCTCCGTTTCAGGTGACACGGTCCTGGGATCCAACTGGTCCTCGACAGCTGCCGTTACACTATTAACATCAAACAGCGTGGAAGGCCATGAATCCAAGAGTTCTCTGAATCTGTGCCGATCTCGAGAAACATAATGGCTCAGGACTTCCTCATATATGTCCGGCGACAAGGGCGGATGAAAATCTGCCGGAATAACAGAAGAGATTTCGTCAAACTTCTTATTCTTCACAAAGGTCCACGCCCAATGCTCCCACGCGGAAGTGGTTTGTATTGCCTTTGCGCAAACTTCAGCGGCTCGACTCCAGTCGTCGTGCTCGACCAATTGTTTGATCCATAGCTCACCAATTCGGCGCTTCTCTTGGTCAGCGGCAGAAGCTACAGCTCGACCAGTAGTCGTAATGGACGACCTATCATCGGCGAAGAAGTCACCCAAGCTGCTCTGGGACCTTGTTGTGATACCTGGCATATTATCCGAAACTTCCTGTGTTCCTGCCGCCTCTGGATGCTCCCCCAAAAGCTTCCACGCTTCTTCATATTTCTCATGTGCATCTAACCACGCTAGACGATCTGAAAGGTCTCTTTTCGCTGCAACCACGCAGTCATAAGGGCTGTGGATGAAGATTTTGGGACCAGCGCTTGCCGCAATGTCCTGTACTTCTTTAGACACAGGTTCTTCATTCGGCATCCGTTTTGAGGCCAGTATACTTGGCGCTCTGATCGAACCTTTGTCGCCGCTACTTGTTGTGCTCCTGATACTCGCACCAGAGCTGAACAACCTCGCGGGGTACATCGTCGCGTCCCAGATGCCATTTCCAAGTGTCTCCAGAGCCCCACGTTGAGACACAGGCACTGATGATTTCCACGGCGGTATGACGCACATGTGGTAGTCTGAAGGAGTGAGATTTTCAAAACGACTAACTGTAAGCGTATCGGCGCTGCGCTCTTCTTTCGTATCAATATCAATAATGCGAAGCTCGGGTTCCAGGCCCCGGGGACGGCGGTGTGTGCGAGGACGAAGAACGTCATGCTTCGTCCGCTCTTCCGAAACATCCTCTTCCTCGGCCTCAATATATGCAAGAACGGCTATAAGGTTGGGCGTATATAGTGAAATGCCAGATATAATACAGTCAGTTCGCAAGCTAGATGTCAATTTGTCAGCGATCGTCTCATAATTATGGCAACGCAAACTCACATCGTGGAGACTTGAACAGATCCTATCTTCAGGTCCTTATTGTTTTTGTTTGGCCGGTCGGGATACACATTGATGACCCAAACAGTCCCTCCCCAACCCACGACGAGCCTCTCTACATTCTCCTTCGTCGCAACTACATCCGATGGAGCGGGAGCGTCAAGATGAGGTTCCTCCTGCTGGGACTTCACATTATCCTCCCAGCGCAGAGAATCTTCGTCCACCCAGTCAGCCCGAGCTCTCCAGACGCCGGCCATTTCTTCCCATCCAGGGCCGTTCGGACGGTCGATGTGGCTAATTCGTTTCCAAGCAAGCTCGGAGTCCGCTGAGTCCAGATGTAGGTTTGACCGCATAATCTTGATCCCTTCTTCATTGACCCATACGACGTATTTCCCCGACAATGACCATTTAATCGTGCTGATAGCACCCTCCCCGCTGTGTAATATGGTGTCCCTGCCGGTATTGGTTCCCAACCCAATCGATCCAAGCCAGCTGGACGCCGCAGCTGCGGCGCCTCCCATTGTCGTCGAGTTCGTGCTCACACCCACTCGTCCACCAGTCGTAAGAATCAGATCACCCGCTCGCCCTCCCGACAGGAATGTTCGATCACTTTTGTATTCTGGTGATAGTGCAACGGCTTGGACAGGCCGCCCAAAGTTCCGTAGAAGGACATCTTTAGTATCAACTAAAGAGGCAACGCATACATTACCATCGATAGAGGAAGTCGCGATGTAGATGGAATTGGAGGGTGTTGCGGGTGGAGCAGTCTGATGGCTTGATTTATTGTGACCACGAAGGCTGGCCGTGCTGAACGAGGATCGAGTGGGAACAGCTTGGTCTTCCGTGGCCGTTCTGGTGACGTTCTCTGCTTTGATGCTCGGCAAAGGAGGAGGGAACGGAGAGATTGAAATTGAAGTGACGCTCGCTGAGTGTGCGTGATAAATCCGAAGCGACTGAAATAGAGGCAAGGAAAGCACATGCTGCAAGACGTCAGTTACTGCGCCAGCAGAACAAGTGGTCATGTTAACTTACAATATTGCCATTGTGTGTTCCGATAATCTAAAGAATATTTCAGCAAAGGAAAGTGAATTCGTACGCTTTTGAAATCATACCATCTTATCGCCCGCGGTAAGGAATGAGCTGGTTGCGTCGCCATTGCGGTACACCGCACCCAGGTTTTTTGTGAGATACAGGTATTTGAGTTGAGGCTCCTCTTCGTCGTCATCATCATCTTCTTCCTCTTCAGTGTCTGCCTCTCCACTACCCTTATCCTCCTCATCCTCGTGGTCTCCATGCGCAGGTTGTTCGGGCCGAAAGCTGTGGTCGGTGGTTCTTTGCTGCAGGGAAGCGTCATGTGCCGGGATGTCCTGATGGCCATCCTCTGTAGGCTCAGTCGCGCCAGGCGCGTCCATGGCGAACGCCTATTTCCGTACCTCGAGCAATTCAAGAATCACCACAGGTGGGGGAATCATGTCGTGACGAGCAGTTGGTGGACCTGGGGTAACTCGGGGATACCTGATGACTAAGCACCTAGCTCAAAACGCCGTTGAAAGCCGGTTGGATGGGTCGAAACACTTTCTTTGCAACACCCTGTTTGCTGCATCATTTTAAGGCATTGTTGTGCAAGAGTGAGGTTAATGGATTGCTCGGCTGCACCTTTTGGATTCCTCAGCACCAATACTACAGCATGTTCGCAAGGCCCTACGTCTGTTCGATATGCAGAAGGCCCACTGTGGCTAGCCTCTTAAAACAGCCGCAGAGCCATAATCTTCACGCATCATATCCCCTTGGCCTTCCTCGACGCAAAGATTTCTTCTCATCCAATGCCTTTCTCAGTCAGAAACAGTCCAGAAATGGTGATTTATCGCAGGATTTGTTATCGGAGACACAGAAGCAACGCAGGAGAGGCGCCAGAAACCCGGCAGCACCCACATCGTTACGGAGAGTGGCAGTGGAGGCACAAAGGTCGAAAGACGGGATCTTATCAAAAGCTCAACTGAAAGAGCAAGGAATTTACCAGACTAAGGTTTCAACAACTGCGCCCTCAAGCAAGCATCGGCCGCTGATATTGGACTAAAAGGCAGTAACAGCCTATGCTGTAGCAGAACAATTCGACATCCGCAAAGCCAGAGATATCCTCCAAGAGAAAGGTTTCGAGCCGGATCCGTTTCAAACAGGCCTTTTTCCTCAAGTCGTTCATATCCAAGTTCCCATAGATTCTATCCGACGCGTGAGTAATCCCACCACGACCGATCTGTCATCCGATGAAGTTGGCGATGTATTCGTTTTCCCTTCCGGCACCGTGGTGGCATGGTCTTTGCCCGAGGGCTTCACGTCTTTTCTGGCAACTAGGACCCTTCTCCCGGCGGCGGAAGGCGCCCACATAGAGAATCTGGAGACAGAGGATTTGGAATACATTGAGGACCCCCAACGGGAGAACAGCAGCATTAAAGGAGATACCATTATTCTTGGCACCAAGTCCGGTAACGATGACCCGGAATCGAAACTCGGCCGGCAGTCTGTAGACACGGTCCTTACTAAGGTGGCATTTTCGTCAGGGTTGGCTCGAAGTACGAAACTGGCAGTGCTTGAGACTCTGCTGGCCAATTATTTCGAGTCAACCAGAACAATACCCACACTTCTATCGCAGGGCTCTCGCTTACCCTTCACAAGAGATTTTATCCTCCGCAAGACCGGCCAACTGCTGAGTGTGCGAGCGCAATTAAATCTCTATTCGGAGCTGACAGACTCATTGCCAGATTTATTCTGGGATAGCCGACATGAGCTGGGTCTAGAGGGCTACTACGAGCAGGTAGGAAGGGCACTAGATGTGGGTATTCGCATCAAGCTCTTGAATGAGAAAATGGATTACGCACAGGAAATAGCAAGTGTACTTCGAGAGAGGCTGAGCGAGACACACGGCCTCCGGCTCGAATGGATTATCATCCTCCTCATTGCCGTTGAGGTAGGGTTTGAAGTTCTGAGGCTTTGGAAAGAACGCGCTCATGAGCTTGAAGCCAAAGCTGAACAAAGCTCGGAACCTTCTTGATCTTGGAGCCACGGTGTTTGTTCCTGCACGTTTGGCGATCACTCATGTCCTTGCAGAATAGGATAGCTAATTTTCTGACTTAACAATGATACCCCCCGCTCATCTTGAACAAGACCTATCCCTTTACTCCTGGGGTTCTCGAAGTGCCTTTGGCAATGTCCCACCTGGTAGATGGTTATCCTTGATAAGCACTCCGATAGCCTAATCAAGCACTTATCAGCTGAACAGGTCACATGTGACCCTAAGCTTAGTCACGTTATGACGAGACATTCACGTGCGTCCAGCATCACTCCCACGCCTTGCATTGAGAGCTATCTTCTTCTGGACCCTTTCTTATCATGTAACTAGTTCCTCAGCTGCTTGTACATGTTACACTTTATCCTGTCGTAAAACAGTTTCGCGGCTCTACAGCGGGCGTGGAAGGAACAGCCGTCACATCTTCTCACTCACTTAGTAGTTGTACCGACCCCACCGGAGGTTCGACCTCAAGCATGTTGCAGAGTATACCTGGACCGCAGCATATTCTGAAAGCTCTGACAGGCTCTTTGGGGCTCTCGACTGTATTAGAGCCAGATCATGAAGCTTCGCAAAACTCATTTCAATGCTCTAAACCGGAGTTGAGCTGTCACGCTGAGTACCATGGCCAGAACACTTGCTGCTTCAACTATCCCGGAGGGCAGATGCTCCAGACGCAATTTTGGGATGCGGATCCTGCGGTCGGCCCAGCCGACTCCTGGACTATTCATGGACTCTGGTAAGCTCTACGTGGTGCTACCGAAGCGCCTATCGTCGCAGACATGCACCCTACTGGATAGGACACTGATCACCTGGCTTCCCCTAGGCCGGACTTCTGTGATGGTGGCTTTGATCAATATTGCGACTCAAAGAGGAGATACAGCAACATCTCTCTGATCTTGGTTGACTCAGGCCGAGCTGACCTGCTAGAGTATATGAGTGATTATTGGAAAGATTTCCGAGGCGACGACGAAGATCTCTGGGAGCATGAGTGGAACAAGCATGGCACATGTATTAGCACTCTGGAAACCGCCTGCTATGCGGATTACTATCCACAGCAGGAAGTCGTAGACTACTTCAACAAAACGGTGGAGATCTTCCAGAAATTGCCTACTTACCAAGTCCGCACCCCCTTTTGACTATTACTTTGACTTGATCTGACTGACCGTTATTCTCAAGACCCTTGCCAATGCTGGTATTGTCCCCTCGCATACGGAGACATACACGCTCGACGAAATCCAAGTTACTCTAGCAGAAGCCCACGGTGCCCCCGTTACCGTCCGGTGTCGAAACCGTGCGCTGAATGAAGTCTGGTACCACTTCAACATCGCAGGTTCTCTGCAGACGGGAGATTTCGTCGCCTCTGGACCAGGTCTGTCAATCCTTGACCCCTCATTTCTCAACGCGACGTCAGTTATGCTAATGGATCATGACCGCAGACGGCCTCAAGTCCAACTGCCCTGCCACAGGCATCCACTACATACCCAAGAAACCCCGCGAACCCTCCCGAACAACAGGCACTCCCTCGCAACCAACAAGCACCGGGATTCCGTTCCAGGGACGCGGCAACCTGATAGTGTCATCGATGGGTGGAAGGAGAGGCTGTATCATCAGCCGCGGGAAGTGGTTCGCCTCTGGCACATGCGCAACCTTCAAAGCGAAGAAGGTTACAGGTACGTTGCTCCAGAAAAGGAGGGTGGAAAACTACCGTCACAGCAATTGTGCTTGTATCGGCGAGAACGGCCTGCTAACAAGGTATCAGATGACACATTCACTCTGCAATCTAGCAAGGGAATCTGCGCATTCGAGGGAGACGCTTTTAGCTGTGGCCCTCACGTCACTGCTCCAGAGGAGTTTTCCGTAAGTTCCATGGTGCCCTCGACTGACCTGCGTCTGCTGACGGAATTGCCACTGGGGCTACAGGTCCAGGATGGCAAGCTCTCCTATCGCGGAAATACGACCTTTTTCGCAGACAAGGCACCAAAAGGCCGCACACAGAGCTCCATCTTTGCTTCCCAGGATGAACATCCGATCGACCTTGCTATTACATGGAAGGAGCGTCGCTGAGCGAGTCGTATTGTCTTGTTTTTGGTATGGTTATTAAATCAGATAGATAGACCCCAATTTGATTCTGGATAGAGTTGAGTTTGCTCTAGAGATTCTATGTGGTTCAAGAAGAGAGCGGATCTAATAGCAGGCCAAAGGCTCGAAGACAATTGATTGTGCGCAGCGTGAATAGTGGAATCTATTGCTCAGATAAAGTACAGGTCATGCAGACGACCGAGGATTAATTGTTAACAAGGATGCAGCGGGCCAAAAACAGTTCCCGAAAAGAAGAAAGTGAACGCCGGGATTAGGCTAGAGGACCGCTAAAACATGGACGAAGGATAGGAGTCAAAGGAGAGGCGACTGCAGAACCCTGTGGGAAGGTCAAGTCTTGACTGCAGAACCCGAAATGTCGTACATGTGCGAGAAGAGAAAGAACCGAGATGAAGAAAAACAAAAGAATGTAACCCCGAAAATTTTTGTCACAGATGTCATTCACAAACGAAGAAAGATTGTTGTGGAAGTTGTCATTGAAATTGTACATAAGTCGTGTCGTGGAAATTTGAAGGTCGTTGTCATACGTGCAGTTCCAGTCGTTGAAATCGGAGTCATGAGAATTAATTTGCGCGTCGGTCATTAGCCAGAGTGGTTGCATCGTGTCATGGTATGTGTGGTGTTCATTCTATTCGTGTGGCTCGTCGCTCGTGCGTCGTTTGAGGCCAAAGCTAACAGTCCATGAAGAATTCTTTGGTCATATCATCAACCTGGAATTGGAGTGAAAAGAAGTCGTCGTTCATCGAGGTACCGGCAGAGAATGTCTTGCTCGAGAACAGATCCAGTCCGGGCTCGAAAGTAGACCCATTGACATAGTCGGGAAAAGCGGCCATGTCGGGGTCACTTAGATCGGGAAATTCATGCTTGAAGTTGGCGGAGCTGTCCGTGCTGATGAAGATATCGAGGTCGGAGCCGTGAGACGAATCAGTCAAGGTGGGAGCCGTATGTGGAGAAGACAGCTCGGCGGTGGAGGTAGCAATATCGGTATATGGATCGGCATTCGAAATGAAAGGCAGGCTCGGTTCTTCAACAATCTTCTCGAGGGGGCGCTTGGAGGGCGACAAAGGCAGCATTTCATCCTCGCTACTGGGTGTGAGTGAGCGGCGACTCTGAGCGGGCGATGGCTGGTTCCCAAGACTCTGTCGCGGAGACGCAGGAGGCGTGAAAGTAAACGCCGATGGAGGTAAGGAAAAGTTGGGTTGGCTGAACAGGGGCATATCCTCTTTGGGGCTTGATCCACCGTGAAGACTCATATTCTCAAGGATTTCGGAAGGCGGCGAGTTGGGGGAATCAACACACCCGGACGAGGAGGAGTCAAGGGATGATTCCTCGGCGACTCTCTGGCGTGTCTTGGCTGCCTTGTCCTGTCTCTCCTCCAACTCTGGTCGATGTTTCTTTGGACGACCACGTTTTGTTGTTTTGCGCACAATACCCTTGTAACCGCCGATGCACATTCCTCGTTGTCTGTGTCGAGTCAGAGCATCGTGCCTCGCGAATACGTTGCCACAAAGACATTCATATGGTTTGTCTCCGGTGTGGATCTTGGCGTGACGCTTCAGGTCATGTCCGCGAACGAAGCACTTGTTGCAATGGTCACACTTATATTGGCGATCACCAAGGTGGGTCTGGACGTGTGACTTGATATTCTCTTTCCTTCCGAACCGCCGTTCGCAACCGGGGTGAAGGCAAACCCACTTTCCATCCTCCGGGTCGGGACCAGAGATGTAGGAGGCGATCTCATCGATGGTGATCCCAGTCTCTTTGATAGAGGCATGAACCCTAGCATCAAGGTTAAGGCTATCAATTGAAGCCACTCTTGGAGAAAGCCGGGGTTTCGTCAAGGAAGAATTGGAGCTGGTACTCAGCGCCTTTCTGTGGGTTGCCCGACTGGACGCGGCAGGGAAGATGGGCAGTTTATGAGCCTTCTCATGATTGTCTTCGGGGCTTGGCATGGCGGCTAGCTCTGGGGAGGATTGAAAGGACGAGGTTGCTGACGACGAGGCATAGTGACTCTGCGATAAATTCTCTGACTCGGAGATTTCGAAACTGGAACCCTGCTGACTGCCAAACGCATCAAAACTGTCAATTTCAAATGAAGCAGTGTTCGGGGGGGAGGGCATCTCGATTTTGGAGTTGGAAAAGGTAGACCCCGCAACTCCTTGGAGGGACTTGGCTCGTTGCATGTATGCCGACTGGGCTGATGCGGGTGCAGAGCGGCCTGTCTCCTTGGAGGGGGTGGACTGCATGTCCGTACTATACTGAGCAAGTTCCGCTGGTTTCTTGAACGGAGTTGTCGCTGGCGTTATGGGAAAGTAGTCTGGATCGGTCGTCAGTGGTTGGGAGAAAACGACCGGTATGACCGAGTGGATAACTTACGCGTATTTGCCTGCTTGGGGGTATGCGGCCGTTGCGAGGGGGTGATATCTGACTGAACAGACTGCCGTCTCCCATCGGCCGAAAGGTTGTTGACTTGAGACCGGAGCGTCGTAGGGAGCTGGCCTTGCTGGTAGAAATTCCAGGCACCGTTGTCGAGGATTTGGCCATCGAGGCTATTGACGCATGAGACGTGAGCATTTTGCAGTTGCTGCTGTTGCATCAGATTTAGATTGTTGTCCATTGGTCGCATCCCCAAGCTCGGATTTCCCATGGTAATGAAGCTCGAATTCATGTAAGCCATGCCCGGATGGTTCGCATTGCTGGTAGAATTGGATAATGCTTGCAAGTCTTCCGAGGTCAAAGACGGGCATTCAGGCATCACGGGCATGGGAGAGGACTGCTGGGGGAAATGCGCCGACTGCGAGTATCGGGAATGCTGCGCTCCCCCGGCAAGGAATTGGTGCTGCTGAGTTGCTGTTGCGTTAGTAATGGAAACGGCCCCATCGTGCATAGGTCGAGGACGTTGGACGTGCAAAGGTCGTTGGTCGAGACTCTGTCCACGGCGATGCGCATTGATTCGCTGCAATGCCTGTGCTGGAAGCGTAGGAACTTTGGCGGCTTCCAGCGCATTGGGGGTTGAGATCTGCCGACGATGTTGTCGATAACGCTCGTGCAGATTGCTATGTGGATTGGCTAACATGTCGGGCGGAGATCTCTGGAGTGCACTCGTGGCGGATGGGATCGACCGACAGTTGACAGATCTTGCGTCTGGATCTATCAATTTGACCTGTAAGTCTCATGCAGGAACGTTGCGCCAAATGTACGAAAACGTGCTGTACGAACCTCGAGGAGCGCTAGCCGTTTGGCCGGGCCCAGCAGATGGGAAGCAACCACCCTGTAACAGTGTCAGTTGGTGTCCTATTGAACAAAGATCACAAACCGAGCTAAAGAAGAAGAGAAAGAAAGGAAAGTCTCGAGCTTCCTGTGCGCTAGCTCTTGTGAAGACTCGCGATCACAACAACTGTCGCAAAGGCTTCAAAGAAAGGCGTAAAAGCTGAAGCTTTGCCGCGCTATTGTCCAATTGACCTCTAGACGTGGAATCCGAGAAGAAAACAAGCAAGCAGCGAGAATGAAGAGAAACACAGGGTATTTCAATTCAAGATTTGAACCAAGGATGGAGGGGATAAGATGGGTCGATAGATGATCGATAGATAGATAGATAGCTCAAAGCTGGATCCAGCAGACCATGGCTATCCCGATCTATCTACTATGCAGCCCATGGTTCCGATCAACAATGGCGGTGTTGGCCCGGCAACGCAGGCGGCTCAGGCGTCGGGGAAACCATCAACCCTTGGCATGAAGCCTGACAATCTCATTGTGGATCGATTGGTGGGCGTTTGCGCCTTGGTTCCAGTGCGGAAAATATTCAAGCTAGGGCCATTGCTCAAACCCTGCGTCTATGTTGTGAGAGTTTACTTGCGCCTGTACGGAGTAAGGAGCTCAGAAAACAACCCCTCATAGTCGAGACACCCTCGAAAGATGCAGCTATATAGGGGCAATCGGGTGCCTATGAAGGGCTCGAATGATTGACTTTGATGATGCTCCCTTTCTTCGCAATAGCATTGAAATAATTGATGGCAATTATAGGTTTCATGTCGTCAATTATTTGGTAGCAAGGATGGAGGGCCTTGATGACGATGATACTGAGGCAACTGCTCTGGTGTTCCAAAGATAAACTCTGGCGTCATCTGTCCCGCTCGTTTGATGCCTAGATTTTCAGGCGATAAGATAAGGAAATCCGTCAATCAGTCACATGATCAAGCCTCGTCTCGGAGCCGCTAAATGAATGATCCAGACATTCAACGCTAGATTGAATCGGGCAAAATGCGATACACGTGACCACACAATCATTTTAATCGCACACTCCGCCAGAATCACTTTTACACACGATCGCAACGAAGGTTGAGGAAGACAAGTCTTGTCGAGGTGAGTTCGCAGCCCATAGATTACTCCATGTGCCTTCATCCAAACGGAATCACTTAGATTTCGTTCAACATCCATTATCCTCGACGTTGCAATGTAATCTCTCAGAAAGCGCGAGCAGAAATTGCAACATGGCTTTTGCATAACCCTTTCAACAAAGCTCAACGACCAAAGTCTGACGATCTCTCTCTCACAGGCCTTCATTCAAGATGCAGATCTTCGTCAAGACCCTTACGGGTAAGACTATCACCCTCGAGGTGGAGTCTTCGGACACCATTGACAATGTCAAGTCCAAGATCCAGGGTACGCAACCCCTCCCGAGCATCATCAAGCCGAGAAAAAACTCTTAATCTGACTTGGTAAACCAGACAAGGAGGGAATTCCCCCCGACCAGCAGCGCCTGATCTTCGCTGGCAAGCAGCTCGAGGACGGCCGTACCCTCTCTGATTACAACATTCAGAAGGAGTCGACCCTGCACCTCGTGCTCCGCCTGCGTGGTGGTGGCAAGAAGCGCAAGAAGAAGGTCTACACCACCCCCAAGAAGATCAAGCACAAGCGCAAGAAGACCAAGCTCGCTGTCCTCAAGTACTACAAGGTTGACGGCGATGGCAAGATCGAGCGTCTCCGCCGCGAGTGCCCCGCCCCCGAGGTATGTTACTTTACTCTTCTGGAAAGGAAGAACTTGCAGCTAACGAATCTGTAGTGCGGTGCCGGTATCTTCATGGCTGCTATGCACAACCGTCAGTACTGCGGCAAGTGCCACCTCACCTACGTCTTCGACGAGTCCAAGTAAATGCTTGGCTTTTCTGAAACGGGTCGTTCCACTGTTCGTCCGGGCCGGTAGTGTGTGGTGATCTACTGGGCAATGTCGGTATTGGTTGGAGTGGTGGAACCCAGGTTGAGGTAGTAGCAGTTCAAGAAAATAAAGATAAAAATCGGAAATCCTGCCATCCATTACTTTCTCGTCTCCTTTGCAGTAGCGTAGTGCCAGAGACTACTCACTCTTGCTACAATGTAGTCAATTTGGACGAAACCGTCGAGGTAATAGTTCTACAGAGGTATCAGTCGGTGCTAGGAACGGAAACTTGATCATTCATCATGTCATTAGATCACCTAAGGTGAATCTGTCAAAGATCGCTAAGATCTACCGGTCGCAACGCGAACCTCGAGTATTGTCACATGGCATCATGTCGATTTGGCCTTCAAGGGAAACCAGCACGCAGGTTGTCAAATCGCGACTCGTGGTAGTCCAGGTTATTCTGGCTCTGTTCGAGCGCATTCACGCCGCCAACACCCTCCACAAAAGTTCCAATGAGACTACCATCGGCCTTATTTGCCGCCTTTCCTCCCTTGTCACCACTGGCTTCCCACCACATGCCGCCTCCCAAGCCCTGCTTCCTGATAAAGTCCACTTTCATCTCGGCGGCGGCCACGGTGTCGTACGAGACCATGGTGCGGGCGCCTGCATCGTAGGACCAAGAGGCACCTGCTTGCTGGTCAAAGGCCTCCGTTGCTCCGGGTTGGGGGAGAGCCTTGTAATCCCAGACACCATGCTCCCAGCTTCCAGCTCCATTCCCGGAGTAGGGGGTGCCCGGCCCGTTGGTGCTCAAGAAATCACGGCCGTACAGCGGCATTCCCAGAACGATCTTGGAAGGCGGGACTCCTCCGACCTGAGTGTAGTAATTGATGGCCTGGATCGTCGAAAATGGGGTGGAAGAGGGGTTGCCGTTGGATGGGAAGAGGTTGGCCTGGTGGCCTGCAATGGAGTCCCAGCTTCCGGCATAGTCGTATGCCATGAGATTGTAAAAGTCGAGAAAAGGCGTCATCTCCCGCAGCTTAAGCTTGGAGTAATTGTTTGGTCCTAGATCGGATGTCAGTTAAACCCACGCCACCGGCTCGCCACTGCCGAAAGATTCTGCGTAGAGGCAAGGACGAAGACTTACCGGCAGGGCAAGCAATCGTGAGAAGGAACCTGCGATTGGGGCCGGCTGCTCTGTCCAAGGCCTAGGGATCTCAGTCCACTGATAGTGACGACGGACACATGCAGAATCCAACTCACCTCTCTGCACTTCTGAAGCAACGACACATAAGCTTGAGCCTCAACTTCGTCTATACAGAACGTCAACAATGACTGGTCAGCCATGGCACCTTTGAAACTTACTCTGTGGATATTCCCAATCGATATCGATACCTGATCAATCAGCAACTGCAGCAAGACAATGCATCATGAAGGGAAAACTTACCATCGAAACCATAATCAAGGACCAGCCTCGCAGCAGACTGGGCAAAAGTGTTACGTCCAGCATCCGTGCTTGTTCCCTGGGTGAGATTGGCAGACAAGGTCCAACCTCCGATGGAGAGAAGGACCTTGAGCTTGCGGTTTTGCTTTTTGAGGAGGAACAATTGTTTGATGCAGCCATATACGTTGTTTCCGGGTTCATTCCAGGAATCACCAGGATAGTGTTTGTCGACATCCGCGAATGGATCTCTCAGAAACCTGTCGCCATGATTAGTCGAGCTGTCACAGAGAAAGTATGCTTCGATGAATACTCACACTTCTCCCGAATCGGGTCGGACATCGGCGAAGGCGTAGAGAACATGAGTCAATTTGTCCGCGGGAAGGTCGAAAGCATGGTAGTTGCGCTGATAGATTGCCTAGTTGACTGTCAGCTAGGTCCTGTTGGATTCGTCCGAAAAACCAGGGAAATACTCACCCAATTGACAAAGTATGCGATAGACTTGTAACCGCCCTCCATGTTGACCTCACTAGAATTCTCGGTAGCTGCAACGATGTTAGACTGAGTACGACAACCAGTGTCATTTCCATTGGGAACAGAAATAGCGAGGGGAGCTGCAAGCCCAATGAGGGCTATGAGCCAAAGGAGACAGTAATTGAAAGGATTGGACGCCATCCTTCCACCAGTGGAAGGTAGGCTGATTGAAAGGAGCGACAGAAGGTATTGCCAGCAAGGTAGATCTCCGTAGAAGCACAAAGGAGTGAAGAAGTACAGATACTATAAAAGAAGAGAGAGAGAAGGAGAAGAAGCTGAAAGTAGGAGGTACTGATAGATCATGGTGTTGCCAGACATCTCGCGAGTTAGGTTGCGAGAAAAGCAGTGAATGAGGGACACTTACTCGCGAGGTTGTGAATGAAAACCAGATGTTTTCAGTGTTTCGTGAATAGATTAGATGAAAAGAGACTGCTACCAGCTCCAATTAATAACCTAGTCATAGGAAGTGAGTAAATAATGGGATTAAAGAGACGAAGACACAAGCAAGAACAGTACTTGATGGCTCTCTTAAATATCAATCCTACTCACCGTACAAAGAACTCTAGACAGGTTTCAGAACAAGAATCTTGATTATCGGATACAATTCTTGCTGCCTGATTAACTGAACTTCTCTCCTTGAACTAGGATAGAGCATTGACTGAGATGTTGTCAAGTTTCCCGCCACAGAATTAGATCAGATTAAGGCAGAGAAATGGAATAGCCTCACAGATACCCCACTTGGGCTAGCTCTGTCGATCCGTCATGGGACAGGCGAGTCGTGCAACACGAAGTGTCGGCTGGTTCTGGTGTCGTCCAGTCCTGGTTCGTCTTCACATCTCGAGAGGCTTTTGCTATGCAGTTGAAACTAGAGGAAGCTCTATCATGGGAACATGGGATGCACTTGGTAAACCACGGGACGATCCCGGGTAGTGTCCGATCAACTTAATCTGGACATTTGAGCACCGACAGAGCGGCTTCAGGATGCATCTACAGATGAAGGGAGTTGAGTAGGAGGTGAACAGATGAATCAAGTCTCGAGATATAGATCACACGAGGAGGTCAACCTGTGGAAGGACAAGAGTGACTGAGGTTCTACATGGTCGAAGTGATGAAGATTGTGAAACACTTGGAAAATCAACTGCAGAACCCTTGTATTTCTGCTTTTCTCATCTCGCTGGAATCGATTTATTGGTTACAAATAAATCAGACAATTTGCGTCTTCCTGACTGGACAGAAAAGAGAAAAAGGGCAATGCAACGTGGCCGAGGATAACGTAAATATTGCACATTCCACGATCCAATCTAGATTCCAGCAGACGATAGCAGGCCTCGTGGGATCAGTCACACAATCTGCAGATTTCTGCATCTTTGCTCCGTACATGGATGAGATGAACCATAGCAGTCCCCGTATGCTTGACTCCGAGGCAATTCCCAGACATCAATCATCAAACCTCAAAAGGTCAAAAAGTCAACCAGAGTGGACCACATCTGGACCTTACCTTACCAGCTGAACACTGCCCGCAACCCACAAAGTCGGCCTACTGATTGGCGTTGACTGACACAACACTACTGCAGGACCCTTCGCACGGCCACACTTGTGTCATATCGTAGTCAATCTCAAGATAGACTGGAAATAATACCGTTTTGAGCATTCTTTGCGAATTAGATAGCTACCGTAGTCTATGCATTTCAAATCAGAAAAGGACAGAAAACTATTCAACTCGGGGGGGAAGAAAGTACAGTGGGACGCTGGTTTCGTGCCCCACTGTATCTCAGCTGGGATGTGTCTGACCCTTGACTCCACTTCGAGTGTCAAGATCACAGATACTCCATAAGGAACAAGCGTCAGAACTCAATCCTGTGGCATGGATATGATGCTTTCTTGTGGCTAGTGCGACGTTGTAGTCTAGTCATCCGGCATCTGGCATCGTGCTTAGAGTACCGAAGACACGTTAAGGCACCCTGTACCATCAGTGACCTCGGAGGTCTGCTGGTTGGGGGGGAGGACACAAAAGCACGCAAATCAGTTATAGTAATAAGACGTAGAAAACGCCAGTTTCGACCATATCTAAAACCGAAATACACAGACAATTGGCCACTCAAGGGATATCATCAGTTATAGTAACATATAGAAGAATGGAAAATAGAAAGAAACGAAAGAATGCCCGCATGTAGCTTTTGTGTCCCTCCAAAGGATAAGCGACCGGCGCTTTTGGATCAAGAGAAACTGTATCATGCCACCTCCCGTATTAATTCCTCGGAGCAGAGTAGATATGTCACCAGCGGTCAAACCACATCTCGAAACAAGGTCACTTCGGATTCTACGATTGTGACCGGATCAAGGCCAGGATCGCGCTCAGAGACGGGTCGTCCTCCAGCCAGTGTCCTGCGCGTACATCCGCAGCCCGAAGATCAGCAAGGACATGCGAATCGGTTATTTGTTGAAGTTCCTGGCAATACTCCAGGTCAGGCTGTGCTTTCTAGAGTGGATGTCTTTGCGAAGGAAACCTACCTGTCGGAATGTGTCGTCCACAGCCTTCAGTTGGCTCGCATGTTGCGGTCCTGCTCTCTGACCCCGAAGGATATTTTGCCGATGAATAGCCCAGCGTCTGGCTGCTGCCGCCCGGAGGTAGACCTTATGCGCTTGGAAGCGCCTTGCGCTGGCGTCGAGGATGACCCTAACAGTGTGGCAGATAAGAATATGTCTCCTCAGCTCTTCGCTCGGCGGTGGAAGATATGTACCTCTGCAGTTCTGCCCTTTCCATCTCCTCACTGCTCGCTTGAGTAGGTACTGCTCTTGCATTGTAACTTGCCGAGATAAGAGTCCGCGCTGCAGCGATGCTCTCCCTCAGCACAACATAGCCTTCCTCATGGGCATCTTCTGGCGGTGCTTGCACATTCTGCTGGGGAATGTGTATGAGAAGCGTCCGGTAGTCGTTGACAATCTCAGCGACCCTCAGGGCTCGAGCTTGATTAACTATGATATGGATTACCCATTAGCATCTTGTAGGTCGCGGACTACCTCGAAGAGTCCATTCCCGGGTGATAATACTGCTTACGTCCATCAGCCATTGCTACTGTGTGAGAAGCACTTTGAAAACACACAAAGCAGAGAGGGGAGGAAGCAAGGACAAGACTGAAGAGCAAAAGAGCGGAAAGGTAAAGACAAACAGACAAGAGGACCGACCCGTTCGTGCTCAAGATGGTTTCATATGCAAAGTCTCGTCCCCTGGTCAAGGGAGGGTTTTCCTTTTAAGGTTGATCCTCCATTGATCAATTGCTCAATATACCAGCTCAGGACCGCATAGCTGGAGACGCAGGAAGGACAGGATCTCTACACAAAGACACGATCCCTAGCCGTGGCTGGCTGCACCAATGGCCGCTGGGAAGAGCAGGTTAGAATATCACAGCTCGTCAGCACAGCTGGGCGATGACCACAACAGTGGATCTGGAGCAAGCAAAGGATCCATGTATAGTCATGCATCCGGACATCTACATGGACCTTTCCATTGTCGTATCCCGAAGTCTGGAAGCCGGAACCTAAGCGCGAGACTAAAGTTGGCTCCTGCTCGGAAATGACGAATTTAGTATGCATCAGAGCGTTGGAGCAGGGGGGGGTAAAAAAAGGAAAAAAGGTAAACGATTGATAGAGAACCACTCCGCAGAATAATGGATATCGAATGGTCAATGGTCAGTGGCCAATTCATCCCGTTTTCTCATGTGTCACAACCGAGTCAGCGGAATGCTGATCCACCATAGTGTCTGGCTGCTGGATCTCGGAATAACGGTAGATTATCTACAAAGGGTCATAGTGTATGCATCTTAAGTAGAGTGGGGGCGTTGGTTAGAGAGCTAGTGTTGTGGTTCGTCCGAAACTGGCACGACGAGTCGTGGAGTCAGTTGCGATTCGAAAGTCAAGAAAAGTGCAGAACACATTCCAGCTGGATGGCACAGGCGAATATCTCCGCCACATGCCGATTGGGAATGTGCTCATCTGCGACTTTACAAAAGTAAAAAAGCAGCTGTTAACAAGAAGATGGTTGACGATGAGGATACTGGTGTGGCAGACATAGGTAACAACGAGCGTCAAGCCACACCACACAGCTCAGCCACACGTCGGCCGCACCGCCAAAAAAAAAGCAACTGCAGCTGAAAGTGGAAAAGTGATAGGTGGTACCTTAGTGCCTGAGGCGCCAGAGACCTGAACTCACGATCCACATGTGGCGAAATAAGCAGGAGTAACACCCCCTTTAACGAACTATAGATCGTAGCGGACAGTTGACAAGGATGTCTGGGTAGGTTCATCCCTGACGCTGCTTTACATCAACTACATCTGGTTACTGTAACGCTTACCGAAGCGAGTTCGGCACAGTCGAAACGCAGCTCCCGCATGTTGCAGTCCATAGCGCCCTCGATCCGAGCCTGTCATATAGCAAGGGTCTTATATCACAGCCATTGTCCCCGTACTTTGAAGTTGCCACCGACGTGGAGGACAGCGGACGATGATGTGACCTACCTTTTTTGAATCAAGGACTCGGACTCGCATTGAACAAGGCGCTCCAAGAATATCAGCAGTAGGGACGAATGAGACAGCGCACAGAGCATCAAAGGAGTAGCATTGTTATGTCGTCTGCATCTAGCAACATGGATCATCCTTTACCAAAATCAATCCTTCTCGCTGATGGCCTGTAGCCGCTCGTCAATCTCGTCTTCCGTCAAGGCACGGAACGCAGGATCTGTTCCCTCCCTGCCGTCTGCTCGAGGACCACCAACGATACCAATCTCCAATTCGTGCTTCTTGAAGTCGACGCTCAACACGTTGCTCAAGGCCGTGATACCGAGCTCGACCACCTCCTCCCAACTACCCTCAGCATAATCCTTGTTCTTCAGTTTCTTCTCCAAGTAATTGAGCGCCTCCTGCTGCTTGGGACCGGATGCAGTGGCCTTGTACCCGACATAGTATCCTGCGGGATCGCATTTGTAAAGTTGTGGGCCCTTCTCGTCGTCAACGGAAATCAGAGTCATGGCAACGCCTAGCGGACGCATGTAAGCCTGAAGGTGTTTTGTTAGCCTGCGATTCGACATTTAGTAAGGAAGCCATAAGAAGACCAACCCTTTGTGTGTAAACTTGATTGATGTTGGCAAGTCTCTTTGCAAGGACGTCGCATGGCATTTCGTAGCCATATTTGTATCGGAATTCAGCCGCCTCTCCGCGAGCACGGTCGACAGACGCTCTGGCATCAGCAATAGAACCAGTCATGACACAACCGACAGAGGGAGAAAGCCGGAAAATGTGCGAAACGGACGACGGTTCAATCAGTTTATCCTTTGATGATTCGATTAGATTCCCGCAGCATCCCTGCCAAGTGAGGTGAGACGACCTACAGCGACTTTCTTCTGAGACAATACCACTGCGCAGTTCTTCCCCCTCACACCGATTGAGGTGATATTTGCGGCTGTGATGGCCTTGAAGGCATATTCTAATTTTCAACAATCAGCGTTGTTGAGCCGTGCGGTGATGATGGCATTTGCGAAATTGCCCACGTTGAGGGCCAAGACTGCAGAAAACTGGCGTGCCATCGAAAAATGTACATACCGACTTGGTACAGACGACCTTGGTCTGAGAAAATGGTAATATGTCTGTCATATCCAGCGCTCCCTATTCGGAAGAGGATGTCAGCTCTGATGAAGTCATGGAGGTCAACTCAGATGGAGAAGCCAAGGAGCTTACCAGACATGATTGCGGTGTGCGATATTATTCCTCAGGAAAAGAAAATAGAAAACAATGAGATATATGACTCTAAAGAGGTAGAGATTGGGATTGGAAGGGAGACGGATTGGAGGATGAAGGACAGTGAGTCTCCAACGTACGCGTGCTTGAAGGTGCCTGGCCGAAGCTCCAAGCTTCTGAGCCCGATTGAGTAAGCTCCGCTGTCACCGCCTTTACATATCCTACAGCAAACAGCAACAGCCTCTGATAGACCTAGTACTCTGTTGATAAATGCTTACGCTTATGTTTCGATTGACTGAATCCAATAATATTTCACTCTTATAGGATTCCTAGGCTTGAAATACTTAAGCCTCAGATACACATTCCGAGAGATAACCACGTAACCTGCAAGAACTCCGTACAACCCAGCCAAGTACCAGCTTTTGACTATACACATGGTAATGCTATACATGAGATACTAGTGTGACTCCATATTGTCAAGTTCTATACGGGGTAAATGTGACGCTTGAACTATAAATGCTGATCAACCGAGCCGCAGAAGACATCCACAGAATGAGGAGGGTCAGAGCCCTTGAACGTATACTTTCAGTCGCTGTCACTGTCACTGCTAGAGTCTGCCGATGTGTCGCTGGAAGTTTCAATTGAGCTGGCTTGCTTCTTCCTTGTAGTTTTCTTTTTGTGGCTGCCGTTGTCATCACTATCGCTGCTCGAATCGGTCGATGAGCTTTCACTAGAGATGTCTTTCTTCGGCTTTGCGGCCTTTTTGGGCTTCTTCTCGCTGTCGCTGTCGCTGTCACTGGAACTTTCGCTTTCACTGCTGCTCGATATCTCCACGAAAGCGGTCCGGTTCTTCTTCTTCTTTTTCACAGGCGGAGCCTGGGTGCTCGGTCCCCGCTTCGCTTTTGTTTTCTCGAGGTAGAACAACTTTCCACTGACAGCAAACAGCACGAGCTCCGCTCGCTGCCGTCTCTGAAGCTTCGCCAGTCGTTCTCCGTCAAGTGAGTCAGGTGTCTCAATCTCGTCAAAATCGTCTTTGCCTTGCGACAAGCGTGTTCTAAAAGCCTCCACGGCCTTGTGGTAGCCTGCCGTATTAGACTCGGCCTTGTCCTCCGTCTCCGCTTCTTGCTCTTTTGCCAGATCCTCTTCCATTTCAGCTTTCACAACCTCCTCAGCAACCTGTCCTAGCCGTTGCTTGGCACCCTCGCTTTTCAATCCCTTGAGGTAAGAAAGAAGTGCGGCGTTGTATTTCGCAGGAACATGTTCCGAAGACAGGATGTGCTTGAAGAGATGCGTCTCGCGGTTCTTCTGGAACTTCCAAGCGGATCGGTTCTGGTGGTATAGATTGAGATACGAAAGAATAGGAGACTCGTGAGACGTCGGTGTAGTATCCGAAGCAGTCGTAGTAGACTGATCCTTCTTCTTTTTTTTCTTCTTCTCCTTCTTCTTCTTTTTCTTCTCGCCCTCATCATCCGCGTCAACCTGTTCCTCCGTAGCAAGGGGAGCCTGACCCTCTTCAGCGTCCCCATTAATTTGCAAATCATCATTAAATTCAGGGCGGCTCTCATTCTCGCTCTCCTCAGCGTCCCGCATCACCGTGTCCGCCGAAAACGACACCCTCTTCTTCTTGCGCCGTTGCTGAGACTCAGACTCCGGCTCGGCGACCGCTTTCTCCTCCCCGTCATTCTCCTCATCAAGCCGTCTCTTCTTACTCTTCTTCTCTTTCTGCTTCTGCTTCTTCTCGCCCACGTCGGTCGTCACTGCGACGTCCTCATTGCTCTGCCCATCGCTGGACTTGCTCTTTTTCTTCTTGTCCTTGGCTTTCTTGTCCTTCTTATCAACCTCCTTGGCCTCACTGTCTTCTACTGCAGGCGTATCCTTCGCGTGCTTGAGCTTGCGGCTTGCCTTTTTCGACGCCGACACATGCGACGGCTTCGCCGATTCCTCGCTCGACATGGGGAGCGTAAGCGGTATTCTCGGGGACGTCAGGGGGAATTGGAGAATTGAGTATATTGCACGCTTGTTTAGAGATATTCAAATGCAAGAAGAGTAAATTATTCGGATATTAGTCCTTGGTGGAAGGTATATCGAAATTGGTGGATTCATGAAGCTCTGGAAAATTTTCCACGTGAGTTGCGGAGTTCTGCAACATAGCGTCCGCTTATCAGTACCGGGCCACCGATAAGCGATTGGCCTTGGAGAAAGATGTTTGGAGTAGTCTGTACCAGCAATTTGAGTGATATTTACATACTCGTTCAATAGGTCAACATAATGTTAAAGTTCTATATCGTTGGGAAACCGTATATTCATCTCGCGTTATCATGCAGGCCCCTTTCCAGACTCCGACGAATGTCCGACTCCCAACATCTAAACCCATGTGCGTGAAAATGCTCGAATTGAAATCATGACCCGGTTCCACTTCCATTACCGCTATGCTCAGCTCCCGAGGTGTCCTTCCTTTCCCTTCTGGCTTCCTTTTGGGCCCCGGCCTCGCCGTTGCCTCCAGGAGCGGCAGATGCTGCAGCCTTCCGCCTTGCCCGATCCTTGTCCTTGGTGCTGGTCGTTGCCGTCCTTCTCCTTCGGACTGGTTCGTAGACATCGTTGAAGTTCATGACGACTCCAAGGAAGCGCATGTCGACGTCGGGTTGGTAGGCTAGATCACCCAGCAGCACGTTCAGCCTGGAGCGGAACTCCGCAGAGAGCTCGCGCAGACGTGTGCGAAGGGATGCCAACATGTGGTCGTCTGCAGAAAGCTCTTGGCCGGCGAGAGATGACGGGGTATCGAACCCATCGCCATGGACTCCGACAGTTGGAGTCTGGGCCAGCGATGGAGGAATTGACGATAATGAGTTCTTATGCCCTTGTGGACGCCGGGAAGATAGGAGATCGCGCTCAGTAATGCCCCAGCGCCCTTGAGCAGTGCGCGTTTCTATTTTAGCACTGAGCTCTTGCCTTCGGGTAAACTCTGCCACAGAGAACGAATAGAGTCCATCAACGGCATCCTTGTACGCCAGCATAACCTTCAATATTTGATGGAGCTGCGTCAAGAAGCCCTCTTCCTGCTTGTGACCGGATGCGGTGCGGGATGAGGACGTCGAGCCCAACAGACCCTTGTGCGTGATAGAGTTGAGATATTTGGTATGTGCTTCGATCAAATCATCAAGCGTACACCCTGGCTTGGAGATGGCCGCCTGCAATTGATCCCAACTGGCCTCGATGACCTCAAAGAGGATGTAGTACTGGAGCTGGCAGACAAAATGAATCATTTCCGCGATGACGCACCTTGCCCGTTTCCAGTCAGCTCCGACTTTGTCGCTGACGCTTCCTAAAACTCCACGAGCGCCGGTCATACATCGTCGCCAAGTGCTACCCAGGGCAAATTCGACGCGCTTAACTCGCCACAGGAAATTGAACACCTTCAGATATTGAGTCGAGCCCCAGGGCGTGATAACAACGTCAACAGGCGCATCTATCTTGTATTCGAGCGTAAAGCAGTCCCATCCTATCTCGCCGTGACTGAGTTCCAACATACGGGCATCCAAACGGCGGAGAACGTCGGGCGGATCGTATTGCGCGTTGGAAGCACGAATGGCATGCTCGAGCTGCGCGGTGAGAGTGTGTCTATATTGTGAGTTGGCAGGCCGATCGAGGTTCGACGCCAAGGATTCCATGAGCAAGGCGATGAAGTCGCCCTGGCCCAGTAGCAGATACTTCTTCAGCGCGTGCAAGTGGTCGAATAGCTTGAACTTGTCGTCCATGAGGTGGATGAGTCGCGCCATAGTCGTTTTGTAGGCTTCATCAATCGATGCCTCGAGGCTAGCCGTATCACCATAGTGCAACTCTTTGGACGCTTCTTTAGAGTATGCCTCAACCCATCCAGAGTCCCCGCATCCGTATCTGATGAAGTTCAACGATTTGCCGATAAGAAAGACTTTCTTCGCAAAGTCCTGCGTGATGATTGACGGTACCATCTCGTCATCCAATTTATACTTGTCTTCCCAGACACTGGTCGCAAGCCGTCGCGGGTCCGTGTTTGGTCTGAATTCAGGCTCCACGACAAAAAACTCCTGGTACGGATCGGAAAGCTCACCATCATAGATCCACAGTCGCAGCATATCGTAAAACGGGCGTGTAACGTGTGAGAGCAGCTTCTCCGCAAAGCTGTTAACAAAAGGGTCTCCATGAGACGTTGAGAAACTATGAATCAATGATATCAATTGACCACCTTTTTTGTCTGAGATGCCGTTAGTTCGATGGAAGGTAAAGAATGCAGTCGAGGAAAGGAAAAGCACACTTACTGCGAGCCTCCTCAACTATCAAACTCATCAACCGTAACGCCATTGTCGCATCTCTTGTCCATACTACACAACGCTTCAGCGTTACCAACCCTTTCGACGATTCCTTCGACTGATAGGGGTCTCCGCTAGCGGCCAGCGCCCGTCGAATCTCCCCTTCCAAGGTTGCTACAAGACCCAGGTAGGAACGGAGCTCGTTTGAAAGAGCAGCCCGCAAGCTCTGGGTGAGCAAGCCACCTCCAGAATCCTCCACGTATTTCGACAGGCCATTATATAGCAGACACGGCTCCGCCAAGGTGTTCAAGAGAGACAAGACGGGTATGGGGAGAGTCGGCGGTAGTTTTAGAACGGAAGACGACGAGAATTCCAAATTGGAAGACGACAATCCTTGTAAGTTGTAGGGTAAGTCACGTAAAAGTCCGCTCTCATGAGGCCGCTTTTCGAAGTTATCTGAAAATGACTGGGTCTGAAACGATGCCTTCTGATCGTCCACAGGGCGGTTATCTCTAGGCGCAGCATCGTGTGCGCCACGAGCCATTCGACCTCCTTTTACTCTATCGGCTGTGGCATGCCCATGTTCCTGGTCGACATCCTTTTCCCTTTCCCACTCCTGCCGCCGCACGGAGGCCTTCCGCTCCATCTTGGCTGGGATCTGCGAAGCAGAGGAGCTGACAGCCGGGCTATCCTCGTCCGAATCCCCCTCCACTCTTGGCCCCAGGCCATGTCTTGCTCTCTGGTGGCCACCCTTCAACATCATATTCTGCAGATTCCCCGCATCCATAAGCGGACTCCGACTTCTCCCATTCTCGTCCGCGACCTCGACCTGGGAATCCGAGCCCGACAGCCGATATAGCAAGTACAGAATCGCCCATTTCTGCGACAGAACCGGCTGCGTCAGCAAGCGCGAATACAAGTTTGAAAACCGCACAGCTTTGTCGGGGCTCGCATTCTCCCGGAGAAGCTTCCGCTTGATAAGGTCCGACGCGTTATTGATGTTCTCCCCTCCTGCTAAACTGCCTCTGCGACTGATGCCCAGGCCCGCGCCGTCAGCTGGCGAGGCATGATCATTTCCGGAGCTGGTGTATGTGTCGATGATGCGCCATGCGCGTTCGAGGTTCTCCTGGTGTCGGCGTTCTTCTGCTTCGGCAAGTAGCTCGTCTGCGTCTTCGGAGACGGTATCGCCAATCTCTGAGAGGGAAATAGGCGGAGTTAGGGAATCGACAAGTTGAGAAAGAGCATCTTCGATGCGACGCGGGCGCGCGGGTTGACGCGAAGACATTGTCCGGGCCGCCGTTCGCGGATATGCCTTTTAAAATACCGCCTGTCCTCGGTTTGCTGGCCTTTCTCGAGGACTTCTATCTTTCAATGTCGCGTTGCTCGAGTCAACCGTATGTGACGCGGATGAAGGAAAACGCGAAGGTGGGGAGTTTGTTGATCAGTGTGTCGACGTCAAGGAGAGTTTCCGAAGTGCCGCAGTGCATCCTGGGAATTGAGTTGAGAAAGTTCTCCGATAGATTACCTCATCCACTTGGACTGGCAGCTTCAATTCCCATAGCAAAAGGGCTCATGAAGGCTGGGATGTTTGTGTTTGTCTTGACTGATCTGTACCAATTCGCGCACGCCAAGACCGGCAGACGTCAGTTAAGGTACGGAGTTCTTGGTTAGGTGCCTAATGGATTCATCGCAGGATAAACGGTTACTACTACTTGCAGTTAATCCGCGACATAATTTATGCTTCTCGAAGGATTATACACCGGCGACGATGATCCAATTTACAAACAGTAAGCTATATGAACCTGAATCGCGTTTCATTCACAATGCCTAAGACACCATACGCGAAGGAAGTCATCAAGACACCAGAACAAACCTGAGCCGCCAACGCCGCCCATATTAAAGCTGAAAACAACGGCTGAAAACACCAGTGCCCCCATGAACATAAAAACAAGTAAAAATAGTCCCCGGTAAAGAACAAGAAAGGGAAGGCCAGAGTACAGAGATACTACACTGCCCGAGCCTTGAGAGCCACAAATGCAACCCGAGGCTTGGAGTTGATGAAAGAAGGATTCGAGATAAGAAGACAGACAGGAGAAAGAAACGAATCAAACCGCCAAAAATCTTTGCGCCCAAACTGCACCTTCCGAGAGTGCAATCAAAGTCCATCGCACCAGCTGGATCTTCCCGTCAATTTTGGAGTTCGTACACATCATAAACACCGGCCCATGCCATAGGCCCGCGGGAAAGTCGCAGCCGAGAAATCGAAATGTAAGAGCCCGCGTAGGGGCGAAAAAGCTGAAGTGAGAAACACCGTATCTCCGTCTAGACCCAAGCGGCCTGTACACTGTCGAGCAGAGATCGAATTTTAGATGTCATAATCATGATCAGGCGTCAATTAAAGATCATGAGCGGGTGAAATCACATTATCATCGTCGCATACCCTGAGTAGGGATAGGTGCACCTGGCTGCATACCCATGTTGTTTGCGATGTTGTACGGATGAGGGTCGAAGCCTGTCGACATTCCATTCATCATGAGAGGACCTAGTCCCTGAGCTTGAGAAACGGGACAGTCCTTGTGAGCAAGCAACAGGGTCTTAAGGTTGACAATTTCCTCGCGAAGCTGCGTAACAGTGGCGGTAAGCGCGTCATTCTCCGTAGTAAATAGCTCGACCTTCGCCTGAAGATTGGCAAGCCACTGTTTCTTGCGCTGACGACATTTCAAAGCCGCGACCCTAGTCAGATTGCATTAGTATCAAATCAGAATTGCCTTGGGAGTCATGCAACAGTCAAGAGCGTACCTGTTCCTCTCCAAGAAATTTCTCCTCTTCTCTTCGTCCGTCATCTTCTTCGTGTCGGTCTGAGATCTCTTTTTCATGTCATCCTCATCCTCGGAGTCGCCAGCTTCGGACGGAGGCTCGGCGCTGCCGGAGCTAATGCTTGTCTTGGCCTTCTTGTTCGGACCCTTGACGGGTGTATCGTCTGCTTTGCGTCTATTGTTGGCCGTATTCCCTGATTTCGTGGCAGTATTCTTCTTTCCTTTCCCTTTGGCGGAAGGCTTTGCCTGTTCTGCCTGCATATCAGATGCATCACCGCTCATCTCTCTGCTACTGGCTACGGAGCCGTTGACATTTTGAGATCCACGCCTGTCTGCGTCACGCGTTTGATTGTTACCCTGAATAGTATGAGGTGGGACGGACGATTGGTTGGAGACGAATTGATTGGCCTGTCCGCCCTTGGCCAACATGAACAACCCGTTGGCTGCATCTGCAGCATCGTGATGTGTGAAAGGGTCCACGCTGGCAGGCTGACTGCTCTTGATATCCATGCTCACACTGTGAACTCCCTCGGAATCGGCTGTGGGATTGGAAGTAGGACCACTCAAGCCGTTCTTTTTGGCAGCGTTCAATGCAGTACGATGGAATTCAATTGTGGAGGGAGTCGCGCCGCCGCTCTGTAGTTGCTGCAGAATCGCCTGGGAGTTCGGACTCGGCGCAGGGAACATAGAACCCCCACCACCTGGAGTGAGACCGGTGCGAAGAGAAGATTCGTTGGGAGTTGGGAAACCTCGGCCAATGCTGTCGAAATAATCATTACCACCAGCTGGTCCAGCAAGCATGGCAGGACTCAACGGCCCAGAGCGCAAAGAATTGGTCCAATTATAGCCACCAGTGGAACTGGTGCCAGGCAAAGCAGGTGACGTGAGCGCTGCTACAGGGGGTAGTAACGACTTTCCTGGAGTTTCACTTTGGGAACCACCCCCAAATGATTGTTCGAAAGGATTGGGCTCCAGAGAGAAGGGATTGTGAACCGAGTTGAAGTAATCCGGAGTATCTGTGGCAGTAGTTACAGCAGGTCGCGGGGGAGGCGCCAGCGAGGTTTGTGAGTCGACATCAGGCTTCTGGTCCTTAGTGTCGGAAGGCACTTTGGTGTCTGAGATGCGCAATTAGAACCCAGGTCAGTAGAAGTACAATGAGGTAGAAGTAACGACGATGCGACAACAAGGTGATTTGATCAAACGTGTTGTGAGTGTGGTAAAGGGTGTTTTCTTTGCATCGCGTGGCTGACAAGGTCGGAATCTGATAAGGAAAATCCCCTCCATCGATGACGCCAAGTGTGAGGTCATCCCGACGGCAGGATACAGATCGCAGTATCTGGGGAAAAAGTGGCGTACTGCCAGACCAAAAAGAGTCAAGACTTCACGAAGGAGGGGAAGACCAGAGGATAGACACAGAAGGTTTCGTGTAAAAGGTACCAGGATTCATATCCATGACGCACAAGAAGATATACTACTCACCTGCAGCGTCCAACGCGTTCTTCTTTGAATCCATTGGCGATGAATTACGAGGGTTTGTACTATGCGGTAGATTTGCGGGCACAGACGAAGCGACAGCAGCAGACATCATAGACCCGGACGAGGAAACAATATATTAGGCGAGTGCAGGGCAGCCGCGAGAGTGACCAAGGTAGAGGTAGTAATAGTAGGGGAAGGGAAAAAGACGGGAAACAAGCGAGTGGACGTGGTGGCGAGAACGCAGAACAAATTTGCGATCAACCAGATAGAAAAGAGGATCAAATAGAATAGTAGAATAAGAGAAGAATCCTTGAGAGTAAGAAAAAGATAATGTTGATAATTTGCTTTGTCGTTGTTCTGGTCTTTGCTTCTTCTCGCCTTTTTCCCTGGTGCTGTACTATACGTACACCCAAGGCAAAGCGCACGTACTTAGTGTGTAGTGACTTTTCGAGGTGTCAAGGGGAGAAGAAGAGTTGTGACGTAGTCCGGTTCAACAAGAAGTATTTTATTTTAGGGGGGTGGAAGAAAAGAATGGAAGAAGAGGGGAGGCGGTCGAGGGTGGTGAGCTAAGCGTTTCGACTAGTCAGCATCCGACTAGTGTGCTATCAGGTTGATAGTAGTTCCCCGTCACGCCAGAAACATGCAACCCTGGATGAGTACAAAAACCTGTGGTTGTCCTTCCAGGTTGCAACCTCGAATCGATTTATGTTATCCCAGCAATCTCTTCCTTCTTCTTTCTGCTTATTGTTCTTTAAGTTTCAATATTATTATTCTTTACTTGTTTCAATATGTGATCTCTCTGATTCTCCGGTTTTTATCTGCTACTGATGGAAGGAACCAACAAAATGGCAGGGGAAAATCAAAACAAATAAAAGAAAAAGAAAATACTAAAAAAAATCCAAGACCAGAGGGGAACGAATAACAAGAAACCATATCTGAATAGTAATGGTAGCAGCCAAAATCATCGCCCTTACCTGTGGTGCTGTGGACTCCCCGGCAATATCTCTCGACCAATATGAATGACGAAATCCCGTCGGAACCACACCAGACGCGGTGGTTGGATAACAGGGGAATTCGATAAGCAAACTGCTTCTAATTTTTCTTGTTCTTTTTCTCCCCTGTTTGGTTGAGCAATATGGAGAAAGGTTAAAGAATGTTTGCCCGTTATCCAGGGATAAAAATGACTCGAAAAGAGTGAAATCAAAGAGCCAGACCCAGCACACGAGAGCCCAGAAGCAGCATAGAAGGAAAATCATGGGGGCAGACGAGGAGATGGGGCAGGGAAAACTTGGATGAGATCACGGTGACGACGACAGGAATTTTCCTTTGGGGTATGTCGGACCAGCCGGGTGGCCACTGGGCGACAGGTGGGCCCACATGGACTGGCAGTTGGCCACTCATGGGCCAGTCTCCCGGCCCCACCTGAATTTTTTGCAACCTTGGCTTTTCAAAGTACCTTTCCACATACAACATTTTAGTGTGTAGTCACCCCAGAAGTAACACCACGATCTTGTGGGATCCAAATCCTGAAATCTGAGTACTGACGACTGATGTCTATCAGAGGAGGACACCTAAAAGTATGCGCATGTCTCAGTGGAAAAAAGTTCTTTGGAGGGCTCCATTCAATGCTATCCCATTGAAAGGATGATCCAGAGATAGCCTGATAGGTATGAATCTCTGAAACCAGCCAACAGAGACTCGCACGGAAGAATCCTTCAATACTTAATTGGGTCTCGACTCTTATCCTCTATTCCTCAGCGCTGCTGATTGGATCTCAGCAATGACGCAATGACCGAGGCCGCTTCCATTGTGGGTTCTACTCACGTGATTCTAAGTTACTGATTCTCTGGTTGGATGCCGGGTCGCCTGTTGCCACTCAGATTCCGTGTCGCCAACAGGCACACGGACTAACTTCTCAATTAAGACAACCCCATATGCACTAGCACTAGTGCTATCAGGTAGGTAGTCTGTCTGAAGCAAGATGGGATGACCACACATTTACTACAGAACCAAGTGGTAGAGGTGCGTTATCACAGTAATCTTGTCAAGGTGGTGCTCATCAAGGTAGATTACTTGCATCTATCATGCCAGGCTTGGCCAGCCCTTGCAATGGCGCAGGATGCTTCCACGGAGCCAATGCATTGAATCTGGTCTGCCAGGTCCCCTGGCATGATTCATGTTGTGATTAACCCGATTCTCTCTCCAAGGCGAGGTAGTTAAGTCCACGAATCCTGTTCGGGCATCACAGGTATTGATGCGAATGGGGTAATGCTCAGCGTGGCCACGGGTCACGCTACCTGTCTAGTCTCGCAAATCAATGAACAGTATCGCTACCAGGGAAATTCGAACATACTCTATTCCAACCATCTAACTGACGATCTCTGGATGGATCTCAAGATATTCGGGAAATACTGGGTTGGAGTTGGGGCTGCATCGCTATCTACTCCGTACAGCCTGTCCGTATCTGGGATTACTCGCTTGTTTCAATTCTGCCATGCAGCTACTACCTTGCAATAGTTCAACATTGATTCTCATCCTGACTTCGTGTAACACAAGCATCGACTCTATCTCTTCCACCTAGCATTTATTTGCCTTCATTCCAAATGTCCATCTGGTATCGTTTCATTTTTGACTTTGGATTGGTAGTAGGTTGACCGATGCCTTTCCTTGCTTGCAATGCTTGAGAACTGCACCGTATGTGAAACTTGCTTAGCTACGTTGGCGATCGGATGGATCACGGACGAGCACCGTCACAAGTCACATAGCTGCACAGATGTTGACAACTTGACCAGATTGACCAGACCATTGGTTCTAATTTAAGCATTCTCACTGCACCTTTGTTTATATCACATCCATGATGACTTATTTCTAATTCTAGTTCATCTACTTGTCAATTCCAGCTCGTTAGAAATACATATTCAATTGCAGCGTTTAGACTACCCCATTCAAAGATGTACGGACGGAGTACCTCTGGTAGTCCCTGTTTCATCATTTTAGAGCTTCTCCAGATACGTCACTGTGCGCGCTCCACAATCAGAAAAAGGAAAAAAAAAAAAGGAACGACGATCCACTGTTAAACTATCAAACCATCAACGGCCTCAGTTAAGAACCCCGATAAGTAGAATAATTCCAAGGCCCCAGCAGCACCGGCACATGGTAGTGACGCCAACCCTCCTCTCCCTCCCGTCCACGTCCCTTCACTGTAAACTTCACCTCCACCTCCGGCCAGAAACTCTCGATCCCCTGTGCTTCATACCAGGGCCCAACCTCAAAACGCACGGCCCAGTTCGTCTTGCTATCCGCAGTCGGGAGCGATGAAAGCACCCCGGAAACCGTCGTAGTTGTCGCGGCGGTGGCAGTCCAATTCTTCACACGTCCATCTGCGTCCGTCGTTGCGTTGAATGTGACGGGGCTTTGGCTGGTGTTGTTGCCATTGCTGCTCCCGAGGAAGGTCAGCGTTACAGGGAGGTTTGCGGCGGGTGTACCCGTCAGGGTGTTCAGGACGTGGCAGGTGATAGGATCGCGAGACATTTGGCTAGCTGCCTGTGCGGCGGTTGAGATACTGCGACTGGAAGATGTGGTTTGTGGTGACGGGCCGGAGGCTTGAAGGAGCTGTTTCTGGTAGAGAGCAAGACGGTCGCTGGCTTTAACCAATTGGTCTGTTGACTGGGTCTGTCGGTTTCCAACGTCCATCAAGTAGATTTAGAACGAGGTTCGGAGAGCGAGTGAGGAACTTTTCTCAAAAAGTAGACAAAACATGACCATCTGTTGGCACATGGGGTCCTTTTCTATCTCCGCTTCTCATGCTTCGGAGAGTACCGACAGCTGTACTCCATACGGAGTATACCTTCAGTGGGGCGTTGACCTTCTGGTTTTTGTGCGAAATATGAGATTTGGCTACATAACTCTTGCTCCTGGACGTCCCAGAGCCATTACAACTGGCTCATAGATGAAGATTGCACTAGATCCATTATGTCGATTCTATTTGATCTCCTCCGGTAAAGTCGAGACCGAAATGTATAAGATGTCGAGGCCTCAGGCAGAAAGCTCCAGCACGTGCCCCGCCGATGATGGCTGGAGCGTCCAGATGATTCTACCACTTTGACCGTGCTTTGACGGTCGTAAATAGTTTTCTTTTTCTGTATTTGCTTGCTTGTCTGTCAATAATTTCAAGTCAGGTCCCTGCGACTCATACCTCTTTCGAGCACATTTCTCGGAAGCTTCGACACACCACAATCAAAACTTTTGGCCTCTGCGGGGAAGCAATACGTGTAAATTCAACCCCCATCACTGCTCACCGAACAAGCAAACTTCCCCTTCGCAAAGAATCTGAGCATCTTCTGACTGCATTAAGTTGCAATAGATTTCTGTTCGCCAGATTCTCAACTTCCGAATCCCTCAAAATGTCTTCAACCGCGGTCGTGCACGGCGACGATCTCATGGAGCCAACGCTCCAGTCCATTCTCAGCCAGAAGACCTTGCGATGGATTTTCGTTGGTGGTAAAGGAGGTGTCGGGAAGACAACGACATCATGCTCGCTCGCAATCCAGCTCGCGAAAGTCCGCAAATCCGTCCTTCTCATCTCGACCGACCCCGCACACAACCTGAGCGACGCCTTCGGGCAGAAGTTCGGAAAGGAGGCCAGGCTGGTCGATGGATACTCCAACCTTAGCGCTATGGAAATTGATCCGAACGGCAGCATCCAGGATCTCCTCGCTAGCGGGGAGTCGCAGGGCGACGATCCCATGGCCGGACTGGGTATGGGTAATATGATGCAGGATCTGGCTTTCAGCGTAAGTGCAGCTTTTGACAATACTGGAGTGTGTGCCCATGCTAACAATGAACGTCTGTAGATTCCTGGTGTCGACGAAGCCATGTCCTTCGCCGAAGTCTTGAAGCAAGTCAAGTCTCTGTCTTATGAGGTTATTGTGTTCGACACTGCACCAACCGGACACACCCTTCGTTTCCTTCAGTTCCCCACCGTCCTCGAGAAGGCCCTCGCGAAGCTCTCTCAGCTATCGTCCCAATTCGGACCAATGCTGAACTCGATCCTCGGTGCTCGTGGCGGCCTCCCAGGCGGACAGAACATCGACGAGCTTCTCCAGAAGATGGAGTCTCTGCGGGAGACTATTAGCGAGGTGAATACGCAGTTCAAGAACCCCGACATGACCACCTTCGTGTGTGTCTGCATCGCCGAATTCCTGTCACTGTACGAGACCGAGCGTATGATCCAGGAACTCACGAGCTACGGTATCGATACCCATGCCATCGTGGTCAACCAGCTTCTGTTCCCCAAGGAAGGAAGCGGATGCGAGCAGTGCAATGCTCGCAGGAAGATGCAGAAGAAGTACCTCGAGCAAATCGAGGAACTTTACGAAGACTTCAACGTTGTCCGGATGCCGTTACTGGTAGAGGAGGTTAGAGGAAAGGAGAAGTTGGAAAAGTCAGTCCTCAGCCCAATGCTCGTCGAAAACGATGACTAACGATGTCTACAGGTTCAGCGAGATGCTCGTGCACCCTTACGTTCCTCCCCAATAGACTACCTAAACACTACCTAAACATGTTGTTGTATCCATATGAGAGCCGTAAGAGATATAGTCGGGATGAGTTACGAATGAATAGACCATAATGATTTGAGATCACGCTGCGTCTATGCTCAGGTTTACCATCGTATTCAGTCTACTGTTTCTGGTTCGGACCATCTAACTGTAGAAATTTGTGCTTTCTCGTTTTACTTTGCTCTTGTCCCAGTTGACACATGGTGTGGCTGACTTCTTTGAGTGATTCGCCACAGCGCCTCACTTTCACAGTCTCCGAAAGATCGGCGAGGGGAACCATGTAGTTCACATAGTGTCAAAGGATCTCAAAGCCTCGAGCAAGCTCTTGTTGCCACTTGAAGCCTTATTCATGCTGTTTGATGTGTCTCTGGAGACGAATTAGCAGGCAGCTCGGAACAAGAGCCCGATTCCCTAACACACGCCAAATCTAACTTGCTAAGGGTTGGCGCGTGAAAAGTCAGGCGCAGGCATTATGTGGTCCTACTTCCATTGAATATCAAGAACGCTTCAAGTCAAGTGAGTTGTTGCTTTGACGATGCAAGCCTCAAGTTCGCTTCATATCAACTTGAAGAGCCATTGGATCAATGCAAAACGTAAGTCACTTTACATGTAACTGTCATGAGGTGATATACTGTTCTATGTTTGTGAATTGTTATTAGGTCGATGAAGGGAGTTAGCCTAGCCAATCAAGTAGCGTCTGGATGTGATGAAGCTCAACAGATCAGTAGGTGCTGTCACGACATGATCGATGTCGGGTGCAAGCTGAATTGCTTGTTCCAGTTGAGTGAGGCGAGTGGTAGGTTGTAGTGTTGACACTACACTCCAACGAATTTGGATATGAATCAGAAGACAAAGTGTCTTTGTCGGCTGGACTACAGCACTTCGCCTTGGTAATGAATAGCGCAAGGTGCTCAGTACTTCCAGCCTTGATGTTTTAAACGAGACCGGAGCTCTGGTTTGCTCAATGGGCCACTTGATAGTTCCAGTTGCAAAGCTCTCCAAAGCAGGATCGTTCCCGGTGTCTGAGGTATAGAAATATATGGGCCCTGTTTCAGTAGTATCAGGCAGTTCGCCGATCCCTCGTGCGTGGGTCTGCTTGAAGATCAAGGTCCCGAGATCGCCAAAGCAAGTGAAACAGCCTCATGTGAAACAGCCTCATCCGAGATTGTATGCCTACAATCAGCCTTGGTCTTACACGGACTGAAAGAAGCTCACTGCATCCGCTTCCTTTGAGCTCCACAGAAGAGGCCATCACTCTCTTCTTTCGGTCGAAGTTGAAATCGTAGTAAAAGGTTACCCTCGGTACAAGCCGTGATCGTCAGGGCAAGTCTGTGAAGACATCTATAGAAATAGCTGCCTTGGCTGTCATGGTGGGTATGTGCAAGGTCCATGCCGAGCCATTCAGGAAGCACCAGAACCCACAGCATCAGTTAAAGGCAGGTCTAGAGGCAGCAATGACACCGTGATAGTGTGGCATACTTGAACTGGTCGGAAATGAAGTCGTTGGCCATGCATCCCAACGGCCACGGTATGCAATGGTTGGCTGGTCGCTCTCCGGCCACATTGGTGGGTTAGTAGCTGCATCTACGCAGAAAGATAGCCAGACAAAATCAGCGGACGGGCTCTTCCCATGTACCTAGCTGGGTGGAGATCACCAAGACCCAGCGGAAGGGCTTGTAACGTTCTGCTTCAGACTGTTTTCATAGGCCGCAGGGGCGGATCCTTGTTGGATACATTGCATTGATGAGCGCTTAGGAATCGACTGGTGAAGAGATGAACCCTCGGACGAGAAGTCACCGAATCCAAAATCATTATTATTTTGTTTTGTTGCTGAAGGGTCTCGGATCGTTTCTGCAGATTCTTGTTGAGAACGAAACCTAGAAGGTCCGTTTGCAAGACGGAGCCATCGATAAATATGAGTTGCGGGGGACACTGCATGGAAGACCTCAAGCATCGCTTCCTGAATCGGCCTTGTGCATATAATGCAGTGTTCTTCTCCTCGGTTCTGGATCAATATAGTTGTTGCCAACTGGTCCACGCGTTCTCGGACTCGGCATGTCTATAACTTAGTTACCTACTGTCGGTGTCGGTCGAGACAGTGAAGTTCATCCTAAAATCCAGCTGCTGCTTTGATTTGTCTAACATGCATTGGCTCTTTTCCCAGATACAAAGAAATGGGTCGAGCGTGGAATTGCTCTCCGGCCTGCGTGTACAACAAATCCACTGCGCATAGATAATCAATCGCTCTCGGATCTTACGATGATCAGTGGGACCCGTTCTGTTTACGGCCCTCTCTGATCTCAGGATACATTTAAACTCGAAATACTAAGCGCCCTGATTGAGCTGGGGAAAGTTAGAAGAAGGTTTCGGAATGTTATTGATAAAATATTCTACTACCCTGACTTGTCCTAAGATGTCAGCGCATGGAGCCACGACAACATCCCAACAGACCAATTTGGTGCCGCATGTTCACCGCAATCTAGTCCAAGGATCTTGAAATTGAGACGCAGGATTAAGGAATAGGACCCGGCACTGGGCGCAGCGGGCTAGGAGCGCATGGCATGGGTGCAGCTGGCCTCGATTTGCGAACAGTATTAGTCTTCGTCAAAGTCAAGCCTCACTTTTGTTTTACCGGTGCGAAAAGGGGTTGAATCTCGTCCTCTCAAAGAGTGAGGCGGTCCCTTCCGGGATCCGATGAGCACAATGAGCCAAATTGGCTTTCCAGCCATCTTATCACTCTGCTCGTGATGGATACTCCTTTGAAGTTCTGGACTACTGTAAGTGTGACCTCGTCTGGAAGATTCTATAGTGGTTGCAAATGGGGAATGCTGATCAGCTTCACTAAGCGAGTATGCTTGTATTGCAGCTGAGCATCTCGAACTTCAATCAATTCCTTTGAACTCATGCAGATGATCTTCGTATTTATCTCGCCGTTATCCCTTACATGAGTAGAGTCGGTCTGGGGTTATATATACACACATCGTCCATTCATGTACCTGTTTCGTGCCATCACCACCTTTCCTAAACAGCCATCCTACGCGAGCATCCAATCAAGCTTCCATACCTCCAAGCGTTCACTCTAGGACGACAAAACGCCTACGAAGATGTCACAAGTCCAGCAATATTGGCTACCAGGCTATGGTCTCTCAAGGCATATTGTACTGGGCCATATCCAGTTCTTCCTTGGACCATCGGCAACTGTCAGACCCTATACTTACCAGGTAAACGATTATCTAGTTGGCGAACGTGATATAATGGGAAGAGTCTGCCTAACCCGCGAGCTTGATACAAACAGGGGCGCGACGGCTATCTCATCAATGGCATGCCTTTGACGCGGGTCTCTGCTCCCTTCTAGCACTGCTTTCCTACTGCCCTGCCGCTAACAGGATCCCACAGGAACAAATCAATGATCTGGCCATCATGTCACGAGAGTACGAACGGCAGGAATCCCTTCGAATGACGGGAGATATCCTTACACCCCATTCCTGCAGGGAGTCAGAGCCTTATATCAACGAGATAGTACCGGTGCGCGCCTTTGGGCATCGCAGGCAGCCCGTTGATCACGGAGGGCGGCGTGGGCGATGAATTCCGAGTCTCTCGATTGACAATAGATTTTCACCGATTTAGAGCCAGTGATATCTTCGAGCCTATTCGTTTGATTGTCTCCTGGCTTTTGCTTTTCAACCATATACCCCATCCGAGCGCGCCAGTGCATTTTTCACCTACTACTATTTCGTCTTGATCAAGTCCGGCGTTTTCGCTGCAAGCGTTATGTCGAATCCGTCTTTTGTTCGAACAACTCTTGAGATTTGAATCGGGCCATGTATTAATAACTGGCCTCGACTACAATTCATTTTTCGGGTTGCTTTGGCTTTGATGTGGATCACTTTTATTCGTCCTAGAGACGTTCTCCAATGGCCTCTTGCTTCCTACAAATAATACACAGGACATCCCTCTTCATAGGCAGTCTCAGTTTTCCCCATCATCTGGGCCGTCAAGCCAGCTGATAAGGCCATAGGCAGTGAATGAACACAGGAATGACTTGAGAAACCGGAAGGTTGATACTGAATTTCACTCATCTCTCTATAGACCATTCGTAACAGCATATATCAATGGATCAATCAACATAGCACAAAGCTCTGAGACCGTGCGAAACAATATGACTCTCATCAATCGTTACAATCGGTCATTCGCCCGGCTCCGAAGTAAAATCCTAGAGTCCCGGAACACAGACTCGAGCTGGCTTCCCTTTTCGGTTCTTCCCTCGCTTCTAGACCCTTAGAAATCTCAAAGATTCAATCAACGGCCACTCGTTTTCTTTTCTCATCATCACAGAAACACAAAGAGTCAAGCAGGAGGCCCAAGAGAGATATCTAAAACTCTGACAACATAAAATAGAAAGGAGGAGGAATTACGGGGAACATGAAAAGTGGACCACCTGAACGCCAGCCTGATGCCACTCTGCTTGGTCCCATCACACAAGAAACCCACAGATCGCGGGGGTTTTTAACATGAACAGAACCATTCGGAGGAAGGAATAAGGATGAATTTTGTTTTCGGGGCGTAAATCGAATTCTTTACTTTATTTCGCAACAGCCGCACTGTTAGAATAAAAATTAGTAATTTGTCAGTCGTGTGGATATAATAAGTGGAACAAACCTCAGCACTTGTGTCCGGAAGAAAGCACCCTTGGTCTTCTCGATGACCTGCTGGTACACAGACTGGGGAGGGTGGTTCATGATCACGGTGCCCTCCTTGTAGTCGATCTTGGCATCAACACGTGTGTCGCGGATCAGGTTGACAATCCACTTCTCGCCCTCATCCTGGTTCAGGCCGAGACGGGTGGAAAGATCCCTAGTTTCCAATGTCAGTTATCCATCGCGAAGTCGCTAAATTTTAGGATACTGTCACATACTTGATATCAATCCGCTGGTGGATCTTGCAGTAGCTCTCGGAGATCAAGTGCCGGGCAGCCTCGACAAAGGCATCAGCGGTGGAAACAAGGAAGAAGTCGCTCCGGAGCACATCCTCGGCCTCGCCCAGCTTCTTCTGAGCCTCTTCGAAATCGAAATCAACGTAGAGAGCCTTGACGAAGTCGGTGATAGGGTCGTTGTACTCATAACCCTCCTGGCGCACCACTCGGATCAAGTCCTTCAATTGCTTCTGGTATACACTGCTGCTCTTGTGTGCGCGGTTACGGTTGGTGATAACTGCCGCGGCAAGGTACCGCAGGATCCAGGGGCAGTTGGTCTGGATGGTGTTGATGTAGGCGGGGGAGAAGAAGAGATCGGTCAGGACATCGCGAGCGGGATCGTGGTTGAAGAAGGGGAAAAGAGACCAGTGAATCAGCCAGGAGCGGTTCTGGAGCTGACCCAGAGGGTTGTTGAATAGACGGGTTTCGATCGAATCTTTGACCTTCTGGACTTCCTCCATCGCAGCCTCCCAGCTGGTAGTGAGGATCTCCGAAGCGAATTTACCCCATGTAGCGGAGGCGACCTTGTCGTTATCCGTTGAAAGAACACGGAACTGATAGAGAAGCTCTGCGGCATTACCGTAGCTGCCGCAGCTGTACTGGAACCGGCCGTAATCGTAAAGGCTGTTGACCATTTCAATGGTCACTCCGTGCTGTTCCTCGAGGAACTTCAAGTTGGCGACCTTGTCACTTCGCAGGTTGGCCACGACGCTCTCATCCTGCAACAGCTGAGTGATCTTCGCGCTCTCCTCCTCGTACTGTTGCAACTTGGCGAGAACCTCCTCCCTCTTCTTCACGAACTCATCGGGAATGTCGTCGGAGTTGTTGATTTCCTTCCAGAGATTGGCAACATAGTCGGTCATGTTCGTGTGCTTCAAAAGCTCATACTTCGCACGGACAACTTCCTTCTCGTCATCTTGGCCCGAGCTGAATTCAAGCAGAGGAAAGACAAGGTGACGGTCGAGATAGGGGATCAACTTGGGAAGCAGGTTGTACTGGTTGGCGATTTCTTCAGCGGTCTTGGGAGGGTGGGCCGCGGCACCACTGAGAAGAGTCTCAGCGGAAGGGGGGACGTTGGCTGCCATGTTGGTGTAGAATGGACAGCAGGAAGAGAGGAAAGGGCGGGTTATATAAGTGGAGGAACAGCAGCGAGGACTGTGTTGGAAGTCTCTCTCTCTCTGTCTCTTCTTTCGTCCCGTGCCAAAGTAAGTGTGCGGCGGTTTCTTTGCGCTGGCGAAAATGTGGGCGGGAGGGCTGGTGGGCGCGCTATCCCTCTTTGGGATTAGCAGCAGGTCTCCGCTCAGAACGCAAGAAATCGTATGTTGTAGGATGATGCTTGACATTTCTGTAGGACCTCTCTTCGATCGTACGTCGCCTTCATATCCCCTGTGATAGAACCCATTTGTGGCCGGGGCTCGTCATCACATCCACGCATTGGGATTGCCATAGTTTCATCCATTGCAGGCCCCTTTTTCCCATATCCACAGCCGATGGCATCTTTCCTGCAGTCTCTGCCGGTCTGCTCGGCTGTTCGCAAGCAGTCGACCGCAGCTCCCCTCTTCCTCAATGCTTCACAGTTTGTCGCTTCATCGAGGACATGTAGCTCTTTATCCACATTATCTTCACAGTCTAGATCGATCTCTTCTCGTAAGTCTCCGTCGAATCCACCTATCTCATGCCTTCTATCCATAAGCGAGCTATAGCAAAAACACGAACAGAAACAGAGAAGCAGACGTGGGAATCAGATTGGAAGTGATCGTACTGACGTGTGTTACTGCAGTTCACTCATTGAGATCCGCTCAACACTCCAAATCAAAGCCTTCTGCCCATCAGTCTCGGACGTTCCTGGTTCAACTCAAACGGCAATCCCAGACTCTGAAAGAAACCCCTTCCGCAACAACAGGAGCCGTTCCTCCTCCTGGAGCAAACCTGCAACTCACAAACCTCCCATATTTCATTCGTCGCACAGCATCAAACCAGCTCCCAGTATACCTCGTCACAAAAGCCGGTGGTACCAAGCAACAGACCAAGATTCAGAAGACGGAAGGTGATCTCGAAGCATTGAGGAACGACCTTGCACGGTATCTCGGTCTTGAAAGCGGCGACCCGCGTGCGCCAAAAAGCCCGGACGTCACTATCAACCGCCTCAATGGCCATATTATAGTCAAGGTATGCCAGGAGTTATACCTCGCGCGGTCCAGTACTTTCTTTCTTGCTAATTGATACCACCATGTAGGGTTGGCGGAAGCCTGAGATTCAAAAGTTTCTTCTGGAACGTAACTTTTAAGCAGTGATGTATCGGCTCTTTCCGCATGAACGATTACCTCTCCTTACTCTATATCTTCATCATCATCTACTCGATAATCGACTATCAGTTTACATATCCCACGAAAAAGAGCTATTTTCAAGCTTCAGCTTCAAAGCACTACCAAAAGAACCGAAGGAGGGAAGTGAAATGTGTTATGCGGAGGGAAGGAGCCCATGGAAAATGCAAGATGAGCAGAAAGTGAATCTTTGATGGTTACATGAACGGTCTACTTGTTTATCGCGTTTCACTATCTTTGGACCGTCATTTGATTGGTATATCGTTTCATGTCCCTTTTCGCATTGTACGATTCTCTTGCCGGTGTCCGTGTTGCGGGTTTCTCATTGCTGTCATTGAAGGCTCTGGCTTCTGCTGTACTCTGGGGTTGTTTTCCTCTTTCTATCCATTCCGCATCAGATCTCATCTCTGCCATCTTCTCGGTTGAGTGGCTATTTGTACTTCACACTTTAGTACATGTCCAATGGTCCAGTCAAATCAGGCGAAAGGACATTTGCATCTGGAAGTAATCAATTGTGACACGTACAAGCAGGTTCAGCATCTAGTATCCGTGGGGAGCTCAGGCGAGGCTCTTGATATATTCTACTGTGTCATTTCAGTTCCATGTTAGAGATGATGACAAATTTTCCTGCGGAGAAGTTTGTCGTCTCCTTTAATGTAAAGCGAAGAGAACCAGGCATCTGTAGGTCGCTACGAATGGAGGATGAATGCTTCGAAATGATGACAACGATGGTGTATTTACCCATATAGACATCATGAATGATTCTTTTGCCCGAGGGTATTTTACAGTGATAGACAGAATGATACACAGTCACGCCCCTCAATATTTCTCCCACCGGCGCCGAACAGATACAAAAAGGCATGGAACAGGTATGAGTGAGTCCTCATTGAGATCAGAAGAAGGCATGACGAGAATGAGCAAAACTGGCTTTGTGAGATGGCAAGCCCGCTGCGGTCGCTTGAATATCCAAAAGAAAATGGAAAGTTGGAGCAGGAAGAGAGTAAGAAGCGGCCGAGTATTCCATTAGGGTTTGACACATTTTACTCGGCTAAACGAGCATAAGAGATCAGCTGCCGAACAACACCAGGGTCAACATTGGGCATCAACAATGCACCAAGTAGGCTCTCTTTCTTCGGGATGATTCCAGACGGAAACTTCCGCGCGGAACTATTGTCAGCGAGTTTCGACTTCTCTGCTAGTCGACACAGTATTGTTAAACCTCGATTGATGATAGAACTATACGCGGAGGCCTCTGCCTCCGCCTGGCCTCGGGCAGCATGGGACTGGCGAGAATTGGTATTAGGGGGAGGGACACGTTCAGTGCTCAGCAAGCATGAGAGCCGCAGAAGATGAATAGCAAAGCCGTCGATCGATTCAAGCCATTGCTTGGCCAAGGTACCATCAGCAAACGAAGAAAGAATGTCGGCTGCCAATAACCCCTGCATGAGGAATACCTTGCGGGCGTCCGCTATGGCCAGATGTTTCCGCAGTTGATCGGGGACTGGACAAATAGCTAGTCCGAAAGCACGGGTCAGCAATTCATGCTGCGAACCGGGCGCTCCATCACCGGAGAATATTGCTTTGAAGAATGTCCTGTTGGGGTCATCTCTGGCCAGGAGCTTAGCCAAGCTGTCGACGGCGGCGGGTGTGTATTTGTGAATCGAGGCGTTGTAGGATGTAAACATGACGCCGCCCGCACCCAACGTTGGAGGCGGAAATGGAGCAAAAGACAAAAGAAAGTGCAATAGACAAAGGGCCTCCTCTTTGCTTGGTAACTGAATCACATGTGCCAAATTGCTCAAATAGATGACAGCGTCCTTCATGAAATCCAATGTGTTCTGATGGGTTCGAAGAAGCATGTTTCGAGTCCCTAAGTATCGGATAATGGTTGATATGAACTGTACAACGGGGGCAGTTGATAACAAGCCAAAGTTCGACTCAGTGAAGGAAAGATTCCGCAATATTGTGGTGACGCAGATGAGTCTGTCAACAGCCCGATCGAGCTCATATTCGAGGCTTCCAAACTCAGGGACGTCGGCAAGAGAAGTCCATTCCGCCTGACATCCACGAGTAACCTCCTCGTACGACGGCAGTAACATCACGTCCGAAACCTCTACGGCGTGTTCAGCAAGGAGATCAGCTTGGTCCTCGGCACATTCGACCAGACTATCAATCAGATCTTCACAATTATCGAGAGAGATTTGGACGGCTGGTTCACAAGAGAGGGATACAAGGGTATCCAGCGCCAGGCGCATCTCCGCATGAATACCAGACTTGATGCTCATTGTGAGCGCGTGAATGTCAATGACACCAAGCTCGGTAAAGGAAGGCACGTTTGGTTTCAACCTAGTTATTTCTTCCCCAAGCTGGTATATTTCATCCAAAGCTATCGGACCGTGCAAGTTACTCTCCGGCAAAACCATTGGCTTGAAAGGATCTTGTATCGGATGTTTCAAAGGTTGGTCAGAGGGTTGCTCGAATGTCTTCGCCGACTTTCCCGGTGTTCCCCCAAGAGGTTTAGTTGACTGAGCAGGGGACTGGGTTGGTAACTGGCCTGTAGAATCCTGCGGGGTTGCTGGAGGCTGAGACTGGCGGGATACACTTAGTCGATGCTGTTGTTGTTTGTTTGACGCTTTGACTTGGGTCGGGGTCGCGAAGCCATTTGGAATGTTTTGCTGCGCATTGTTTGCTACCGACATGCTACCAGGAGAGGCACCAACTTGTTGAGGTACTTCGAACCCTTGGCCCTGTTTGACTGTTGGCGACTGAAACTGGAGAGCCGAAGGATCGCTTGGCTGTCGCGGCAGTGAGTTTTGCTGCATTTGATCGGCAAACTGCTTCTGTTGCGTGCTGAGGAAAGCCTGTTCGTACGCAGCGAGGTTCCTTTGATAGTGCTCCCGAATCTCCTGTACAGCCATAGGAAATTGCATCGGAGGAAACTGAAGCTGTTGGGCTATTACAGGCCACATGTTTGCAGCGCTTACCTTCTTTGACCCACCCAGCTTCATGACCGTCGCATAGAGCTGGACCAGGTTAATAGGGCGACCACAAACTATGGGATTTGGATCCAAAGGCAGATTGCGCGACATCATAAATTTCTGCAACGACCTCATAAAGCCTTCAGGATTGGGTGGCTTCGCCATATTTTGCTGCATTTGCCTGATGGCCGCCATTTGCTGAGGATTTGCCATCGCGTTCATTCCCGCTGCCACGGGGCGTCCTGCCATCGCAGGATTCATATTCATAGGACGACCTTGGCTCTGCATCTGCAATGCGTGCAGTCGCTGCTGTTGAGCGGCCATCGCTTGCTGATATTGCGGCATACTGCTAAAGTTCGCTTGCATGGGCGCTTGTACAGCAGCAGAAGTCATCGTAGGAGCGGGTGCAAATTGCGGGCCCATCCCTTGAGGGAAAGGTTGACCCGGAATAAACGAATTGTTCTGCGGTGTGTTGACTCTACTTGGATGATCTGATTGCGATGGGGACATATGAGGCCCGACATGGGGGCCAGCGGGCGAGAATGGGCTAGGAGAGGCAGTTCCCAGTCGCTGCACACCGTGCTGGTCAAAGTCTTGCATGATGGGGGACTGAGTGACATTGGTCGGAGTCCCTTGCTGGAAATGTTGGTACGGCGCGGCATGGGAAGGGAATTGCTGGGCGCCGTTCGCAGGCCCCTGGTAACCAGGGTAAGGCACTTGATGAGGCGTCTGAGATCGCGATACAGAAAGCCCGCCAGGCGCTTGCCTGGGTGACATTGAGAGGCCATCCTCTGGTCGCGATCTCTTGGACGGAATCACCTGGTTAGGGTTGTGGAATCCGGGGGAAGCATTTCGGGGTACTCCATTGAACATGCGCTGGAACTGATTGGGGTCTGGCGGCGTGGGCGATGCATGGAGAAATGCTGTAGATGGATCTATTGTTGTTTGATTAAAGGCACCATTGTCATGGCTCTGGAGGTTCGAGGCGTCGGCTAGCCAGGCATTCATGTCGTGTGGTCTTACCAACCCATCTGCAAGGCGATGATCGTCAGCGAATGTGACACACGCACAAAACAGGCTTGGTTATCATTAATAAGCAACGGTCGCTCTTGCGACGAAATCAACATGGAGATCAATGATGCAACTATTGACAAAAGTCCATCACAGAAAGGGCAAGGTGGGGGGCTATGGACGCGTCGGGGGTTGTGGTTGAGTCGCGCTTTGAGTCTGCGACACGGGCATTTGAGAAGCAACGACCACACAGAACAGAGTTATCGGAGACATTCGATGCAAGAGCTGCAAGTAATGAAGAGACGGAACAAGATCGGTCCTGAAGGAATAAAAATAGCGCAAAGGTTTTGTACATACCGACAAGGCTGGATAACTTAAGATGCCGACTCGTAAGCGGACGATTACACCGGTCCCGAAATAGCAGCGGTTGAGAGGCTTGCGAGAGTGCAAGGAGGACGATGGGAAGTCACGGGATTCCAGGCGCCGGAGCGCAAAGGCAGAAAACAGGGATGGAAACTGTCAATGAGGCTCAACCATCAGTGTAAGTAAAGAAGCAGCTAGGCTATAACACCACGATAAATAAAAAACGGTAACAACAAAATACAAGAGTAATGATGACTTTAATCAATAAAACAAAACAATAAGCCAAAGAAGCGCTGGAACTATGAGGACCACAGGATGGGGATTGCAACGTGTGTGACTGGTCCTAAAGAATGGCCAGATTGGATGGCCAGTAGTGCGTGGCGACACATGTGAAGTGTGCTCTGGACAGAAGCAGGCACAATCCAATGGCATAAGACAAGTGGGTGGGTGGTCTAGTATTGAACGTACCAGATCCAAGTAAAGCAGTGAACAGAGAGAGCCGTAATTTTATTTTATTTTAATGAAATTCCTTCCTGTATTTCGATGAGGGGAAGGGGGGCCGCTCGAAAAGGCAGACAAAGTGGAGGCGTGGGAAGACAAGAATGGAACAAGCGTAAGAGGAGTGTGCAGCAGTAGCAGTCCAAAGATAAGAGAAATGGAAGGGATGATATTGAAACCAGACAAAAAGAGGTACGTACGGGTACTGGGGGTACCTTAGTCCTCCAGTAGGTTATTTTACCAGCAGCAGCAACGGAAGAGAGGCCAGTCAGTTAGTCGGCAAAAGGGGGTCGAACAAAACGGCAGAAGAGAAGCAGCAAGAACAAGCAACGAACGGATCAGGGTGCAATAATGCCACTGGGCTGATTAGGTAAGCACATCATGTGGAATGCCGCTGTTCCTCTTCCGGCCGTCCAGAGACTCCAGATATGACCAAGAGCTTCTGCTCCAGCACTTAAGGATTGCACCGTCACTTTTCTTGAAACTAATTAAAAGAAAGTGAATATGCTCTGGAGTAAGAAACTCCCATGTTGAATTCATTGAATTCATCTCCTGCCAGGTCCACCGTTCTTTTTAAGGTTTTGACTTCATCGGAAATGGCCCTTGATCCTGTTGCCGCCATACTCGGGTTAGTTAGCACCCGGTCAGGAATAGGCGCAAGATATAGGCGTTAATATTTCGCCAAGGTTGTTGTAAATATGTGGCACTGAGACTTGGTCACTCAAGGTTGTTGCTGGATATCCAGAGTGCTTTCTATCAGTCTCCTTTTCAGTACCATGGCAGCATTTGATATTGGAGGCACAAATGATCCTAAAAGTCAGGCGCTGGCTGTGCACATCGCTCATGCAAATTGCTAGGTCTTGGCACCCCCCGGATACATGACCAAAACGTATACAGAGTATGGCTAGGAGTTTCAGCAAACTCCAGCTGGTGGGGCTGTTATGACAACCATAGAGGCGATCATCCATAGGGGCGAAGTTGATGGGAGGTCAAAGAAGACGCATGATGACCAGCAGCTGGTATCGACTTCCAGTCAACTTGGAAGAAACGGTGCTATAGCCAGCGAGATACAATATAATGAGGTGAAGGACAAAGGAGAACGATGAGATGCAGAGCGAAGAACAGGAACTAGATACTTATACTTCGAGGAGTGAGAATACTAATGCCCTAGTTGGCCTGAAAGATGCCGAAAAATAATGGTCATACGTCGTTATTCGCGCAATTTTTAGCAAGGTGACTGGTCAGAACATAGTCAAGTACCCATCTGGGTATATCCAGGTGTCGACTGTTGAGTAAATGGGTGCATTCCTCCTACGAGGTTGATCATCCCCACGATACCTGCTCCGTACATGCCTTGATACTTTTCCATGCTAACCCCACCCAAAGAAGCGCATTCGATCCATGCCAATAGCCAGCCCCGGGTCCTTGATATCTTTCGACTTTGACTCAGCTCCTATAACTACTCTGTACTCTACTTCAAGGTACAATTCCTTCGGCACAAATAGGCATAATCGGTTTCATTCTCGCCTACCTAAGCATTTCAAATGACAGCAATTGTGTAACAAGAGTGCCCTCCCGGGCTACAGTACGGAGTACTACTACTAGCAGTAGTAATCATTCCACTAGCGGTTTTCGATGGCGCCTATCTCATAGATACCCGATCGTATTGCAGTCCGTGAACCTTTGACTTGTGCGCAATTGTAAGTCATTATTGTGAGTCCTGCAGGCGGATTCTTCAGGTACGACTTTGTTCATGAATGTGTTTGCTAGTTGCACTTCGACCTCGTGCCACGCCTTCGACGGTCATTAGCTGAAAGTCTATGTGCAAGCATACCTTGGCATTCGAGGAATATACATAGGGACGTTGTGGGTCTCGAGTCTTAGCACATGGAATTACGTTCTTTGGCACTTGAAATTTTTGCTGAAAGAATCGGAGACAGTGCTGCAGGCGATTAGGCTGTTTGGATTGCTTCGAGTGTCCTGGGAATCGACAAGCAGAAAGAGCTCTGGTCCTGCAATGGCTTTATTGCAGATGGCCAAGTTACCTTGTGGTTGAAGACGTGTAAATTATGCATCTTCCAGTGGATTTTCGCTTATTGCTGGACGCTGAGCATCCTGATTTATATATAGTTCTTGAGAGGTATCCGGGATGAACAAAATGGCCATAATCCTGCGTATAAAGAGGTCCGAGTGCGAAATCGACAATACAGATACATATGCAGTAAACACATCTCCTCCCAAGAACTTAGGTATACGCAAAAAGATGAATCAAGAAATGATGAGATCGGATTCCCAGATGTTCGATAGCTCTCTGGCGGCGCCAAGCTACATAGTCACGTGACCGCAGCTTGAGCTGTTGGTGGTATGGGAGCCGGCCTTCATTATTATTCATACGAAAGCTCCAACCGAGAAGACGAACTCAATACACAAGCAACGCCCCTTTATACTTGACGCAAGACTTGTCCTTACAGTTTCTTTTCCTGAAAACTTTCAAGCGACTCCTGCAGCCATCCACACCCATTCTTCAAACGCACGCCTTCGTTCATAATGGAAGACGTCGCCGTGGAGAGCTCGGCGACCAACGTCACGCCTAGCAAGTCGGCGCCATTCGATACCATCCCTAATATAGACTCTCTCGAAGGCACAGATGCAGATGGAGGTGATGAGTATGCAACTTTGAAGAGGCTTCAGAGACACTTAGAGTAAGACACCTTCCGAGAGACTCAGATCTGTTATCATCAGGTAGTAACCCAAAGCAGATACATCCAGCTTCAAGAAGAGTACATTAAGGATGAACAAAGGTACGTCACAACTTATCTTCAATATTATTATCAACAACTGCAGCAGCTAAATGTTCGATCTGATTGCAGGAGTTTGAAGCGAGAGCTCGTCCGTGCACAGGAGGAGATCAAACGGATACAGAGCGTGCCTCTCGTTATCGGACAATTTATGGAAGCTATCGATCAGAAGTACGGCGTCAAGAGGATGATCAAAGGAGATATACTGACTGAGATTCCCTAGCACCGGTATCGTGCAGTCGTCAACTGGCTCGAATTACGTCGTGCGCATCCTTTCCACACTCGATCGCGAGAAGCTCAAGCCATCCTCCTCGGTCGCCCTGCACCGCCATTCCAATGCCCTTGTCGATATTCTGCCTCCGGAGGCAGATTCGTCCATTGCCATGCTCGGTGAGAACGAAAAGCCAGATGTCACTTACGCCGACGTCGGTGGATTGGACATGCAGAAGCAGGAGATTAGGGAGGCTGTCGAGCTACCCTTGACGCATTTCGACCTTTACAAACAGATTGGTGAGTCGGAGACATCGAGAGCAATGTCTAGTGCTGGTTTACTTACGCTACTCAAGGTATTGATCCGCCTCGTGGTGTTCTACTTTACGGCCCTCCCGGTACTGGTAAGACGATGTTGGTCAAAGCTGTGGCAAACAGCACAACTGCCAGCTTCATTCGTGTGAACGGCTCGGAGTTTGTCCAGAAATACTTGGGAGAAGGTCCTCGCATGGTTCGTGACGTGTTCAGAATGGCTCGTGAGAACTCACCCGCCATTATCTTCATTGACGAAATCGATGCAATTGCTACCAAACGATTCGATGCCCAGACTGGTGCCGATCGTGAAGTTCAGCGTATCCTGCTTGAGCTCCTCAATCAGATGGACGGCTTCGAGCAGACAAGCAATGTGAAGGTCATCATGGCCACCAACCGAGCGGATACTCTGGATCCCGCCCTCTTACGTCCAGGTCGTCTGGATCGTAAGATTGAGTTTCCGTCGCTGCGTGACCGACGGGAGCGTCGACTGATTTTCACCACTATCGCATCAAAGATGTCTTTGTCCCCAGAGGTCGATCTGGATTCACTCATCGTACGAAACGAGCCACTCTCTGGTGCTGTTATTGCCGCCATCATGCAGGAAGCTGGACTACGTGCTGTTCGCAAGAACCGCTACAATATCATCCAGACTGACCTTGAGGATGCCTATGCTGCTCAGGTCAAGACCGGCCAAGAATCGGACAGGTATGCTCTTCCCTGCATTCAAATCTGTCTCACCACCAGTTCTAACTATTGCGTTACAGGCTCGAATTCTACCGGTAGATTATGTACAACGATAGGTAGTTATGAGGTGGAAATAGGACCCGTGCCAGGCGAAAGAATAATTATGGATTGAAAGCTCAACATTAGACAATCTACATGTAGTTCAGCGAAAGATGCATTTTTTGGAGAACCTGAACATTACTCTCCAGGATATTAATCTTTTGCCAGTAGATAGTAGTACGGTACACACGAGTGCCTACTTTAGCATTCGCCACCTCCTTCGTGGACAAAACATGATAGTACCTTCGCTGACGCCAAGATTGGCTTACCTAGTAAGCAGGCACCAGCACCAAGAACTGAAGTTACATCATCAAGCAAGTTACAGTAACAAGTACAGAACTAGTCAACTCGCAGATACGGCAATGGAAGATATATGACATCTATTGGGAGATAACTTGAACACTAATTCACCATCAGAGCGGCAAGTTCAAGAGAGAAAACATGATGTGGTTGTACTTTGTATCAAGGGCCGTATCCGTACCTGGCCGTCGTACGTATGTAGCAACCAGGCCGGAAGTGCTTATCAATTGATCCGACGCCCGTGACGATCCCCTCCCCAGCCCTGGTGACGCAGTTGGATCACGTTGATTTGCGGATCCAAAGCAGGGGCGTAGCTCCGCAACCAGTCATCCGCATCACCTCCACTTCCCAGGCGTCAGCTCCCGTTCCATCTACCTTAACTGCCTACTCCGTACCGACTCTTCATCTCTTAACCATCTCTCTCTTCTCTCTTCATCGTCTCCACCATCGAATATTATACGTTCTTTCTGTTGTTTTCAGTCCGTTCTCTTGCTTAGATTATTGCTCCCGCACTTTTACCGGTCATGAAGTCCACCTCCTTGCTCACAGCCTCTGTGCTGTTGGGCTCCGCCTCGGCCGCTGTCCACAAACTGAAGCTTAACAAGGTTCCTCTCGATGAACAGCTTGTAAGTGACTATGAAAGCCCCTCAGTTATCTCATGATTTCGAAATGACACACTGGGGAACCGATGAGGGCTAATGAAAAGCTGCAGTACACCCATAACATTGACGCTCATGTTCGCGCCCTGGGTCAGAAATACATGGGTATCCGTCCCAATGTCCACCAGGAGCTCCTGGAGGAAAACTCGCTCAATGATATGAGCCGCCACGACGTCTTGGTTGATAACTTTCTGAACGCACAATGTAAGGCATCAGAGCTGAGCTGCAGTAGTATCCTGCAGTAATCACTAACACTCTTCTTAATAGACTTCTCCGAGATTTCCCTTGGCACTCCCCCGCAGACGTTCAAGGTTGTCCTTGACACTGGTAGCTCGAACCTGTGGGTCCCTGGTTCAGACTGTAACTCTATCGCCTGCTTTCTGCACACCAAGTACGATTCTTCTGCCTCGTCCACCTACAAGGCGAATGGCACCGAGTTTGCCATCAAGTACGGATCCGGCGAGCTCAGCGGGTTTGTGTCTCAGGACACGCTCCAAATTGGTGATTTGAAGGTTGTGAAGCAGGACTTTGCTGAGGCCACCAGTGAGCCTGGTCTTGCTTTTGCCTTTGGCCGGTTTGACGGTATTCTCGGATTGGGCTACGACACCATCTCCGTCAACAAGATTGTTCCTCCTTTCTATAACATGCTGGAGCAGGGGCTTCTGGACGAGCCCGTCTTCGCCTTCTACCTGGGAGACACGAACAAGGAAGGCGACAACTCCGAGGCCTCCTTCGGCGGTGTCGACAAGAACCACTACACCGGCGAATTGACCAAGATTCCTCTCCGCCGAAAGGCGTACTGGGAGGTTGATTTCGATGCCATTGCTCTTGGTGACAACGTCGCTGAGCTTGAGAACACCGGTATCATTCTCGACACCGGCACTTCTCTTATTGCCCTCCCGTCCACTCTTGCTGACCTGCTGTAAGTTGTCAAAGTGTGTTATCATTGGAATTTTTTGCTTGTGCTGACTTCTTTTCTTTAGCAACAAGGAGATTGGTGCTAAGAAGGGCTTCACTGGTCAATATTCTATTGAATGCGACAAGCGTGACTCCCTGCCCGATCTCACCTTCACCTTGTCTGGTCACAACTTCACTATTGGCCCCTATGACTACACCCTAGAGGTCCAGGGCTCCTGCATCAGCTCTTTTATGGGCATGGACTTCCCCGAGCCTGTTGGTCCCCTTGCTATCCTGGGAGACGCTTTCCTGCGGAAGTGGTACAGCGTCTACGATCTTGGTAACAGCGCTGTTGGTCTGGCCAAGGCCAAGTAATGTGTGTCTGTTTGCAGCCGCCGCGCTATACCAACTGTGACAGAACGACGATACGTATATAGCTCCATTGCGGTAGCTTAGTTTGTTTTCAAGTCTCTACATGCCTGGGATTCGCTGCAGGAAGATGAACAGATCGAGTCTTTCATGCAGATACCTGCAATTCATTGTTTTGTCTAATGGATATCTCACAATCTCGCACCTGTAGTGGATAGCTGATTTCTTGTCCAACCTTAAATACTATGCCCGGATTTTGGCGTATAAAATAAGTACCTAGTAGCTGCAGCAAAGCATACGCTGGATCGTTCGTCATCTCATGTTTGGTCTGGGCCAGAAGCTATGTAAGCTAGACCCAATCAGGCATTTGCCGCCCCCGCTCGGCCACACGACTCTTTGACGGACTTGGGTGAGTCTCGCTTTGTTGCCTTGGCTTTCCGGCCGTTCTTGGTCTTGCCTTGCAACAACAGCCATTTCTTTCATCCATCACCAACGTTCCTTTCTCTCGTCTCATCATCTTCTCTTTTACCCCCAATTTTGACGGGAAACAAGCTTCATCGCATTGAATAATAAGTCTCACGTCTTCTGCGCCATCAATTTCAAGTCCAGAGTTGGGACAAAGCCTGTTTCTGTATTGCTTTTGGGTCGCGTCATCTCGTGGCAATCGCCTGAGCTACATTGCTTCCCATCCTCTACGTCCGTGAGGCCGGGCTTTCTCTGTCGCATCCTGCGACATACGTCTTGTAAACAAAATTCTCTACAGTTGCGTCCTCTATACACATTCGGTCGTCTGAATTTCCTCTCTTTTGCTGGGCGCTTCGGGTATGGATCCCTAGCGGTCAGGCATACTTGTTTCGCTCGCGATCGGAATCGCCCTGGGAATCGTCCTTCCTTCTCATAATAGCTATATTATAGAAGGCAAGGTTTTACCGGGGTTGGATAAGAGAATAGCGAGAGGCAACCTCGCCTGCCCGATACAAGAGCATGCTTCTTCGGTTACCGCCCAGCCTCCATTACCCGATCACCGTCACGTCGCTGCTCAAACAGCCGGGCGACACGGTTGAGAGGGACGAGGCCTTGTTCTGGTATGTTTACCAGACAACTGTCACCGAGGGTGATGGGCTGGGCAACAAGGTCGAGGTTCAGCGCAAATTTCCCACGAAGTTCGAGTCGACCGTTGATGGTGAAGTGGTTCAGTGGAAGATAGCCAAGGGTGATGTTATTGAAGTACCGTAAGTCATTGGCACCCTCTATCTGGGAGAAAAATGCGTGTGTGCTGGACATGGTGCTGATATGCGCTGTAGTATCGACGTCGTGGAGATTGACGAACCATGCGCCCACGAAGTTCAATTTGGAGGCCTTTGCGCCGAGTGTGGAAAGGATATGACCGAGTGAGTGACATTGTGCTTATCTGTATAGGACACTGCCGAGATAACGGGAACTAATCATTTTGTTTATCACGACAGGGCGACATATAATACTGAGGTCATGGACTCCACGCGCGCTCCGATTCAGATGGTACATGATAATACTGCCCTTACCGTAAGCGAAAAGGAAGCGACGCGTGTGGAAGAAGATGCGAAGCGTCGCTTGTTGGCGACTAGGAAGCTCTCTCTGGTTGTTGATTTGGATCAGACTATTATCCATGCCACAGTTGACCCTACTGTCGGAGAATGGATGGAAGACAAGGACAATCCCAATCACGAAGCTCTGAGCGACGTGCGAGCTTTCCAATTAGTTGATGACGGTCCGGGCATGCGCGGTTGCTGGTACTACGTCAAGCTGCGACCTGGGCTCGAGTCGTTCTTGCAGAATGTCTCGGAGCTTTTCGAGCTGCACATTTACACCATGGGTACTAGAGCCTACGCGCAACATATAGCTGGCATTATAGATCCGGACCGTAAGCTCTTTGGTGATCGCATCCTCAGCCGCGACGAAAGCGGCAGCCTGACGGCTAAGAACCTCCAGCGATTATTTCCGGTAGATACAAAGATGGTGGTCATCATCGACGACCGTGGAGATGTCTGGCGATGGAGCCCTAATCTGATCAAGGTTTCTCCCTACGATTTTTTTGTTGGAATTGGAGATATCAATTCCAGTTTCCTTCCGAAGAAGCAGGAGCTAGGGGGAGCCGTCAAGCCTACAGAACAGGAAGCCAAAGGAACGAAGGAGCTACCAAAGCAACAACCTCCTCCGAATGGTGCAACCGCCAAGCCTGCAGCTGAGGTTTCGACGCTGGAGCAGCTAGTGACCATGGGCGGTGGTGACAATCCAAGGTTACTGCGAGAGCAGAGCGTCGCGCAAGAAGAAACGATCATGCACCAGGTAGAGGACCGCCCATTGTTGCAGAAGCAGAAAGAGCTGGACGCGGAGGATGAGGCGGCAGAAAGCGGTGATTCTGCCTCGAGCGTGGAAGACACTCAAGATTCGACTAAACACCGACATCATTTATTGGAGGACAATGATCGGGAACTCTTCGTACTGGAGGAACGACTGGAGCAAATACATAGGCATTTCTTCGAGGAGTACGAGAAGAAGCGGTCGCGGGCGCTCGGTGGAAGAGTGGCAGCTCTGAGAGGAGAGCGGGGAACGTCCAAGGAGAAAGATATCGACCTGAAGTTGGTGCCGGATGTGAAGGATATCATGCCACGCATCAAGCATCGTGTGCTTGGCGGTGTCGTCCTTGTTTTCTCCGGGGTACTCCCGCTGGGAACAGATACACAAAACGCCGACATTTCTCTTTGGGCTAAAAGTTTCGGGGCGGTCATTTCCACCAAGATCAATATGAGAACGACGCATCTAGTGGCTGGTCGGAATCGCACGGCGAAGGTCCGCGAGGCCACGCGGTATCCGAACATCAAGATTGTGACCACTCAGTGGCTTTTGGATTCGCTAATTCAATGGAAACGACTGGAGGAGGAGCCGTACCTGCTTCCCGTGCATCCGGATGATCGGGGCGAGCCAATTTCGCCTGGGTCAAAAGAGCTTGAAAGCGGCTGGCTGTCATCATCAGACGAAGAAACTGGTGGATTCTGGACGGATGACGATGATAAGTCGCAATTCAACGAAGAGATTCTGAAATCCTCCGGGCTCAACGAGATGTCACCCATCGGGTATGACGCTGAAGAGCAAGCTGCAGTGCACGACGAGCTTAAGGAGTTTCTGGGCAGCGATGACGAGAGCGAAAGTGACAGCGAAGTATCGCTCCTAGCGACTGGCAAGAAGCGGAAGCGCGATGACGAGCCTCAAGGCACAGATGAAGACGAGTCGGACGGTAGTCAAGGCGAAGAGGGAGAGATGGAGGGCTCGCGCCTGTCGCAACGGATCAAACGGTCCTATGAGCGTACTACAGGGCTTAAAGAGGTTGCAACCGCAGATACGACGAGCACGGCGGAATTAACACACACCAGCTTGCCAAAGGAACGCGGAGGAGATACGGATGAAGCGTTGAACGAGCCAGAGGAGCCCGCGCCGCGAGGGCAGGATGCCGTCAGTTATCCGGAGGACGAAGACGATGAGCTGGAGCGGGAAATGTTGGCTGCATTGGAGGATGGGGACTACGATCCCAAGGCTGAGGAAAAGATTGCAGCTGAGAATGGGTAGAGGGAATCCAGTTCACCGATCTACACACGCGGATTCTGTCTGTATATTACGGCAATTCTCTTCGATGCTTGTCTAAATTGATTTTATCTGCGGTTGCGATGCGACAGGGCATAGCGACGGCGTTTGGGCTGCTTCATGTTTGAGTCTGGGCCAGAATTGAGCCGGTGTTGAGAGTTGCATAGGTATATTGGACGATAGCCAGTCTTGCCATGTAAGGATACAACAGAATGACATGGACATAGGGAGACACAAAATGCAGAGTCAAAAAGAACCGAAAATAAGAACGCCTTCCATGCATCATGCAGAGCCAGTAGGTATATCACATAACATAATTCAATCATATAGCATCACAAGGTTCGTATCAATCATATACATCGCGATTAACCTGCCAGGACATGACCATCATCCAGAGAAAGAAGATGGTATTGACCAGCTCAAACGCAAACGCTGTTTTCCAGCAATTACCTATGTCGGGTCGTCAGTCATCAGTCGTCAGTCATAAGCACCCTTCAGCTTTCCAGTCCAGAACACCACTGAAATGTATAGGGACAGACATACAGATGGTACTCTGCGTCAACCACGCCAACGTATTGATATTATTCCCCGTGGACGGATTCTCCACCACGTAGTTCTGACAGTTGTCGTTCACGTTCCCCACAACCCCATACAGCTGCAGCGAGGTCTCGATCAACCCCGTCAGCCACAGCACGAAGAGGATAAAGCTCCCGATGATGATGATCCCGGGGAGGAGGAAGCGCTGCGCCGCGAGGAAGAGAACGAGGAAGATGAAGAAGACGCCGAGGCTGCCGCTTACGACCATGTAGGGGAAGAGCCTGTAGATAGTATCTCGTTAGCTTTGTTGCATGGTGGGTAGGTGGGTAGGTGTATAGGGAAAGGGAGGATGCTACCATGGAGTCCCCAAGCGGAGCTGCGACTGTACGGCCATGAACCAGGCGAAGATGCCTAGGCAGATTGCAGAGCCGGCGAGCACGATGATGATCCAGATGTTGAGTTGGAGTTCGGGCCACCGGTATCGGCGGCGGCGGTGGACGACGCGGGCGGTCATTGTTGGTGGTAGGTATTCGAGATAGGGGTTTAGTGATGATGCATGGAGGAATAGAGTCTGTTTTCGTGTTGCGATACACTCTGCAGGAGTCTTTTTCGACGATTCAATGACCCGTTGATTCTGGGGAGGGACTCCGTTCGAAAAGAAGATAGTTGGGTGTCAACTGGCGACTGGCGACAGTGACAGATCGGACGACACACTGAGAGATGGACGGAGAATGGACGGAGACAGCGCATCGGCGCCGCAATCCCACGTTGAGGCCCGCTCGTGGATGATCGGGCTTGAGGCCGGAGTAAGGAGTTCTGGTATGAGTGCTGGTTGGGTTGGTTGGTCGCTTTGTTGATGCGTTGTTCAGGACGTTATGTAAGCTGGTAGTTGGTGCATGGCAGTAACTGAAACAACATGGAATCTGTTGATGCTCCGTACGTAGGTTGCTCTTTGAGTAATTGTCTGTGCATGGTTATGGTACTAGTGATAGAAGAGCAAAACTCGTTGAAAATGGGTGGCAGGAAACGGTCTACTGCTGTGGGTAAGGGAGTTTGTGTTGTAAATAGCGGTGGCTGGAAATAGAGCAAACCAGCGTCATTGGCTCGGGAGCCGGCACGATCAACAGGTACGATACCAACGTCTAACATCCATCGACATAAATACTCAAAGAATAAGTGTGGGTGAGTTTTGGTTACCTGCTACTCTCCTCAGTTGACGCAGTTCATCAATTCATTGTTTAGCCTGGCGGCGGTCAGTCATGTCTATCTAACAAGTACATATACTCGTCTAGCCCGTCCATATAACCATCAACTTGCGAAAGTGGAAAAGAAAGAGGACAGAGAGAAAACGGAAACAGAAGAAATGTCATCACAGGAGTGTGTCTCCCAGTGCGCACCGCACCAAAGAGCAACCGGCTCGGATGGTCTCTGAAGCACCGACTTCGTCCAGGCTGGGGTTGACCTCTACCAGATCCATGGCGACCAAGTTGCCCGTCTCGTGGACACATTCGCAGATGAAGTCACCTTCACGCAGAGTCAGACCTCCACGGACGGGAGTGCCTGTGCTAGGGGCCCATTGAGGGTCCAAGGCATCAACGTCAAACGAGAGATGGATGGGGGTGTCGTTGCCGATGTGAGCGAGCGCCATTTCAACCACGCGACCGATTCCGTGTCTACTACAGTCAGATACGCTTCCCAAGGTGGTCTTCACCCGAAGGAGAAGAAAGAAAAGACTCACCTGTCAATGTCATGCATGCTGAATGCCTTGATACCATGCTCCCGCAGCAGCTGCTTCTCGCCGCGGTCCACATCGCGCAGACCGATGTACACCAGCTTGTTCTTGTTGATGATGTGCTCATCCTCCAACCACCCGAAAATATCCTTCTTTTCCTCCCGGGCCAGCCGCGTCAAGAAGGCCATGGGCATGCCGTGGATGTTCCCGCTGGGGCTCATCTCCGGCGTGTTGAGATCGGCATGCGCATCGACCCAGATGACCGCCATCTCGCGGCCCAGTCGCTCACGGATGGCCTTGGCCGTGCCGGAGATGGTGCCGATGGCGATCGAGTGGTCGCCACCTAGCGTGAGGACGAACTTGCCGTCCTTGGCGTAGTTGTAGACCTGCTTGCTAAGCGTCTCAGTCACGACGCTCACAGCGCGCGGCTTCTTCATGCCCCGGTGGTCGGGATCGCTCATGGGAGTCAGGCTCTCGTAGTAGTGCACGGTGTCGTCATAGTGAATTTGGTAGCCCAGGTCGTCGCGGACTTGATTCAGAAGACCGGCTTCAATTAAAGCAAGCGGAGCTGCTTCAACGCCTAGTTTGCACTGTACAGATAATGTTAGTTAAGGTTGTCGCTTAATTCCTTCCTCGGTTGAAGGATTTGCGACAATGTATGCAAGTAAGCGTCATACCTGACCACCGTTAAATCCGACAGCGACCACGCCCAGCTCATTTGGCTTGGACAGGAATCTTTGCTTGATAGTCGATGGCGCTGTCATTTTGAAAGTGAGTGAAGAGAATTTTTAATTTGTATAAAGATGTGAGGTCCAGAGCAAAGATCAAGGATTGATAACGGGAAAAAAAAGGCGCTGTTCTAGAAGAACTAAAGCGATAAGATAAAGATTGCGCGCGGTGGAGATCAGATCCGAGATTAGATGCCTCAGGCCGCAAGTCACTTCAATGCTCGGAGTACAAGCTGCAACACTATTGATAGCTTGGACGATGGAAAAGGGGAGTGAAAAGTGACTCTCAAATGAGAGAATCAAGTCAATTTAAGTCTCATTCCTCCTCCGACAGCCGTGGGGCCTTTCCGTCATGAGGAAACAGGGCGAAAAGTGGTACACGACTGTGATCGCTAAAAACTGCTTTTAGGGATCATGGATTTCCCCTAAGTACAGGTGCAGGAGAGACGCCCGCTTGGGGGCTTCAACCCACTCCACCCTCATATTTCTATGACCAATGGTTTGGATTTATGCTTCTTTATCTAAATACAACTCCCGCGATGATCATACTGGGTCCGTAGTCATATGGAACTGCTGCATTGTCATACTGGTCCGTCGGCCGGAGGATGACGGTTGTTAGACCAGGGGATTTCCGATTCGAGAAATTAATAGAACTCTGTCTGTTCGATTATGGAAGACTAATGATATCTTATGACAAGGGGTATCATTTCTAGAATACATGCTATATAAGTACACATTGTGAAGGAGATGCTACGGCTGATCTGACTTTCCGAGGATAAGCTCTCTCAGAATCTCATCCGCTTTCTGAGCTTCTACCCGGCCTTTCTCGCCCATGCGCATCATCTGTCCGACAAACCAGCCTAGCTTACCCAACTGGCTCTTGGCGCGGATCTGCTCGACCATCTGCGGGTTCTGACTGATGGCTGCTTCCGCCAGAGCAATGTACTCCTCCCGGGACAGCGGACGGAGGAGTAGGTTCTCTTCCTCGAGGAGCTGAGAAACAGGTCGACGATCCCCATCGAAGACCATAACCAGCACCTGTTTGGCGGTGGCCCCTGTGATGCGTTTTCGCTGCAACTGATCGATGATTTGCGCAAGGGTCTCAGCGGGTACTCGTTGCGCATCCCAAGTCAAGTCCGCCTTGGCCCAGACGCCTCCCAGCTCGTGTAGCACCCAGTTGCCAGCAACTCGAGCAAGACCGGCACGAGACTTGGCATCTTGGTCCTGCTGCAAGTCCCGCAGAATGTCTACCACATCCTGGTAGTATTCCAACCTCGCTCCGTCGTCCAGCTCAATCAATGGCTTTGCATCCTCGATCGAGAGTCCATACTCTGAGCCAACCAGCATCTCAATCAACTGGTCCGGAGGCGCCGGAAGCGAGTCTCTCAGACCGGAAACGAGGTCGTTGCCGATAATCAGCGGAGGGAGATCCGGGTCCGGCATGTACCGATAATCCACTTCGCCTTCCTTACCTCGAAGTTTCCGAGTCTCGGTGCTTCCGATAGTCCAGCCTCGCGTCTCGCCTTCTATGACGCCTCCGCTTTCGAGGACAGCAATCTGACGGTTCTTCTCCGCTATGACGGCATCTTCGACCGCTTTGAAGCTGCTGAGGTTCTTGATCTCGGTGCGCTGGCCCAGTCCACCGATGCCCCCGTACTGATGGGTGCCGGGAGCCTCGTCCCGGCGGCGAATTGAGACATTCACGTCCGCACGCAGTCCACCCAGTTCCATACCGGTAGTCACAGCACTGCAGGATTGTAGAATGGCCTGAATCTTCCGAACACATGCTGCGGCGGTGGCAGGAGTGTGGATCTGCGGCATGGTGATGATCTCAATGAGGGGATGGGATACTCGGTTGAAGTCGAGAAGTTGAGTGGAGGGAGGATATTCCTGAGACTTGGCAGTGTCTTGTTCGAGCTGGACCTGTTTGATGCCGATGCGAACATGGTCGCCGTCCTCAGGTGCAATGCCGTCATGTTGAAAGAGATCCACGTAGCCGTCTTTGGCGAACGGTTCTATGTCAATGTCAGATCGTAATCGCCACTGACCGCGGAGGAGAGAAAGCTACCGTAGTACTGTGTGATCTGATACCCCGCAGGTTGATCCTGATAGAAGTAGTGTTTTCGATCGAACCGACTGACTGGCTTGATGTCGCAGTTCAAGGCAATCGCAGCGCGCAGGGCGGGTAACAAAGTCGTAGCTTGGAATTCCTATACATATTAGCAGCTTCCAGTAGCGCATATTGCTAAATACAAACCGGCTGGCTACCCGGAAACGCCAGGTCAAAGAGAGCGACATTTGAGTTGGGGGTGTCGGTGTTCGACGTAGAGGCTCCTGGTCACGCAGATCAGATTGTGCATTTTGGGCCAGGAAGGATAGCAACATAGATTCGACGCACTCGAAAATAGCTTGGTTTCAGTGTTCAACTGGGCGTGGATCTCAATGCCAACAGTCAACTCCCACTTTTGCCGGGACGCTTCCTCGCTTTCCCTCTTCTGTCTCTTCTGAGCTTTCAGAGCCTTTGCGTCTTGTTTCAGCTGCTTCCGTAATGGTATGCGTTCTCTGGATTCTGTAGCTGATGCCTGTAGCGATCTAATGCAACGATGAGGTGCGGCTGGTAGAGGGCTATGCCGGAGGGAGCCAGACTGGGGGCCGCGACAACATGAGCCTCTAAGAAAGCGGGCAGCTCCGGGGCTTTGGCGAAGCCATTGTTGGAGCATGTGTGGGGGCGGGAGCGATGTACTATGTGATTTGTGAAAGTTAGAGATACTGATTTGTTGATTGACTCGAGCAGCGACTGGTCTCGAGCACTAGTCTTGAGGAATAGCTGCGGATTGTACCTCTGTATGTATGGATGGACAAAATGTTGTCGATGTTGAAGCGGAATTTGCGCGTCATACAGTAATGGGATTACCACGTATAGCAAACCACCACAGCATAGAATCCGAAACAATGGTAAATTACGGTTCACCGCTTGGGTTGTCGATCATTTTAGAGCATTTTAGTATCATGAAGGCTGGGATCATTGTATAGATGAATAGTTAGCTAGGAGTTAATACGAAACAATAATAGAAATAGAATCCGAGATCAACATCTGAATGTGATCTTGACTTAGGCGAGTACTCTGTATATGCAAGTCATTCATCTAGGATCTGTAGTGCCCTCCACATCCTGCTGGCGATGGTCATCTACACAACCTAAGGTTATCGGGCCGTAAACAACGAATCGTAGTGGTTCCCGATGTGTCCCACGATGGTTTCATGCCCAAAGTCTGCTGATCTGCTGATGTTGACCTCTCACAGATCATCTGTGTCACACTCTCTCACTGGTCCAGAAGTCAAGCAAGACAAGATCATCAGCTCCGACAGAATCGCAGGGAAAGTCCTGTGCATCCCGAGTCCCCACCCTCGACTGGCTGCAAGACATTGGCATTGTCCACAGCGAGTCACCGCCAGCCAACGCACCACTGCTCGTTCTTTTTGTCTTCCAATAGATCGGAATTCGTCTAGAGCCATGCAGGACAGTATCTATCATGGTTTCGCCCTTGTCAGAGTCTGACAGAGGTCCACTGCAGGAATCACCTGCTGCTGTTAATACTTGACCTCTGCATGCCAGATTCCTCCTCTCCACCATCTATTGCAACAACCGGAACAGCAGTGAGATAACCGAGGAGAAAAGGAAAAGCAAGAATAAGAAAAGACCCAATAATTTAAGGCACACTTCTTGAAGATACTCTTCCTATCTTGCGATCAGACATCACTCCTTCTTGTCAGCCTTTGGCGCTTGCTGGGATTCCCTGGGACGAATTGGACTCATCCACCCTCGGCGTCGCGAAGTTGCGACAAGGTTGCGACAGGGCGAAGCGCTTCTGTCTATCAAATGACTATTGAATATATGGCCAACTCTATTCCAACTAACATCTCAAGAGTCAAAAATAGCGACTGCGCCATCAGTTACCGTTTCAGCTTGATCATCATTCCTGGGGCCGAACTTCTCAAGTAGCCCGAATTACCTTTGATCCCGAGGACTGCTGACCACCCCAGCACGGCTCATTGTCGCTCACGAAGTCATTATTTCTCCTGATGTACCTGTGCATATGCATCGATCCTTATCAGCGACAGTCCCCAACTTGATAAACTCAACTCTATTGCCGTTCATCAAAGACAGAAATACCCCACATTCTGTGCTACATTCCTCGTGTTCGTCTGGCATAGACCATTCCAGGACATTCAAAACGGTCGTCGCCTCCCTTGATATGCCTCGAGTGCTGTCCTCTTTATCGATCACAGCCCTTTGCTTTCTGTTTTCATTGTCTTGGTGTCTTGGCCTCTCTTCTCTAACCCCGGGAATGTCTTGAAAACCGCATCTTCGCGACTTCCTTGAAAGTTCCAAATTGAACTTATTCACACACCCCAAACCGGTCAAAATGCCATTGTATTCCAGTTCCAGTCGCTCCAAGAAGTCAAATAGATCATCGGCAGGTTCTGTCCTCTCTATGACGTCTCGGACGACTTCTAAAGGTTCCAAGTCTTCCGTAGAGAAAAAGGAAAAGAAAGAACATGCCCAGGTACAGCCTGGTGCACAGAAGGATGATGAACCAAGTCGGAATTACGCTCAGAAGACACAGGGGGCTCTGAATTCTACGCGCAACTCGACCGATCAAGACAAGAAGGCTCCCAACGTGTTTGAGTACCTCGACGATGATGAATCTTCAGATGATGGTAGCTCATCGTCGGATGCAGAAGAAAATGTGAGTGAGCCTTCCGGCCAGCCCTCGAACGTCCTCGAGACCTACCCAAAACATACATACCCTGGTCTCAACACCGATGCTCGTACCAACACTTTGACGCAGGGCCAGGCGCATAGACAAACAAGCATCCGTAGTCAAGACTCGTCACTCAAGTTCAAGAGATCGGCAAACTCACGGCAGCTACCGCAGGTTGATGTATCTCCGTCTACAGTGCCACTGCACCTGCCACGAAATACAGCAGATCGAAAGCTCTCCTTGGAAGAGATATACAACATCCCCGGCGCACTCACTGACAGTCCAAATCCTACCGGCAACTTGAATTTGGATCTTGCTACTTTGCCGGAGACTTACTATCCTCCTCGCAACTCCTCTACGTCGCATAGGCCTTCGCTTCCCCCATCTCCTCCGCGAAGCCCCAAGGAGGATCTTCATCGGACCGGCAGGAAGTCTCGGCGAGGTACCAAGTCGTCGCACATACCTTGCGGTTACGGCATTCTCTCCAGCCGATTAAGCTCGTCCTCCGACGGCAAGGAACCCATTCTTCCTCCTTTATACCGCCGGTTCGAAGATCTGAACCACCGTGTCCTCCTTTATCTCCAGGATGAGATTGCGCAAATGGAGGAAGATCTGAGAATTCTCGACGAGTACGAAGAGATGCATAGGGTCGCCACCGCCGAACGGGAGGGAACGAAGAAGCTGCCCGCTTCGAGACGCATGGATGCTCAAGCTCAGGTTTACTCGTCCTTGCATTATAGACGGGTAGAGGTAATGGGGGCCTTGATTCACAAGACGGAGCAATACAGTAAGATTCCAAGTATATGCAACCTCCTCTGTCTTTTTGCTGACGCACATCTTCAGACAACGCCCTTGCAGCATATAGCCGAGTCCTGCAAACCATACCAAGCGCCTCAGATAAAGACATCGAGACCTACCGTACTTGGATGAAAGACCATTCCCCCATCATAACAGCCGAATGTCGGTTCCTAGACCATGGCAAAGACCTGGTCTCCTTGTCGCCCCGCCGCGCATCTCCTACAGCCTCCGTCTACTCCGCCATCATCATCGCCTCGGCCGCTATCCTCCTCCCGTTACTAGCCTTCAGCATGATCTCCGAATTCTCAGGTCGTCTCCTAGTGGTGGCCCTGGTCGGCGGGGCGGCTGCCGCAATAGCAATGAATTATTCGTCCGGTGCAGAGCACCTTGAGTCTCGCGATGGATGGAGGTCTGCAACATTGTACGTATCTCCCCTGCACATCCTTTATCATTCATGGTTACCTCGATTGAGGTTATCCTCTCGAGATAACAATTCCTAACATCAGAAACTCATTCACTGTTCACAGATACTTTGGCTTCATGACCATAGCCGCCATGTTCATCCCTTGATATCACCGTCAACTGCTGCGGTATAACGACTCGACGCGTTCCTCTTAACTTCGGGGACACCGAGCCTTCCTCTCGTCTCTTCCATCTGATTAACTTCCAGGTCATATACAGAGAGACAGAACAGCCATTGACAAACTGGCATTATGGGATAGTATTAATGACCATGTATTCATAGAATGATGTATACTACGTTAATGATAAGTCGATTCAGATAAAGACAATGTAATTCAATCCTCATAATTAAAGTAGAAGAGCTTGAATTGGATTCATATTGATAGTGCCGCAATCTTTAAAACTAGAGAACATGTCACCTTCGACTCCCTACCGACCAGAAAAACCACCCAAACCATTTCTTTGAAAGCATTCCGCGCCGATCGCTAAGAGACTCCATCCCAGAGTACAGGCAGACGGCGGCAGTTGTTGTTGGTAAAGCATTAAAAGTTAACAAAAAGAAGAAGGTCACGAAGAGAAGATGGAAAGTCACTCAGGGAAGAACAGCAATCATTTAGCAGTTACACATTTCACTCAATAGTGAAAATTGGTGATAATAATAACGTCATGGTGGAAAATCAACATGAAAACGGTCTCGAGTCTGACTTCCCAGCCGCCAATCTAACAAAAAGTAAAGAAAGAAAAAGAGAGAAATACAGTAAGGCATGCCCAATCCGAATCGAATCATCACCGTGTCACCATAACCACCACGCCTCAAGAGTACGAATATTAGCAAATGAGAAAAGAGAAAGCCGTCACGAAGGTACAGGAGTACCATTTTGCTTGATAGCTGGCGTTATACTTCGGTCTTGGGAGCTGGCATCCGTAGTAGGCTGAGGAGTTGAGCTCTGTCGGGTCTGTTGCGCTAATTGCGCTTTATTCCGGTCCATCAATGCAGCCTGTTCAGCAGCACTCCGAGCATAAGTCATTGCAGCGGCAGAGTTGGAGTAGGTGTTTGGTGCAGGGGGAGCTTGGTTGGAAGGGTAGTTGTAATTGGATGGTTGCTGCTGCGGGACATACCGCTGCTGGGGGTTTGCAGAACCTGGTGCCATATATGGTGCCCGTGTCCGAGGGGAGGCATATGCTGTCTGCTTCTGCGGTGAGCCACTACGCCCTGCAGCATACTGCGGGGCGTATGCTCCAGGTTGTGCGGGCCTGGGCGCATACGCCTGCGGAGAAGCTTGAGCAGGCGGCAAAGCTTGCGGTGCCGCATAGGGGCTGTAGCCGTTTTGGCTCGGACGCTGGAACTGCTGAAGATTGGCCTGGTTGTATTGTGGAGTAGGTTGTTGATATCCTGGCACAAAAGTGGGTCGCTGAGTAGGTGTTGCCGGAGGGCGAACATTAGCATAGTGCTGTGGAGGGCCTGGGGTATAAGGCCCTGAGGTGGAAGGCTGTCTTCCGCTGTAATACGGCTGGGGTGGCTGAAAACCAGCTTGCTGTTGTTGTACCCGAGCGTTAGCAGTATAGGCCCGCTGGTTGTAACCTGCCTGATAGCTTCCCGAGCGGCTGGGTGTAGATGTTCGGTTTGGCCCCGTAGCCATCGGTGCCATCGCCGCGGCCCGCTCCTGCTGCAGCGTGTAGTCATCCTTCTCCATAATGCCGTGATAGTCCGGATTATCGACCAAAATCTTGGTACTGATATGTAATTCGGCTAGTTGGTCACCATCCAACTTGGCAACGGCGTATGGCGGTAGGTTGGAGACGAGAGCGGCAAGGCTGGATTTGAGTGTCTCATAGATACCCTGTTCTGCTGCAGACGCGTGAGATGGAGTGCCTTGGTCTGTTGCTGTCTCTTTGGGTTCACCGCCTGGAGCTGGTAGTTCCAGGTTGCGAATCTTCTGATATGAACTCAGGGTCTCCAGCAATTCAGAGACATCGCGTAACAGACCATCCATGCCCTTCGATTCTGCTTCTTCTTTTTCTTTCTCCGAAGTATTGGTAAGTGAGATATGGTCAGCAAAGTCTTCAGGGTTGAATGACTTGACCATCTCTTCCAAAGTGGTTTCGTCCAATTCACCAATGTTGCCAGGTTGCTCTGTCGCGGATACTTCTGATGCTTCCTGAGGCTCCTCTGAGTTGGTCTTGGTAAGGAGGGTGTACAAGCGTTTCGTCCCCCGCTTCCCCCACCATACCATGTCCTTTGAATCAGCCTGAACAATGGCCCCTGAGCTGTCAAACGAAGGTGCGAATGAAGAATATACGCCCTGCAACAGCGACGCGTCGTCATCTGTCCACAGAGCAGGATCCTCATTATATCTCTCGTCTCCGTGCGGCTGAGCGGATTGTTGCTTTTGCCGTCGATCCCAGAAAGAGGGGGATGAGGTGATTCCACCGTACTGGAGCCATTGGCCGGAAGGAAGAGGCGCAAGGCAATAGTTATTTCGCTCGCCAGGAAAGGCCTTGTAGTTTGTGACTGCTTCAAATGGGTCAATCCAGCCTCCAGAAGCAGTACGAGACGACGACCTAGCTCTGCGGGGCGGTTCTAACTGCGGTAGTGTTGGACGAGGTGTGAACACCTCGCCAAAGGTTCGCTTGGACTCTTTGGGCTTGTTCTCTGTGTTGTAAGCCGCAACTTTAGTGGTCGTGATACCGTTGGGCAAGCCAATCTCACGCAGAGGTGTTTGTACTTCCACGTATTTCTCTGCGGCTGATTCACCAGAAGGCAGAGAAACCTTGACGGACTTTTGCAAGCTGGAATATAGCTGTTTCGGATTGGATGGGTTACCAAGAATGGTGAGAACCACATTATCGCTTCGAGCTTCAGTGGTAGAGGGCGTTGATTTTTCTGGAGCCTCCGAGTCGTCTTCCGTGCTCTCTTTCTTGACGCTGGCCTGGCCCACAGAAGCCTGGCGCACAAGACTATTTAAGAGTTTTTTGAATGCCGCAATCCGATTGACCGTTTCTGTCAGGCGGTTCCCGTCGGTGGCTTCGCCCTCACTGCTTTGAGCTTTGCTCCTCTCGATGACGGCTGTGGAGGCCCTGTCGATATCACTCAGAAACTCAGAGAGACTATTGTAACGATCCGACGCGACCCTCGCTTGTATGCTAGTACTTTCGTCTTTCTCTCCTGATACTTTTGCGCGTTTCGAACGCGGCTTCGCAGGTGACGACGGAAGAGGGCATGAGAGTAGCTGAAGTTCGGTATCATTCCTGGAATACGTCAGTTAGACTCGAGTCCGCGGGATCCACAAGACATGGGTGATACGCACTTGCTGAGGATATCCACGAGATTACTCAAGGTTTCGTGTAGTTTGACCCTTTCCTGAACCTGCGACTCAGACGTACCGGCGTCCTGGGCAGCATGAATATCATGGCTCGATCCACGCTTTCGCTTTCCAGGCGTCGACAGTACAGGCGGATCTGGAGTCGCGGATTGAGGTTCGCCGTTGGTGGCGGGGATTGAAAGCGTCTCTCCGCCTTCGTCTGCGCTCATGGCTTCAAGTCCGGAAGTGCGCCGTTGTTGCAGTTGTTTTTTTTTTTTTGGCTCCTTGAACGCGAGGACGAAAATTGACTTCGTCCCACAGGAGTCGATCTAGGAGATTTTCGGGCGAATAAAATCCCTGAACGCTGATCGCGACGCGAAGATCAGAGGGTAGGAGTGAATGTTGAGACGAAAACCCGGAACTGAGACCCTGAGTTCCTGAAAGAATATCGGTGTTTTGAGGCTTGCTGGATCTCCGATGCGCATGCGCCAATCGTTACAGGGCCGAGCGAAGGATAAGGGTCGCAACTCGTACAGAGGAAAATCGCGACTCTATGCCGCGGTGGGGCGAAAGGCACAAAGACAGGACAACGAGTATCCTCAAATTGTGGATGACTACAAGAGAAAAGAAGAGATAATGGGATTTAGAAAACGAAAACAACGACGACGCCTTTGGTCTCGGACTGCAAAGGCGGGAGGGAGATTCACTAAGTTAGGTAAAGAGGGAGATCCGGTCGATGCGCGCCAAAAACGTGACAGCCGCTCACGTGATCGAGCATTTTCCTTCCGGGTTCCAGAGTTACTGGGTGTAGTAGTCTACTATTTCTCAACCTACAAACCCATTTTAATTGATGCTCCTAGCTGTGTCCGGAGGCTTCTTTGGTTCCTTTTCTGGCTCCTCAGCAGCCTCCTCATGATTCTCTTCATGGATGTCATCGGTCTTCAATCATGTTCCGAGCCGCTCGGGGGCCTCTCTGAGAGCGGCGCATTTGATTAACAATTCTCCATGGCCAAAGGTACGAGTGGATGGACCCTTTTCCAGGCAAACCAGTGGCTATAGTGGAATATTTGCTAATGGTTCATCCTTTGATTGATTAGGACCGCTCCTCCAAAAAATTTTCGCGTCCTACACATCAAACGAAGTGGCATCGCAATGGCTTCCTGTGTTCTGCGGGGGTGTTCCGGGAATACAGTTATATCAGCACTGCCGCTCCTACAGAGAATGAGCGGCTGATTGATGCGAATGGCGAGGAAGATCGTTGGCATGACTTTTGGTGTAGGGTCCGAAATCAGTCACAATTGAGCCGATCGTTTTCACCCTCCGGCTCGAATCACCTGTGTGGTCGTAACGAAAGCTCCCTCGAATCGGACAATTCACCGTCAATTGTCAACGTATATTGTAGCGAGCATTATGCAACTTTCACCGAACACTCCGAAAAGAAAGCGATGTCTTCTCGAAAGGCCACGAAAGTGAAGGGAACACAATCTTCTATTGTGACCCCTACGCAGTATCTACTCGATGTACTCCATACTTCTGCACGCAGTACCGGAGACGGACTCGGTCAGACGCAGCCTTTGGATCTCATCGCGGATGATTATGGGAAACGGCACAAAGAATCGCCTCGCAGACAGCCGAGATTATCGTTGCAGACTATTCTTGCGGATTGGATACAGTTTGTGGATCCGATCTTGGGTCGGGTACATAGAACACATCATGATACCGAAGGGACACCAGAGCTGGATGCCGTATTGCGACGGGCGTTCCCGCCAAAAATCGTCGAATATTTGACGGCACGGGATTGCAGTCCCGGCGATGTGTTGCTCTGGTCATGGATTCTCAGGAGCAACACCTCTCACGAGGCTGCTCTCCGAATTTTGATGGCTGAGTCTGCTGAGGGAGCCAGAGCCGGTTCCCAATGTCGGCGCATACCTCCGTTCATCCCTCTACTTCTCCTGCGCAGACAAAGCCTCGATGCGAAGACTTTTCGCTTGCTTCTAATTTACTCCCTGCACATCATCACCGGCCGAAAAATTCCGCCTTTCGACGCCCTCAAGCGCGTACAATGCACTGCTCAGGAGCTCGAGGACAGCCTTGATTCACAGCAGACAGAACTCCTCATGGACCCTACTACGTGTTTCGCGTTCGTTACCCGTCTGCTTCGTCATGCTCGGGAAGTATGGCCACAGGCCCAGCTCACCATCGCGCGTGCCTTCGCATCCTATTTGACTCTGTTAAGAAACGACCGAGAAATTTCGGAGATTGCCAGACACCGTAGGAATCAGTTCATGGCTGACAAGTTCAACGCATGTCTCTGGCTGCTCTCGTTGCCTTGCAAAGCAGGCCCTTTCAAGTTTGTTTCGTTACAGCAACAAGCTCAATTCGAACTTCTCAAGGCTATGGCAGGACACAATCCGGTCCTTCCGGTGACGCGGCAGGGCTACCAAGGTATCATTGCTGTGCAATTGGCGCACAAGAAGACGTCCGCCGAACGGCAATCGGCAGAACTAAAGGCGCCATCGTGGCCACCGTGGAAGGAAGAAAAGCTTGGAATCGACTCTCAACGAGGGAACGAAGGAATGAAGAGTCGCGCTATGCGCGTGATGGCTCAAATGAGAGAGGCAGGCTACTCTCACACTCGCTGGGAAGAGGTTTCTGCGATCTTGGCCGGCTGGGACACTGACAAAAGTCCGACGGTTCAGACTAGGGCCTTGATGCGTCGACCACAACTGCTACGTGGGCCTGCAGGAAGCAAGCCGGATCATCATGCAGTCTGGGTGGCCCGAATCCGCGCCACACGCACGGTTCGGGAGGCTTGGGCCTGCTTTCTGTCATATCAAGATCAAGGCCTACCGCCGCGAGCGAGTATATATGTCGCCATGGCCGAGAAATTGATTTTCCGGAGAAAAGCGCTCGAGAATGACTTCGACCATATCAGTCATTCCCTACCAGGCGATGGCCTGGAAGTCTTCCCGGAACCTGCTTCCGCCCGCGATTTGATTTATGTCCCCACGGAGCCTCCTACCCTGGAAGAGCTTCTCAAACAGATGCTTTCCCAAGGGATCCGTCCATCCGGGAGATTCTTGGCTTTGCTTCTGCGATCTGCGCCAACGTTCAATTGCGGATTGGATTATCTCAGTTGCAGTGACTTGTCGAACGAACAAATCCAAGCTTTGTGCACTGTGCGGGAACATACATCAGATTATGATGCGTTGGATTCAAAGGTTTTGGATGAACTGCCCGACTACCTCTTTTCATCTTTCATAGGCTTTCTTTGCAACTTTTCGAGTCTTGACTCCTTGCACCTGGAACGGCATGATATACGCACTGCCGATCTATTCCCCATTATTATGAGCAGTATTCATCCGAACAAGCCGAAAACCTCGACGCTGTTTTCCAATATTCATACATCAGGAGGAAGCGGTACCTTGCAGCATCCGAAAACCTTGTCGCATGCGATTCAGTTGTTGAAACTTCGAAAGTCCCGTTTCACCCCTCCGTGGGTTCATCTCTTGACAGCGCTGAGCAAGGATCGCATCAGAACGCCATATCGCAGAATGAGCCGCAGTGCACAACGGGTGCTTGCTTGGTATGAGATGGTCGAGGTCATCGGTTGGATGAAAGAACGTGCCATCGACCCTGGTCTGCAGGGGCATCAGGTCCTTTGCGCCAGCTTCTCAAAGGCTGTGATGGCAGGTTTGAAGCATCCAAACGCCGCAGAAGAGGGCCTGGCGATTGTTCATGAAGCAACACGGCGAGGGAGCATAAAACACTCCAAGGTACTACACCCCCATTTGGAGGACATGGTTCAGAGTGGACTTGCCATTCTCAAGGAACACTTTGACCAGCTTGTCCTTTCGGATCCGAAAAACGCCCCTTTCGGTGAGCGTTCGGCAGGCACGTTTGAGAGTGCTACGAGTCCGCCGGTGGCTATTCCTACTATGCTTCACGTGCCTTCTCCAGCCGCTCTACATGCATTCGTGAGAGCGCTAGGGCTGGCTGGAGATCATGACGGCCTGTTGAACTTGCTTCGATGGATGAGCCAGAATGCTGTCACCCTCAAAGAGACGGCTGATGAGCATATGAACGGAGATCGCATGATGCGGCGTACTCTGGTTGCACTCCGCGTGTTCCTTGAAGGATACAGAGGAAAGCGACCTCGGGGAGAATCTGACTATTTGCCGTCGGAGTCAATGGCCGAGGGAGAACCTTTCTCCAACGATGTCTCAGATCCAGACGCGAGCGTGTCCGATTCGAAGCTGCAAGAGGCATATGAGATTGTCGCGGCGACTCCGCTGTGGGGTTCCTGGCCAAGCGATGACGAGGTCTGGGAGTATTTACACTGGGAACCTTAGCAGTCTGTACATTAGATACTGTATATATATTCATTTAGTTGTAGTCAATCCGATAGATACCCTTTCGCTGATAGATATCTTTCGCTTGTCATCCACTGTCCAAATGATCATCCGCTTATCCGCGGCATACTTCGGTTCCCCACAGTGGGAGTAAAGCTTTAGCTTTCCCCGCGAGTTGGAGAACGACCGGAGAGCTTCAACCTCCATCTTTTTGACTCTTTATTTCGTTTTCGACTGTACTCAACCTTACCTCCTCAAAGTCTGTATACTAAAGTCCAATCGATATTGAAAATGCCTCCACGACTTCCACGCCTCGCACCCGCTCTCTCGAGCTCCCCTCGCATCGTTTCGCTCCGCGTCACCATCTCCCGCTACAGCACCACCACCGACGACGCCGTCATCCAAACCCAACAAGTCCCCGCGCCAGGATCCGGCAGCGTCCGCGTCCTGCTCCTCAACCGCCCAAAAGCCCGTAATGCCCTCTCGCGAAACCTCCTTGACTCCCTCTCCAAGCAAATCCACTCCATCGCCGCCGAGGGCGGCACAGGCCCAACCCGCGCCCTGGTCATCGCCAGCAACGCCGATGCTGCCTTTTGCGCCGGCGCGGACCTTAAGGAACGCGCCAAGATGACAAAGGAGGAGTAAGTCCCCCGTCAACCACCGGGTCACCTGCATTACTAGGCATCCAATTGACTTGCGAAGGACGAATGAATTCCTCACCAAACTCCGCGGCACATTCCACGACCTCGCAGCCCTGCAAATCCCCACCATCTCCGCCATCTCCTCAACAGCGCTAGGCGGCGGCCTCGAGCTCGCGCTGTGCACGCACCTGCGCGTTTTCGGGTCGTCTGCTATCGTCGGTCTACCAGAGACACGGCTGGCGATTATCCCCGGCGCGGGGGGCACGTATCGTCTCCCTGCGCTGATTGGGGTGAACCGCGCAAGGGATATGATTCTCACAGGGAGACGGGTGTCCGGGCCCGAGGCGTACTTCCTGGGTCTTTGTGATCGGTTGGTGGAGATCTTGCCTGAGGAGGAGGGGAAGGAAGGGGTAGCGAGGGAGAAGGTGCTGAGGGAGAGTATTAAGCTTGCGCTGGATATTTGTGAGGGGGGCCCAATTGCTATCAAGCAGGCGATTCAGGCGACTGCGGGGTATCACCGGGGCGAGGCGGCGGAGAATGAGGCGTATAATGGGGTGATTGAAACGGAGGATCGGTACGAGGCGCTGAGGGCTTTTGCGGAGAAGAGGAAGCCTGCGTTTCGGGGGAGGTAGATAGGTGATATCTACGAGTGGCATTTTATTTGCTGTAATGGTACAGTCTATGGAATGCTCATGTTTTACATATGCTGTCTAACTTAAGAAGCGTAACGAATGTTGAATAGACGAGGCCATCTACTAGGCGAAGACTCGCTTCGTCACGATTGCAACGCTTGACTCCTGGACCAAGATCTCTGCAATCACACCACTCTGGAACCATATCAGTAAGCTGCTACAACACTTGTACTGCATACTCACCGGCCCAAAAAACGTCTTCTTCTTCCCCCCATACCACACCACAAGAATCAAGACGACGATTATGACAACGACCGGAGCCAGATAGTTCATATTGGATGGCGTGGGCGGCATGATCGTCGGAAAACAGAAGATGACGGTATACAGCCCAACCCATACACACGAGAACGCATTAACGAAAACCCCATACCGCCCTAAATCGAAGTAGCGGTCGACGAGGACTCTCTCCCGTCCCCGGAAGAGCAGGATGCCCTGCGGAATTACATACGTCATGTTCATGGATAGGATGGCCATCGATACGATGCTGCTGTATGCCGTGCTGGATGCAATGTAGATGAGACCGTACAGTGCCATCAGCACGGCACAGGCAACGGTCGAGGCGACGGGCGTTTGGAAGCGCGGATGCACTGTGGCTAACGTGCTGGAGAAGGGCAGCCCGTTGTCCCGGGCAAATGCCCACGCCATGCGGCCGGATGCCGCGAGCCCGGCGAGTACGCCTCCGAAGTAGTTGACAATAAGCCAGACGGTGAAAATGGCGGCTACGTCTTTGCTACCCGTCGCTTGATGGTACAGCGTCAGGATAGGCAGTTCGGACCGCACGATCTCGCCCAGGTCGACCATCGCGAATAGAGTGGCCACGACAAACGGCACTGTGGTGGCAATCCCAATCACGGGCGTTAGCCACATTACCTTGGGTATATTCGTGCCTGGGTCCGGGACCTCCTGCGAATAGTCAGTCTTTCGAAACGCGGTCATTTGAGTTCATGAGACATGCCTCGGCAATATGTGTCGCTGCGTCGGTAGCGCAGAACATGTACATGCAGGTCCCGAGTCCAATGAGGAACGACAAACCGTCTGGCCATCCAGTCTCGTTCTCGTACTGGGCAAAGACAACGCGCGCAGGCTGCTTGCTTTTGCTCATTCCGAGAACCGCGGCGAGGCACACTACAAAGGCGGATATGCTGCTCCAGAACATGACCTCCTGCAATCGCGGCAGCCAGTGAGCCAGGAGGCAAACCATTGCCGTCGCCAGTGTAACAAGAGCAAGAAAGACGAGGTACGTCTGCCACTGCCTGGGCTGGTAGTCCTCATTCAGGAACGAGACGAGCGCAAGAATCGCTTGAGCTTCACATCATAAGTCAAGCCTGCTCAAAATTCTCACATAAACTCATGACATACCGGTGAAAATAATGCCAGACACTGTGGCCAGACACCAGGCAAGACAGCTGAGCCAGCCACATACAAAAGCACAGGGTGTCCGAGTCTTTGGTGACGAGACCATATAGGTGTAATGGTATTGCCCTCCGCTCGACGGGAACGCTGATGCCAACTCGGCAAGACCTAGGGCTGCGATGGCATACCGGAATCAATGAGCGTACTACAGACAATTCAGGAATGCAGGCGTACTGATGATGATGCAAACGATCCCAGCCACTATAACACCATAGAACACGGCGGGCCCTCCACCGGCGAGTAACGCAGCGGGGAAAGTCCCAGAATAACCAACCCAGGAGTTTGTGACAATATAAGCAAACGATAGAGCTGAGCTCGCAGAGAATTGTTGTGGGAGCTCCCTTTGGTGTCCTCGTGCTTGTGGCAAGGCATCGTCACCCCCCAGGACGCTTGCTGGACCGGAATTCTCGGTCTTGGGAATGGCCATGTTGCAACCCTGTTCCCACACTATCGAAGATATCGAAGCCTGCTGTACAAGCTGGGCTATGGCATCGCAATATATGGATTTCTTATCAGCCTGGTAGTGGAATGAGGGGCACAGTCAGGAGCTGGTATGAAATAGAAGCAAGGGATATCAAGAGAACGTACTGATCCATATGCCCTAAGGATGCTTCATTCCGGAGCCTTCAATGCATACCCATCTGAAGATAAGCGCGCAAGGCACTGGATTATACATGCAAAGTGCTCGTTGTCTTCGTCTTCTCACCGCTGCCTTGTACAACGTGCCAGGGAGGCCAGACGTAGACTGCAATGCAGCACATTGCTCAGCAGTGATGGTGCCACAGAAAGCTCGAGCCAGAAATCGATTGCTTTGATGCCATGTTGGACTTCTGAGCACTAGGCAATGCATCGAATCAAGCCTCTTATTCACATTGACAAGTAAACTCTTCCAGACGTCAATTGCATGGAACCAATACGTACGGATTGAGGCTTGTCTGGACTCTGGACCATGTGCAGCGTGAGGCATACCAGCCTGGTCAAACGGAGAAGACGTTTGAGGAGCTGGACTAACTTCCTCAAATGGAAGTATTCTAAACTGCATAAATGTTGTAGATCATTTCTGACTTAAGGAGAGAAGTGTTGTCGCTGGGTATATCCACTGCCCCTTGCGGAACAATTTCGGCAACTCAAATCATGGAAGTGTCTGTCTATTGCTTTCAAACGATCGTTTCTTCAAATCAGATCTGGCATTTTAGATGGAAGCATAGCCTTCACTGTCTGACGATAATGTCTTCGTATGCCTCCGAATGGCAACCGTACCATGGACTATGCCAATCTATCAGCCCTTCTTATCGGCTAAGTCAGGAAAATATGTCTGAAGCGGACCAGCGCAGGCTCTTGCGCTCAGTGAGCAGCATGTAGTAGTGCCACTTGCAGGCTAGTTCAGACAGCCCTGTGGTTGAGGAAGAAGCAGGGGGTGTGGAGACAAAAGAGGAAAACTTGAGGTGCAAGAGATGAACAAATAAAGTATGAAGCTCACGCAACCACATTACAGGAGACTCCAAGTCTTGCACTGTCTAGCATCCAGATACTAGCATCATCTTGCAGGAAATGGCTTATTTTCAGGTCAAAGGTTTCTTTTCTGGTCAATTGACCAGCGTTGGGCTTTGCCCTTGGAAGCCGTAATAACACCAACCCTTGGACTCAGGCATACTAGAACCTGTTAACCAAGGTGTCCATTTATCCTATCACTATCACTATTACCATGAGATGCACGAAGTCTCTTCCATAACAAGGGTATGCCAAACATCAAAAGGAAAGCAGGTATAGAAGCCCGAGGGGACAGTAAACGCCTGTTGACTATGCCGCTCTATCTCCCATCTTATATGCATGAACCTTGATCAAAGCGATCAAAATGCAGGATGACAATGCTAATATGAAAGTGAATGCTGACAGTGCATAACTCCAACCTGTGCTCATATGCATTTGCGTCAGTACCTGCCTGATGCTCTCCTTCTTTCTTTTCTTTTCCACCGCTTCTTCTTTCCCACCTCATTTCTCATTATCATGTGACAAATCAAAATCAATCTTTTACTCAGGGACCATTGGGGAGCTGCCACTTCGTGGTCGTCGAACGTATGTTCCCTGTGTGGCTGCACCAGCCAACGCATCCTGACTCGGACGGATGAGAGGACCCGATCTATTCGAGTGATATAGTTGCCACGCGGCACCGGAGACCTGATAGCGTCCACCCACTTCGAGCCTCTGTCGAGCGTCCCGCACATCGACTCGATGGGCCCCGAAGTGCAGAATCCCTAGGTCTTCGGGTGAACTGACACTCCCCAGGCTTGCTGGTTGCTGCACATCACCTATCCAGCCGCCAGCCCCAGAAAGCGTCTGTTGTTGAGGCATGTACACCACGGAGTTGGAGGGCAAGGGGACGAGCCGTGGTGGAAGGCGCATGGGCTCTGGTTCCGGTTCTGGTGACCAGGACTGGTAAGACTGCCCCGAAGGCCCTCGTGACAATGGCTCCAAAACGGGAGGCGGGTCGGATGTGTAACCAGTGTTTCCGACTCCATCAGTGATGATCGAAACCGGTGGTGAGGCACCCGGCATGATGGCAGATGGGTGTGTGATTGAATGGTGTGTGGCTTGAAAGGGAGCGATTGGGCCGACAGTGGCGGCCGACTGACTGACAGGCGGCGGTTGCGGCATGTTGCTCGCATTCAAGCGTCGTGAAACCGTGATTTCGATGTCATTCTCGTAAGGGAGCGGCTGTGGGGGAAATGCCAAAATCGACGGCGTACTGGCCGACATGTCCCTCATCGGCGCCGCTGTCATTGACGTGGATAATTGACGGTAGTGGTAGCGTGAATCCGGTGCAATTCCCAAGTCCAGGGCGTGCAGCTGTTGTGTGAGAATTTCTGGACCTGGCTCACTGTACGTGGATCGGCTCAATCGGTCTTCCTGAAAGCGTGGCTCTATGATACTGGTTCCCAACGTTTCACCCGAAGATTTGCTTTCCAACGGCTTTGGCACGGGCAAACCCGGACGATTCGTCTCCCCAGGTGACGACGAGGGCCGCTGTTTTGGCGATGACGAAGGAGCTCCTCGTGCCTCTGCAACGCGCTTGGCTTTGGCGACCACTGCTGCCCATGTCCGGTTTGCTTGACCGGTAGGCAGATCTTCCTCGGATCGGCGAGGGCTGGCACTCTGCACTGATGTCAGTGCTTCCGTGGCAGAGACGGACGAACTACTGCGGCCTTTCTCCATGCTACTGCTCGACGCGCTCCTCCCTTCAACAGGGAAGACCTTGAGCACAGGAGCTGCCGGTTTGGAGCCATGTATGTGGGTTGGAAACCTTGGGCGCTGTTTGGGCTGCCTCTCCTTCCCAGGCTTAGGTTTCTGCGGCTTCTCTACCACTTGCCAGCCGTGATCGTCCCGTGGCGGGCTTGAAGCAATCGATGGCTTTTCCGTAGCCTGGCTTATCTGCGAGAGCGAAGACGCTTCCATCTTCTCCCGACTGGCTCCCTCGGCCTCCTGTTCGCTAGTCGATTCGCGAAAAATATGAGGGAGAAAGGGGCTCAGGTTGAACCCGTGCGCCGTGGCGGGCAGCTCCTTCGGTGACTCAACTTTCGCCGATTCGTCGCCGAGATCCCATGTTAGTTGCCTCGACGGGCTCTCGTCAGAATCCGGCACGGACGATGAAGAGCTGCTTGACCTATCAAAAACGGAACGGTGTTTGCGAATGGAGTCTTGTGAAGAATGGGGCGACAGGCGTTCAATTTCGCTGGAGATGCTCCTCATCAGCTGTTTTAATTCTTTACGCGCCTCTTGAACGATTTTCTCTTTCGAGGCCCGTTTCGGGAAGTTCTCGATCAACCGGGATGCGTGAGTTTCATATTCCCGGTAATCCTTAACCAGGCCGTAATCATCGACTAGTTCCATGCGCTTTTTCGCGTTCTCGTACGACTTGCAGAGAAGGCGGATGGCCACGACGAGCCATGATTCGTAGAAGCCGGCGTCGGCTTTGACGACTCCAGAGCCTGACCCTGATTCAGGGACTGACCCAGCCGCGGACCCTCGTCGAGCCTCTAGCCTCGATGATTGCTTCCTTTGCTCTTCATCCATGATTTTCAATTCGTCGCGGCAAAATCCCTGAACCACGCTATGGATCTTGATGACATCGATCGAACCCGCCTTTTGGTAGATGGAGAAGCTGGCTTCCTGGCTACTGCTCTCCGTTTGCGATTCGGACAGTTCGGGCACCACGGCTCTGGGGTCGAACATCAGTTCCTTCTCGGATTGTGGGGAAAGATCCTTCAAGACATAAGCATCGGAGGTCCTCTCAATTAGACCGTACCGAATTAAGATCCCTAAAGTGGTGTCGATATCTCCCCGCTCCCCGGGCCTACTGCTTGTGAGAATTTCGACATTCCAGGTCTCCAGAACCGATTTGCCCAAGTTGATGAGCCCCAGCGGCACATGGTGTCCAAGGAAAGAGAGGAGATTGATCAGGTTCAGGGCCTCAAAATGCCCCATCCGGTAGAGGTCGTGCATAATACTGAGGAAGGGCTCCGCAAGCTTTTCATCGGTCAGGTGCGAGTTAATATGATACCTTTCAATTGGCTTGGACGTTGCACTGAGGCGGTGACTGATCGCATGGATGGCAAGGGGTAAACACTCATAGTGCATGACCAGTTCGGTTGCCTTGCGGAGCTGCTCTTTGGTGGGTCTCTTGATTCCCAAATCCTTGAACAAGAGCTTGCACGCATCCTCGACCGACAGAGGGGGCACTTGAAGGCAATAAGGCTCGTACAAGCGCTGTTTCTTTCGCAGTGTTCGATCCACCGAGGTGTACATAATGCTGCATTGTCTGTTGAAAGGCAAAAACTGCCTGAAATGGTTCAGGTCATCTTCCTGATTAAAGCTGAGACCATCAAAGACGAGAAGCCAGTCCTCGCGAGCTTGGAACCAGTTGCGGACCACCTCTACGTACTTCTGCGGCGCTTTGAAGTCCGGGCTCTCGAATTCAAGCTCGTCCGTTAAACTCGCAGCCTGCGCGATGTCCCAGAAGCACTTGCTAGTCGACTCTCGTGATTTCGCATCTACCCAGAATATGCCGCCGGGGTAGCAGTCGCGCTGAGTCCACACGTATTGTCTTGCCAGGTGAGACTTCCCGGCTCCAGGTCCCCCGCATATCAAGACAGCTGCAAGGCGCTCAGTCCGCTTCTTAGCTCTGTATAACCGAGCGTGTAAGATATCCAGCTCTCTGGTCATGCCAACAAAAGTGGCATTGGGATGGAACCCTGCTGGCACCACAAACAGCGGCTCTCTCAGTGATGATCGTGACAAGGCAAGCTGCGTTGTACTATTGGATGGGCCGGGATCGGGGGATTCACCACCCCCTCCTTTCAAGGTAAGTCGATTTGCGGGATTTTCTAAGAGAGAGAGAAAGTCAGCAATGGTCTGACTGAGAAGGCTATCTTGTTTGGCACAGCAATAACTATAATACAGGAAAAAACGCAATATTTCAAATGCCGTAAGGTCAACAGGCAAAGCGGTCAAGTAAATCAGTGCCTTTTTTTTTCTTGTTTTCTTTCGTTGGGCCTCTTCCTCTCCCCCTCTTCCGACTAATCATCGCTTGTTGCTTGGAAGCAGGAGCAGGAAATGATATGGAGGAACCAGGGGCCTACGCGTTTCCTGGCTCAAAGTCTTCCAATGCTGGGATGAATTCAGAAGGGGAAAAGAGACTGCTCCCATGGCGAACTGAATCATTCATAAATCAAGCATCTGCAGGTTCCTCAACCTCATACTCCCGCAGGGTAACAGAACCAGATGACCGAGGTGAAAGAAGGAGGGGTTGATTCCTACCAGGTGTCTGAACGTTCTGCATGCTGGATGCTGGGCTGATGTTTTCTATAACGAAAATGAGTAAAGGCTACGGCTCTTTGCACAAGGTGTATGAACATACCATTGTTGAAGATTTCTTTTGCTTTGGTCTGCCGGATGACCAAGCGGGTCTTTTCTTCCTCCACCCATCTATCAAAGATGGTCAAGGGCGCATCACGCGAATACCGAAGCAAAGCTTCAGCTACAGCCTCGAAGCCGGGAGCATCCTCATCTGCAAACTTGCACATATGGCTGTGGTCCGCCTCGATGCCCATTCGCTCGACGCCTTCAAAGTAAGGAGCGGCGGAGCTTTCATCCACAATTAGCTCACGGGTGCCCTTGACGTCGGTGGATCGAGTCTCGTGGAAGAAATAGAGATGAAAACGACCCATGATGTCGGCAAAGAGACTGTTGATGTTCTGGAGAGTCTCATTGTTGGTCCTCAGTGCTTTGATGAGCTGCGGAGAAGACTCCATGAACTTCTTTGGCAGCACGGCGCTGCAGATGTTCTGCAGTAGCACGCCCCATTTCGCGACGTCTGAGCCATTGTGTGGAGTCCCCAGGAAAAGAATACCGTACGTTGAGACGAAGATCGACCGAAGGTGCTCGATCTTTTCATTCGAAACACTCCTGCAGTAGATCAGGGCCCGTTTGACGACGAGACCGCCCAGTGAATGGCAAACAAAGATGATGGGCCGATCCGGACAGTGGCGAAGCTAGAAATCAGCAGTTTAGCGAGATCACGGTAGAGGGGGGTATACATAACTTACGTTGCGATTAGCAGCTAGGGTTGAGGCTAAAGTTTCTGCATGCTGATGGATGTGATCTTTGGACGCTCCGTCGGTAAAGGCAGTAACATTGGCGTTATAGCCGTACGTGAGAATCCGGACCTTGCAGGGCTCGAGCAGGCTGGGCAGTAGCTCTGCCGGCCAGAAAACGGGGGGTTCCTTTGTAGACCAGGTATTGTACGGATGACCGTTGAGTCCATGCACGAAGACGATATCGACCAGCGGCTTTTCCTTCGTGCAGTAGACCTGGGTGAGGCCGATCGTCTTGACCTTGGCAGCCCAGTCGGTCATTACGTGTAGAGGTGGGCTAGCCAGGTAGCTAGCTCGTATCACGCGGATCGGTTTTCGATGGCAAGATTACGCGGGGATCATCGATTGTGTAAAAGATGATCAAAGAGAGTAGCTAATGTTGAGATGGCGATGAAAAAAGGGGCATAGTGAGAGGAACCAGTCGAGTGAGGGGAGATGGAGGAGCAGGTAAGGGAGAGGGTGAGGGGAGAGGATAGGGGAGGAGGGCCATCTTAAATAGAATGAATAACTGTTATAGTTGCCGCGACGATTGTGAAGGTACGCAAAGCTCTTGTGATAGGTGGTTGAGGGTGGACTAGGGCCAGATGATAGGTACCTACAGTGGGCAAGATGACCAGCCTTGAAGAATGACTAGTTACTTAGTAGAGTACCTAAGCAGTAAACAGCCTGGTGCCTGCGGGTGGCAGTTCCTAGCTGGTCACATTTGGTGCCCGTTCCCGTGGACAGCATCAGGCTGACGGTCCTGATTGGGGCAGGTCATGGGAGACCCTACCTAAAGAGAGTCAATTCGGATTCATTTCTGGTTTCCCTAATAATGACGTTTTGTTTTCTGATCAATAATTCCGTACTTTCCTTACTACTATCTACCTTTGCCCTCGAGCGAGAAAGTGCTGCCTACCAGAATCCCAGGAATTATATAAAAGCGCCCTGGGGCGACGGGGCAAAGAACCCTGGTTCCGCGCGGGAGGCGGAGCTGCAGTACCTAAGGTACCCAGCTGAGTAAGTACCTGGAGGCAGTACACCATACAACAATAGATATGCATTATGAACAATAGGGTTGAAAAGATAGAGAACTCGCTGGTGAAGTAATAAAGTATTAATGGTACATATATTGGAGAAATCCAGGATACTATTCAATAGTCATGACTTCTGACTGCTGAGGCAATTCTGAGGAGCAAGTAAGAGAGCGGCAGAACCAAGGATCAATACCCGAATTAGCGAGGGAAGCAGGAAGAGAATAGTCTATTATTGTAGATTTCTTCGTTCCCTTATTTCTCTTCAACAAGTCAAGCGTCGATAACATCTCTTAAACGAAGCCTCAGCCACATCCGGGCGTCTTACTCGCATCGACTAGTGCCAGATCTGACTGGCGGATCTACTCCGTATGTATCTTCAACGCAGGTACCCATATTTTATGCTACGTGGCTCTCTCCCCTTTCACTGCATTTCCTTTTTAAACACCTGACAGTAGTCTAAGGTCTACTGATAATCAGGAGAATTAAAACTGAGCATGGTTTTACTTTTATAAAGGTGTGTCATGTTTAGAGTTGGTACTCCGTTCCCTGCAGACACTGCCTTGTTTGTCTCCCATGACCTGCCCCAATCTGGACAGGCTAGTATGGGGCCAAAGAGAAATCCACAGAAGTACAGTGGACCATTAGTGTATCCATCACCTTTATCAGAATATATCCCTGCCGTCCATGATCGTCCTTATTGTTACCAGGTATATCTGATGTCAGTATAATCAATATTCTACCTGCAGAAGCTGTCAGGTACTGCCGAAACAAGAGGTGTGTACAATTGAAGCGAGCCACGTAGCATCGACTACGGGTACCTGCGTTGAGATAGATGCGCCCGTCAGATTCCAGCGATGCAAGTACAACGTCCCGAATACCATCAGTATGGATGTTTGTGTCTACCAGTTGTAGAAATTAAAACAAGAGAATCAATCCGTGAGATGATAGAGAATAAGCTTCTAAAGTACCTACGGTAGGTCCACTGTACAGTACTTTTGTGACCCACAGGCCGCCCCAGGCTGTCTCCCGTATTCCATAGCCCCATTCTGTGCCTTGTACGGAGTAGGCATACTTAGAGTTAGGAGCAGAGTTCTTTGCCCAGGGCATTATTTCCCAATAGGCAGCACCTTTGAGGGACCAGAGTTGTGCACAACCAGTTATGAGTCATGGTTATAGGACCTTGGCTGCTTGACTCATCAGCCTCTAGACTCCTCACAACAAGAGTCGGGGAAGTCCAGATGATATTATATATCACCAACAGCATCTTTCGCAGGTGTGCATGAAAGTAAATTTTGCTCACTAGAACCAGTATTACTGCCTTGACAAACCCTCACACTCTGATTGCTTCTCAAAACTAGCCAAGATGCGCTTGGCCAGGTACTCTTGTATTCATCCGAGATACCTGTTGTTTCCATGAATTGCAATCTACAGATCTGTGTCAACTTTATAACTCATAGTTGGCTGTTGCTGAGACTTCTATGTAATGCACTCTACTAACGACAGGGTACCTGTGGTACCTGTGGATCCCCGAATCAATGCCCTGTAAAGTGGAGTCGATCCACGGGTTGTTTATATATATATCTGTGCTCAAACCCTCAACCACTCCATGCTGTACAGATCCTGGAAGGCTGGATGGCCCGATTCAATCCATACCCACGCGCTAGGTCACTTAGGGGTGGGGCTTAATTTATGCAGATCTCGTTCAATGCGATTCTATTGGGCAGCAATGGAGTACTAGTTCGCCGATGACCCAGGATGAAGGCCCATATTCAGCTCGCCCGGAGGATTCGGAGGATAGCACCGACGACGATGGTTTAAGTCCAGGGCCGCTTCGTAGGGATAGTTAGAGGGATTAGTATCCTATGCCCTATTTGGTTATTCCTATTATGACGTAGTAGAAGTACATTTTCTATGAATGAAGGCCTAACGTCCGATTCGCGTTATGAGCGTGGGAAACCCACCAGGGGAAAATCATTGCTTTCTATCATGTAGCGCTGATGCTATCCTCTGCGTTGAAATGATAGCTCCAGACCGTAGCTATCAAGGACTAGAGATTCCTAAACGGATTCGTCTCGTCCTGCTCTTCCTCCTCCGCCGAAGGAATCGTCCTTTTGACCCGGCACGGACTCCCCAATGCCACGGAGAAGGGCGGAATATCCTTGGTGACGATGGAGCCCGCGCCAATCGTCGAACCCTGTCCGATCCTGACACCAGGCAGAATGACAACATTCGCGCCAATCCAGCAGTCATCCTCGATGAAGATCGGGTGGCCGAATTCCACACACCTCCGCCGCGACAGGATACTCGTGTCATGGCCGGCGGTGATGATGCTGACGTTCGTTCCTATCTGGACCCGGTCACCAATGACGACGAGGCTGGTGTCCAGCACAGTGAGACTGGTTCCTCAGTCAGTCCAGCTTATTCAACCGAGTACAAATCTCAGGACATAGAGACGACATACTTCCAATTCACGAAACAATCTTTGCCGATGATGATGTTACATCCGTAGTCTGCCATGAACGGCGGCTCGATAAACGTGCCGTCGCCCACCCTGCCGACCACGCGCCGGAGCAGCTCGAGCCTTTTCTCGGCGATCTGATCGTAAGCTACCGTTTTCGTGTCCAGGCCGTTGTAGTCGGCTGCTAACCCGCGACACCGGTGCCGCGCCTCGAGTAGTTTGGGGGTGTTGGCGTTGTACATCATGCCGGAGATCATGTGCTCGTATTCCTCGCACATGGGAACGTCTTTTAGTTCGCGCGCGAGTGCAATGATCTCGGGGCGCTTTTCGCTGGCTGCCATCTTGTCTGCTGCTGTCAAGCAGGTTTGGTTTGCGGGGTTTGTAACTTGTAAGATGTACGGGGTGGGCGCTAGGTTTATATACCTGAAGTGGAGACGGTGGCTTCAGAAAACAGTCAACTAGGTAGCTTACTTATTTAGAAGTCGCGATCAGCACTGATTGATATAGTGCTGTTGTCCAGCGTGATGGTGCAATTGTCCGGTGATTAGCCGGTGTCGAATACGTTGGTAGTGATGATTCGTCGGAAGAGAGAACGGGCCTGTGCTGGGCAATTTGCCTTTTAGAGTAATATCTTCAACTGCCTAGTGGAGACATTGCAGGGCCCACTACGGAGTAAGTCTGGGTGACGATGGAAAGGACACGATTGTGCATGGCTTTTGAGCCAGAAACTGTGGCCTTTCCACGCTTTGTATCCCACTTTATAAGAACTAGTCAACCTTACTTAGGTCCTAGCGCCCTTTACATCTTCTTTTGAGACGAGCTCAGCGCATACACCATGATTACAAGAAGCAGAAGTAGAGCATTAAGGACAGGAAAAATAGATAAGAGGCTTTCTTCTTCCTGCTTAAAATATCATTCTTTAACATGTTTCGAGACTTTAATATTATATTAATATATCTCAGTCAGACTGCCTTAGTTCCCATGGCCCTAAGTAAAATAAAGAAGGCTAATATTAACTGGAACAGCTTCGTTCAGCAGTCAGAGCCCAAGGTTAAAGATAATCCTGCTAATACTACTAAGAGCTATATGTCTGGTCTCTTTTGCTTCTTAGCTGGTGGGCCTACACTTAGTTCTTCATCATCTGACGCAGGGCATTTCGGCCGTCCCCCCTTTAGGGAAACTGTAATCCTGTATACCTGCCATCACAGCTTTATTGCGCCTCATCTACTTATCTTACAATGAGTCTGAAGTGGGCTAAGTGGAAAATGTCTCTATAAGGAGGGTCTGGTTTGCTGGCATAGCAAACTCCTTTCATAAGGCCCCTCAGGCAGGCTTGCCATTAACGGCACTACCTGTCAATTGCCTCTCATTATCAATGACTGCTTGTTTCTGGCTAAAATGCTGGCGGATCTCTTTCTGCTGTTTCTCCCGTAGACGGCAATGCATGTTGTCAACATTGCGTTCCTGTTGATCCGACAAGGCCCGCAATGTTGGATCATCGGATCGAGCACAACACAACGGTTCTCTAGCTCTACTTGCCATCGTATGGCGGACTGCAACTCAGGATCCTTCTGCACGCTCGCCAATGGACGAGAGCATGCCTGCTATCCATCTAGCGTCATCAACTGTTTAGTCCCAGTCCTTCTCAGGCAGTTTGATTTAGATCCAGATTCAATATGCATATCAGCCGCTTCTTAGACTTCATTTCTTCCAGATAAAAATCATGTTGGTTCGCTCAGAGTAGTCTGTTAGCGCCATGTCTACATAATCTCTGGTTTTCATTATCTATTATAGGAAGGATCATCGCCAGTTAAGCTCCCAAGCACGCAGATAATTCAATCTCACGTTGAGATGATAAGGTAAGGCAGGCATCATCCTTACCATGGACCATATTCCGATCTCACTGATGAGCTGGTGTTGCCCTCTTATGTCTGAGAAGCCGAATGCATACTTTCATATCAAAACGCATATGCTTAGCGATCAGGGTATTGAATACGCCTCTCATTGAATCAGTGCAAGCCACATGCAATCCAGTGTCTTGTTTCCTGCTAAATAAGGTAGCAATAGTGCTGCAATAGCAGAATGGTTTATAGACCTTCTCTAGCCCCGTCCATGGTTCAACAGACACAACGTCTGTCTCTGCCTTGCAAGCACTTTTCAACACCAACCCAGAAACTTGCTGCCTTTGCTTTCGGAGCGTTGACCTAGAGGGTGGACGGCTTAGATCAAACTTAATGAGCTGCTGATATCTCAAGACCTGTCAGTGGAAAGTGGAAAGTGTCATTCAGTAAGAATAATGCTTATGTAGAGCAGATGAAGCTGCCAGGACAACGTATATGCAAAATAGACTTTTCAGTCTTGTGATAGCTGAGATTGCATCGTGCAGTGCAGTCATTTGCACAGGTAACTCATCAAAAATCCTTGACCAGTTTCTGGGTACCATCAGATTGAGACTGCGAAGGGACCTGATCCTCAATCTTCAAAGAGTCATTCATCGGGTGTCTTCTTATGTGAATGGAGAACCTTTTCGTATACTGCTTGCTCTTCCTCCTTCAATCCTGATCCCGACGGGTCCCTCCGTATCAGAAAATGCTCTACCCTAGCCTGGGATGACCCCATTTGCTTCACGGTAGTCTCCCTTCGTCCTGTAAGTAGTCGCATCGACTCTTCGTTGATCTCCCGAAGCCTTTCCTCATACCCGGTACTCAGCTGGCTAATCCAGGAGGCTTGCACGGCACTTCCGAAAAGGACCAGAAGAAAGATGAAGGTCATAAAGGTCCGATGGTCGACGATCTCTTGCTGTTTCGGCTGATGGCGGTTATGCCATCTCTCCCAGTCTTCCCATGTCGCATTGGCGTATATAGGGTGGTAATCACCCGATGCTGTTCTGGCCCAAGAGGACTGTGTCTGAGGCCCTCGCGAGGGATGGAGACTCCAGCCAGTACCGAATTGATCGTAGGCTGCTCGCTTTGTTGGATCCGACAAGATCTCATGAGCTGCTACGACAAGATGATACCGCTGAAGTCGCACCTCAGGTGTGAGGTGTCTACAGAGCGGATGATCATTGCACGGTCGGTCCGGGTGGTATATCTTCACCAAGTCGTAGAAGCGGCTCTTTGAATATGGAGCGCCTCGATCCTGTTTGAACACGTCATAGGGCGTGAAACACGACGAGGTTGGCCATGAAAGATCCTTATCAGAAATATCGTGCGCAGTTGCGTATAATCTGTAGGATGGAAAGCACCATGGTCGGCGTTTGGCCGAGCGTGAGGCGGGTGGCGGGGAGGAAGAGGACGAAGGAATCAGCAGTTGGAGACCACCGTAGCAAAGGGCATTAGGTTTCTTGAGCATGGCGGCCGCATGTTTTCAAAGGAGAGAACACAACATGCTCCTCCGTACAGATAGATAATGATGAAGTGAGATGAAACCTGTTCAAGACCTCTTGTGGGTTTGTGATCGAATGAAGATACTCACTGTATGTTCCCCGAACGGCCGAGGGTCACGTGCTGGGACCCATCTTCTTACCTTCCTCATCTGTCGGGTAGAACAACTCTTCTGGATAGCTCTATCGATTGATCCCTAGCTTCGACAGTCCAACTGGTCATGGCTGAATCACGAGATGACTACCGTGAGAAAAGACGGCGCCGGTCGCCTTCTGAATCCTCCCTTTCAGCCAGAGACAATGATAGACGACGGCACACCCGAGAACGACGCCGCGATGATGATCGAAGTTCTCGAAGAGATAGCTCCCGAAGACGGTCCTCGCGCAGCCCGACGGGGAGAGATCCACGCCAGTTAGATAACAGTGATCGACGAGACCGCAGGGAAAGACGAGAAGATTCAGATGATCATCGCAGAAGACGAAGGCATCCATCTGAAGAACGTGGTCACCGCCGTCACCGCGACCGAGAATCGTACGACGATCGAGGGAGATCTTCCCGAAAACATCGAAGTCGATCCCGTTCTCGCTCGCCGGCTGGACGCACACGAAGCCCAGAGTCGCGGGCCCTTCCCCGATCCAAGGCTCCCTTACCTTCTCAGAACGACGCATATTCATCATCGGAGGTTGCGCGGACAGGGGAATCATCGGCACCGCCTCCAGAAAAGGAGAAACCGAATTTTGGAAATACCGGTCGCTTAGCTGCTGAAACCAATACTGTCAATGTCAGTGGAGGTACGGTCGTCCTCAAGTACCATGAGCCGCCGGAAGCGCGCAAGCCTCCTGCGAAGGACCCTTGGCGACTCTACGTGTTTAAAGGGGACGATTTACTTGAGGTAGTTGAGCTGGCTGAGCGCAGCTGTTGGTTGATCGGAAGGGAGCGCCTTGTGGCAGATTTCCCACTGGATCACCCTAGCTGCTCCAAGCAGCACGCGGCCATTCAATTTCGATACGTCGAGAAGCGGAACGAATTCGGAGATCGAATTGGAAAGGTCAAACCCTACATTATTGACCTGGAAAGCGCCAATGGCTCCCATGTGAATGGAGATACGATTCCAGCCGGACGCTACGTTGAGTTGCGGGACAAGGACGTTCTCAAGTTTGGCTTGAGCTCGAGAGAATATGTTCTCATGCTACCTCAGCCAGATTGATCGACAGTCCGATGTGACGTTATTTCATTCAGGTTCATTTTACGAGGTTCGAACCCGTAAGGGAAGTCCTACTCGCAATGACTGAGGGTCGGGGCTCTGCAGGGAATATGGATCATAACAACGTGGTCATTGTGCGTTGTCATGGAATATGCTATTAAACATCATGAGATCGGTAAAAAAGGAAACCATCCATGCGTCAGTTAATCATCAACCTGGCCCTTGGCTTCTATCATTCTTCATTCCGCCGAGGCAATCTCAACTGCGCCTCACATGTTACCCATCTCCTTTGCCTTGCCCTTGGCCTCACCATATACCTCCTTAGCTTTACCCTTGACCTCGCCCTTCATCTCCTCGGCCTTACCCTTGGTCTCGCCTGCTTTTTCCGAGGCCTCGCCCTTCATCTCCTCCTTCATTCCCTCCGCCTTGTACTTGGCTTCCTCAGTTGAGCTTCCCACCGTCTGCTTGACCTTCTCTGTCGCTTGTTCTGCATCCCATCAACATACATCATGGTCCCTTACGAGTGACAAACACATACCACCCTTGTCGATACCCTTCACTAGATTATCGGAGATAACTCTGTCCGCCTTCTTCAATGTGTCCTTGGTTGCCTCAACAGGGCCCTTCTCGTTCTTGGGTGTGGAGGAGATGAATCTGCTGCCGGCAGCAGTGAAGGCAGGAGTGGTCGTGCGAACAGCAGCGACACGAGCAGTCAGGGGAGCGAAGCGTGCGAGAGAAGACATTTTGTATTGTAGCGATAGTTGTATAGTAGATTAGATTGGAAGGTGGTTTGATAGGCGGCAATTAAGGTGATATTGATGGATTGAATGTTTCTGAGCGTAGAAGGACCAGTTAGAATGTGATGAAGAACTTTTTGCCTCCTGGCTTATATACCCTTTTCCCGGCCATCTTGGAGGTTGAACGACGTCATCATGGGCAGCTGTTGAGCTTCACTTTCCATTACGTCGATACACCATCAGTTGCTTGCCGGATCCGGTTTAGCGGGGCTGGATCAAGGCATCTCCAGGCATCATGTTTATGTGTGCCTGAGGCATTTGTAATTATCATATGTTCTCCAACCGACAATAATAGGAATCTGATGATAGAATGTATGACATTCACGTCTTCAAGATCACTCTGATATTGTGGTCATTTACCGACCAGATCCTTCAACTACTGATTTCTCTCCTCTCGGGATTAGGGCTCTTGTCATTCACCCTTGGACATACTAGTACGAATTACCATGGCAGATGTTCGATCAAAAGATGGCTTTCAATAACAGGTTATCTTTTTCGCTCCGCTGATATCTAAACAAAGGAAGAGGGAGACTCACCACACCTGATTGTTGTCTAATCCGATCTTAAAACCACCAACTCCGAGGTACAGTGCCCTTAGAGAACCAAAGTCCAAAGCCATCCATATCTTCGAGTATGTCCCCTCCAGACGATTTGCAGTCTCCGAACCAGGGTGGGTAAGGCTGGAGCCGGTGACAGCAATGGCCAAGCAGTTGGCAAAGGAAGTACCCTGGAGTGTTTGATTTATGGTCATGAAACGTACCATGAACCCGCCATGGATTCGAACAATGACTGGAGCCGTTGCCAGAGGCTTTGTCTCGAGCATAGACTTGGGGATCATTACACCGCACTTAATGGGCAGAGAACCATCTTCAGACGTCTTGTAGTTGGAGTAAGGATCTTGAATGGCTCTAATTTTCATCTGTGTCGCGAGCTCCGAGTGTATCACAGAGCTCCCGGAAGCCAATACCTGGTATATCGAGGATAAATCTGTGGGAGAACCCCTCATGGGTAATCATTGATACACTCAACGAACTTAGCACCACAGTCAAGACGTGAAGACCTGTCCCATAGGTCCACAAGCGGTTATAAGAAGTAGGAAGATAGACTCAGTGGCATATGCAGAATTCGTAGCGTGCTAATCGTAAGTGAATCAGAAATCGAGATATGTAGGGGTATAAGTCAGATATATACAAACAAGACGCCGCCACACTGCAGACTAGACTACAGTTTTGCCCTCTCCGTCACCTGCCGCTGAAGTTCCTTCTCACCTTCCAGTCGCCAGTTCGCCGTCCTGCGCAGTAACCGATCCACCTCTTCATCACTCAAGGTCACCGCCTTCTCTAGGGGTATCTCTTTCATCGATCGCAGCTTGAACCCGATATACGTCAGCTTCCCCGAACTCCTGACGCAACCTGCCACCGCATCACGGCAGAAGTCTCCCATGCCCTTGAAGAACCGCTGAGCCGCCGGTGTACCAATCATAACATAACCGAAAACATGCGGCATCCCCTCGAACTGTTCCACGACCACAGGCACACCAGCACGGTGCAGCTTGCGCGCGAGAAGCAGATCCTCATCCGTCAGCGCTTCCTCGCCGAGATTAATGAAGATAGGCGGGGCGTCTTTCCAGATCTCGCCGCGGGACGCGAGCGGCGAGACGAGCGGGTGCAGGATGGCGTTGGCGTTGACGAAGAAGTCGCCGCGGGGAGGACTGCAGGGCCAGATCTCGTCTTCGGGGATGGGCAGCGGGACGTACGTATTGTCTGGCGTCTGGCTGGGTGGGTCGAGGTAGTCGTAGCGCGCGTTGTGGAAGATGGATGGCATGGACCTTGTGATGTCGCTCCAGGGGGAGCTTGTCGCGACGCCTGCAGGGAGCTCGATGCGGATGTCCTGGCCGTGGAAGCGTACGGTGGGGGAGACGCGGCGAAGGGTCATTAGGGTCTGAAGTAACGCTAGTGATAGGTTGCCTCCGGCGGAGTCGCCAGCTAGGATGATCTTGTTGGCTGGCACGGGGTCATGCAGCGAGCCCGGGGGCGGCGCGAGGAGCGAGAGATACGCGACGAAGGCGTCAACCAGCGCCGCCGGGAATGGATGCTGGGGCGCCAGACGGTATCGTACCGAGAGAGCAGGGGCCCCTGTGTGCTTGGAGAGCTGAGATACCGGAACGCGATGTGTACAGGGATCCATGAGGCTGCCAAAACGATCAGTATGCACTCCTTTCTGGCAGAACGACCGCAACTTACAAATACGCCCCTCCGTGAAAGTACAAGATGACCATATCCGCATCTGAGTCACTGCGCAACTTCTTGTACTTCTCCTCTTCCGAGATATCAGGCTGTGGCGCATTCTTGTCCACGCCCTTGCGATACCCAGTCCATTCGGCCTCGACGGGTGCGACTCCGGGAATATCATACGTCTCACCCCCGGACTTCAACTCCTCAATCGCTTTGATGACTGCATCCTGGACATCATTCTCCGGCTGAGGCAGCGTAACCTTGGACACCCACATGGGACCCTTGATGCCCGGGTCGCGCATACTGCCCTTTTGCTGCTTGCTGACGGGAAGCTTGAAGTTGATAAACGAGCGGATAATGGCGACCGTTAACTCGGTGCGAAGATCTTGTTTCCCAGAGCCAGGGGACATATGGGCTGCATGTAGAAGGACCGTCTTCAAGACAAGTGGAATCCTCACCAGGATCTCCTTCAAAAGAGTGACGGGGTGATCGAGGTGGCTCATCGCGACTGGTCCACTATGGCGCTAACTCTGGCAAACAATCGCTGGGACCTTTTAAGTACAATCGGGAGCAACGTGTTGCTTGAATAATGAATGGAAATGCCTATTTTTATTTACAGGAAAAGGATGAGCGCGAAGCGAAATGATGCGGGCCAGCTAGGCGCCGATCCGGATCTCAAATTCCAAGAAAATGCAGGCATGCGGGGGAACACTAGAATGCCTCGGTTCGCCTGTTTTATGAACAGTGGAGACTCTACAGACGCCGCCATTGCGCATAACTTTTTTGTGGTTATTGGGTACGGAAATTGCCATTTGATCCATGGAGTCCCTTGGTTGTTGTCTGCAGTATGGACACCCTACTCAGAGTAGACCATCGATATAGCCGATGGTGAGCTTGAACGTGCCTAACACGATCCTGAGCCAGTCTTAAACCACTGGCGTTCTGCAGCATTTCATCATCCCCGCCTAAGCCAACCTAATACCCCATAAAAAAATGGAGTATAAATGCTTGTCAAACAAGCACAATCATAGATGCTATTAAAATAACCGAAGAACCAAGCAAGATGTCCAGGTACAAAATCTTAACGCCGTTCGCCAACCGCTGTACCATGGTACAAACCGACCATCAACTCCAGGAAACCATATAAAATCAAATAAATGACAAGAAGGCGATCCCCGACTCCAGGCCATGCATTGGTCACAATAATTCGTCGTCGTCCATCGAGTCATCGTCCCACACTTCCCGAGGCAACTCTTCCTCCAGCCTCAACTCTGGGACGGCCTCTGGCGTGTACACGGCTTCCGGGGTGTGTCTGGGCTCCTTGGCTGGCCATTGCCTGGCAAAGAAACCCGGAGTAGCCGTTGCAGTCATAGGCGAATGAGTGATTCGCGTGCCGTAGATACGGACTTCGCCAGAGAGGTTGAGTGTCCGCGGTGGCACGTCGACATAACCGTCCCAGAGACCCAGGAGCTGCGCTAGGAGTCTGATAAATGCGATTCCAAGTGTCGCAACTGGTGCCAGAGCGGAAGAGAGATGAGACCATCGCCATAGCATCATCGGAAGCACGAACGGAAACTGTGGCGCATCAGGACGCAAACAGTTGCCTTCGCAGACGGGGGCAACAGTTGGATGGCAGTAGTAGTCGCACATGGTCGATTCAGAAACGAACCACAGGAGGGAAAGCAGAATGCCCCAGCCCAGGCGCGTAATGCGGATACGCCGCGAAATTGGATTGCGCTTCCACAAAAGAGGGAGCGGAATGGAAGCATAGATGCGGCCGTCATTTTCTGCGCCGCAAGTCTCGCATGTCTTTCCTGCATGGGTGTGCTTCAACTGCGTCTGAGCTTGGGGAGATGTCGGACGCGGAGCGTCCTCGGGCATCTTGGGCATATTCTGCGTCATCTGTTCCTCAACACCATCAATCTTCTTCCTCAAAGTGTCCTGGTTCTCTTCCAGCGACAGCAATTTCTCGCTTATCTTGTGATCACCCACGTCCTCGTCACCTTGGCTCCGCTCTAACTTCTCCATTATCGACTTCTCGTAGGCGGCATCCGACTGTGGGTCGGCCTTAGTTTCAGTGGACTGCTCGGCCAGCAGTTCTTGGAGGCTTTCAATCGTATCATCACCCACATCGAGGGTTTCTTTGTCGGCCTTGTGTTCCTGTATGACCGACTCGAGGGCGCTCTTGGGCAGATCGGGTTTTATGAGCGGCGGTTTCATCTTCTTCTCTCGTTCCTTGCTCTTCTCTTGCTCCTTCTCTCGTTTTTTCACTTCTTTTTCTTCCTCTTCATTCTCTTTTCTTGCCTTTTCCTGCTCCTCCTCCATCCTTGCTTTCTCTTGCTCCTTTTGCCGCTCTCTCTTCAGCTGCACTTGTTTGTCCCTCTCCGCATCTCGTTCCGTCTCCTGCTCGAGTCGCTTGACATCGGGCTCTGCGTCTTCTTGCACCGGGGGAATAACGGGTTGCAGCTCATTTGGCACAATTTGGGACATAGAACCATTGGTGAGCTCCTCTGGCACCCTGGTGGCCCGTTCAGAAATGCGCTCAGTCATAGGAGTGTCTATCCAGGCGCCTGTCACGACAGGGGTTTTGTCATATATGCGACGTTGGCCGCCCTTCGGTGCCTCTGGTGTTCTCAACTCCTGCTGGGTTCGATTCTGGTCAGGACTCTCTCGTCTCGCAAGTCTCCGAATCAAGTCGTGCGAGTCGCGCTTCGAGGGACTTGGCTTGGTGAAAGTGGAATTCTTGTAGACGATGACTGGAGTATCGGCGATGGGCTCCGAATTCCCTCCTATGGGCTTGTCGTCCTTATGTTCCGAGGACAACTTGTTTCGGGCGTCTGATAGAGGGATCCTGCTATACCTGCTTGATGCCGGCTCCAGGGATCGGCCGGGGCTGGTACGGAAGTCGAAATTGAGCTTGGTCACTGGCGGCGACACATTGACAGGCGGCTCCGGCCTTTGCTCGGGTTCAGGCTCAGGTTCAGGCTCAGGTTCATCGCGTCGCTTTAACTTCCTGAGCCAGTCGGTATTGCGTTTCGCTCGGCTACCCCAAGTTGAAGGCACATTGAGTCCGCGCTGGAAAGTATCATCGTCTCCAGAGACTAGCTGATCCTCCTCCTCGCGCCGTTGAAGATTCTCCGCTGTCAAGGCATTCTTGGTTCCGCCGCGATTCGACAAGACAGGGGAGTGGCTGGTTGTGGCTCGTCTCAAGCGCTTCTCATCTTGAATATGATCGGACAACCTTCGGCGGGGTGACTCCTCTTGAATTTCGTGTAGGAAGCTCGCGTCCGAGGTCGTAAACACATCGTAATCTCGTGCATAATAGCCTGATGACCGTCCAATCTTATTCTCCCGGCCATAGACGTCCTCTGGCTCCGCATCGACCAGGCTGTCCGCATCGTCTATCTGTCGATATGCCTCTGCAAGCTCGTTGGGCGGATTCGACTCGGGGGACCGGGCATTGTAAATCTGGCGCCTTCTTCCAGGACTCGGCGTCCCTCTCGTATAAGGAATGGATGCCGAAATACCCTCATCCTCTGCCATCGTTGCGTAGCGCCCCGCTTTCCTGAACGCTCCTGTTAGGGTATTGGTCTCATTGAAATTCGTCCGACGCTGAGAAGTATATTTGTAGGATGGACTGGGAATCCGAGACGCGTCAAAATCTTCAGCTGCTCGAGAATTTCCACGAGCTCGACTGAAAGGTGAGCGCTGCTGTTGTTGCTCGTACATGCGACGCGACGAGGGTAGCCGGTCGGTGTTGCGCTCGGGGGTGGGCATGACGACAAACAGAGTGGCCCCTCGAGTGAATGGACACTACTCCCTTCATTCACTATTTCTGCGACAACCCAACGCGTTTCCTTCTTTTCCAAGAACGCGATAGCTGATAAATTGGGAGAAGTAACTCAACAATGTGGACGAAACTCCAACTTCGAGTTCCGTCCTATAGACTCAAAGTGGTTTAGCGCTGCGGAGAACGAACAACAGCGTCATTCGGCGGAATTTCGATATACGATGATGATACACAAACTACACCAAGCTGCGGTTCTCGCTCCAGAACCGGACGGTTGCTATCATTTTGTTGCTCTCTAGCTCTATTGGATTTGGAAGATACATGGTATGCATTGTAACATCTCGTCTTTCGTTTCATTGGTGTGCATCGACCTATTACTGACGGACATGTGACCGGGTCAGACGTCTTGACCATCCCGGTGATCGTGTGCCAGCGCATGGCCTCCTGATGCTCGGCAATCCATGCAAGAATATATGCCAGTTAACAGGGGAAATATCTGAAACATCTTGCTTATATAGCTGTGAAGCCACTCTACCGCGGCATACCCTCCGAACGCCAACAAGAGCACATCACAATGACCAAGTCTGCACGACGCTCCGGCAAGGGTAAGGCATCAGCATCGCGCTCTGCCTCGTCCTCCGGATCGTCGACTCCTAGCTCGCAAGCAGGCCCTCTGCCACCCTTCTCCAAAGCACCCGCCGCCCTCCGGTCCTTCCTCGAGCCCCTCTCACCACAAGAGGTCTACCTAATCCACATCGACACCTCCCCGCCAGACCTCAAGAAACAGACCTTCATCGTACCAGCCACAATCAATGCCGTGATCGTCGCCATCTTCGCCCTCCGCATCTACATGGTGCGCAACACCTACCCCGCCATGATCGCCACGGTCATCGGACTCACCAGCTCGGCGGGGGTAGACACCTCACGGCTCTCCTCCGCCGAAACAACAAGCCTCATCCTCCGCCGCACCTTCAGCCTCATGATCGACTACTTCCTCATAACCGTCTTCCTATCCTGGCCGATCCGCTTCATCCGCGGGCCCGTACAATGGCGCCGCAAAATCGGCTTCCAAGGCCGTGAAATCATCGTCCGCCGCAGCCAGCGCTCCCTCTCCCAGACCCTGGAGCGAAACCGCTGGATCCGCGACAACGACGAAGCCCGCGACAAGATCGTCGCGGCCGTTACGCCCGACCGCATCCGCAAGACGGGATACCTGCTCGTCGACGCGGACTGGGACCTAGACTATGACGCCATGATCAAGGCGCACGAGATGGTCGATCCCGCGCGGAAAGACGGCCGCGTCGCCTTGTCTGAGTTCCGCACAGCGGTGCTAGTCAATACTGATGCGGACGGGTGGCTGATCTGGCGGGTGGAAGACGAGGACACCGCCGAGGCGAGGACGCGGTCTGCGCAGAGCGACCAGATCCTGGCGTTCAAGGACAAATTGACTGCCATGGGCAAGGAGGATCTCTTCTTCCGGTGGGTGGAGCTGATCCAGTACGAGAGCACGCAGCCCGGCGGCTTCACGCCGGAAAGGCAGCGCTCTGCCATGCTGCAGGCGAAGGAGCTGTTCGAGAAGGAGGACGTTGACTTTGCGCGCTTTTGGCAGGAAGTTGGGGGGATGGAGGGGTTTGCTGACCAGCTCGATTGAGTTGATCACTTTTGGGGCGTTTCCCCCCCAGATACTGGTACCTGTACCTTGATACGGGCGGAGTTTTCTATAGAGGTTGGAGTTGAGCATATGGAGCGTATAATCTGATCATCAAATTCCGTAGTTTCTGGTCTATGAGTTATTGCGACAGGACAGGCTAAATAACATATAAAAGAAAACAAGTCGTGTTCCAAGCGCATGGGTATCTCTCAAGCATGGCATGATCCGCATTTCATGACGTGTCAAATATCAATCTCTCCATTTAGAGACATTGTAAATATTGCTCATTTGCTCCCACTTTCCAATCGGTAGTCAAGGTACCAGAGTTTCTCCCACGGCCGATACTTGTTCACCGAACGCCGAGTCGACGCTGATCGCGATGGCGAGGAAGCCTCCGTGTCGCCGGCTAACCGGGAAGACGAACGCTGCAGGCTCGGGGTTGGCTGGCGACCTGCCAGGCCAGTCTCATGCGCACGCCCTGTGCCCTATGACGGTCCGTCAGCTCCAATCCGGGGAGTCACGAAAGCTGAAGAAAATAATAAGAAGACGGAACGCGTGAGTGGCTTCACGGTCCCTGGAGCTGGTCACGGCGAACCTCTTCAGGGGTGGACGCTGCATCCTGTGCGCTCTGGGAGACAGGGGTATTCGCCTCGGCCGGCCGAGCGAGTTCCGCTGTAGACTCGTTGGCTCGCTGGGAGATGGCGAACGGTCCCTTCTTGGAGCTCGAGCTGTTGCGCCGACTGTCCAGGCTCTTTGTCAGCGTTTTGGCGACGTTCCCTCCATTTGATGTACGCTTCAGTCGAATGCTACCGCGAGCGTCTACGTGCGCGGGCGCAACGGTGCTTTTACCCAGGCCGGGGGTTGCAGGGGCGCCGGGCTTCTCTTCATTCGCGTCCAAGAGGTACCAGCGGAGACCGTCAGACAGTTCGAAGGGATTCTCGTCATCGAACGAAGCGGCGTCACTGGCTCCCCCTATGGATCGACGGTCCGGATGGGCTCCATTCATTGACTTTGAAAGATCCACCACACGCTCTTCGATCTTCGTGATCCGAGCCAGTAGCCAGTCACGGGTCTGCAGTTTATGGGCATCTTGCTCGCGTAGGAAATAGTGCGGTGCTCCAACATTGAATGCCGCCCAGGAGCGGATGGCTTGGTTACGGGTGGGAAGGAACAGAGCAAGGTCCCCTTCTTTGAAGGACCGATACGCAATCTTATCATGCGCCTCGCTCTGCATCCGGTGGTACTTGTCCCGGTATCCTTTTGCCTCTTTCTGCCATTTTCGAGCAAGGAGCTCAATATCTTTCACTCGTTTGACGACCGCATCTCCAAAGACGTCCACGTCAAACTGGTACAAAGACTCCAAAAAGGCCATGTACCGGTCCGTCTCCTCTTGGGCAGTCTCTGCTTGCATCCAGTCTATAAGGCTGGGGTCTGGCTTGACGGAGACGACTCCTGACAGTGCAAGACTATCGCCAATACCAGAGGAAGCATTGACTTTCGACGCTCTCTGAACAACTATCTCCCCGTCTTGCCGAATCACAGTGAAGCCCAGTTGCTCGAGCATATGCTCCATCTTCTCGACCTGTTCAAAGAGCAGCTGGGAAAGCTCCTTTGCTCTTGAGCCACGAATCTCAATGCGCGTTGTCGCTTGCTGCTCGGCTTCCGAAATGGCCTTGACTTTGTTCTTCCATGCGAAAACTTCCTTTTCGGACTGGCGAGCTTGAGCTTCGACCTCGGCTAGTCTTTGAGACAAGCTTCCTAATTTCCTTTCCTCTTCTACTACACGTTGGCGCAAGGCATCATTACCGGTGTCACCATCTGCATGCTGCGACTGGAGAGCATTGAGCTTTGATCTCTCATCATGGAGCTCAGACTGCACTGCGGCTAGTTTCTCCTTTTCCTGTGCTAGCTCTCCTCGGACCTGGGCCAGTTCCGACTCGCGCGGCTCCGCGCTCTTCCTGGTATCTTGAACCTCGGTCTCCAGTTGATTCATCCGCTCTTCGAGAGCTTTGTTCTCGGCTACTGCCTCGGCCATCTTTTCTTCGGCATTCTTGACGTGAATCGAGAGCCCTTCTGAAAGCACCTCAATTGACTTGATAATACTAGGGATTTCAGCTGGCACAGCACCCCCAGGGGACAGGTTCGTGAACGCAGCCTGCAAGGTCTGAAGACTCTCTTGCTCTGTCGCTTTGCTCTCCGACTGCTGCTTCTCAAGGTCGTTGATTCGTTGCTGGAGGCTCTCTTCCGTCATCTTCTGGGCCTGCATTTGCTCGAGCAGATCGTTTGCTCGGTGTAGCTCTTCCTCTGCGTGAATATGAAGGTTTTGCAGTTCGGTCTCGAGTTGACTGATCCGTTCGTCGGCGTCTTGTTTCGCATGGTCGCGGCTGTCTGTAATCCTATCCAGTTCCTCCTCAAGTTCTTCTGTTCGAAGTCTGTATTTTTTTAATTCTCCCTCCAGATAACGCCGCTCTTCGTCGAACTCCCGTTGGCGGGCTTCAAGATTGCCGATGAGATCTTTCTTCGTAGACTGCGCCTCCTGTATCTTATCGGTATTGGACAATCTCTCCGCATGCGCCTCCTTCTGGAGCCTCTGCACGGTCTCTCGCTCCACATTCAGCTCTGCCTCCAGTGTGACAATTCGCTGCGCTAGCGTCTTGTCCTCTGAAGACTGGTTGGTAGACATCCTTCGCGACGACACTGATGAGCGCCTGGAAAGCTCGCCGGGATGGGGCGAAGCCGGAGAGCTAGGGAATTCCAGACTGAAATTTCCGCTGACCGGCCGACTGAGCTGGCTCTGGCGGTGAAGCAGGTCCTCAAGCTTTCGAATCCGGCTTTCCGAACCCTTCAACTTCTCTTCCAGCTTGGACTTTTCGTCCCTCAGACTCCGCAGCATATCGTCGCTCCGGAGTAAGAGGGAGCTTCGGCTTAAGTCGAAGATGCTGCCCTGCTTGAAAGCTTTTGCCCTGCGGCGTTGGTGGCGAGTAGGTGCATCTAAGTCCTTGTATTGTTGCGTAAGCTCATCGGCTAGACTGGCCATGGCTGGTCGAGATTTGAGATGTTCGATATACGATTCGATATCGCTTCTACTGACCTCGGGCCATTCATAATCGAGGCCCTGCAGATTGATCTCGACGCCCGGAGTAGTGGTCTCTGTAAGGGAGATGAAGTCACCCATGCTCTTCAGCCACTTCTTCCTCCGACGCTGCTCCTCATCCCTGAAGACAGCCATCTCCTCAGCCAGCGTTAGCGAATCGGCTTTCATCTTTTCATTGAACTCACGACGCCGCACGGACTCCACTAGGATGGAGCCGTAGACCATAGGCATGTGGTAGACAGAGAACACAGCATCAAATGCGTCGCTCTGGACGTTGAGGTTGATAATTTGAGATTGTACGTCCGCAAGGCGTAGTTCAATCGCCGAGATAGTCCGCATATGGTCGAGAGCGACTTTCATTGCAGTATTATGTCGCCTGACGGCTTCTTCGAGCCCGGCATGGATCTCAGCGCTAATATCCAACATTGAAGGGAGAAGATCTTGGGTATGAGTCAGCGCAAGCCTTGAAATATTTGCTAACGTCTTCTGATTGTTCGGTAGAGCTAGAACGTGCTCATAGTCGGAGCTGATTTTCTTCGCGATAGTAATCATCTCCTGCAGTCCGTCGGCGACGTCCGCTCCTGATGGCATCGGATCGTCGATCAAGCGTTGCGTGTCTGCTGTGATGCCCCTGACAGCTTCGGCAACATCATCAATTTGACGGGCAAAGCGCGAAGACTCAGCCGCCGCTTCCGCTCCGGCCTTTTGAACCTCATCTGCATCGACGAAATCTCGAAGCGTCCCTGTTGGCCGATCTCGGTGCTCTTTAGGGGTTGATGGACGTCCCAGGAAGGGAAAGACTTTTGGTGCGGGAATGCTTTCGAGTGTCGCGAGCGCGCGCTGCCATCCATCCAGAGCAACTCGCTGCTCTTTCAACAAGTCATTTGCCCATGTCTGAGCCTCTTGAAATCGATTTTCCAGATTGCCCACATGGGTCTTTAGGTTCTCGAGGGCTACGCCCGCCGCCCGATTGATAATGTCCGTCCGCTCGTTGTGTTCGTGGATGCTCTTTTCCATAGCTCCACACCTCTCTGCCAGTCCTAAGGCCCATGACCGTCTGGCCATGTAAAGATTCCGCCATGCTTGTAGATCGTTCTGGTTGGTCAGGGTATCAGGAGGAGTGTCCGGGGTGAAAGGTTCGGGAGAAGGAAGCTCCGGGAGTTCAACATTATCGGGTTCGCTAACAAAACGGCGGTCATAAACGAAAATCTCATCCTGTTGAACGAAGAATCAATAAGTAGCTGAAGTTATACGGAGATACTAGAATAGACAGCACTATCTTATCGTACCTCGGTGGCAAGTGACTGTATCCTGACGTTCTTCCCACGAGCAGTCATCAAGATCTGCCTCTGTGCAGGTATCGAGGTATGACGGGCGATCCATGTTCGTAGTGCATCCGGACTAGGAGAGATAGATAGCGTCAGTAAGCTTTCGCACCGTATCAGACAAGAGGATAAGAAAGGACGAGCTGAAGGAATGGGGTGATGGAAAACATACGAGGCGAATGACACTGGATCAGCCAGTAAATGCTCACCGGTGTGAGCAATGTAGATATTCAAAGACATCCCCTCCTCACCGACTGAGCCCAGATGCTCAGGAGTCGAGATGTGAAGAATGTAGGAGGGGAAGATGATAAGGCGAGGGTCATATCATATAGACGCAAGCCTTCTAGGCCCCCCGAGAGAAGCTCCAGCCTAGGCTTTGGTACTAAGGAACCTGTGAGTCCGTGACACAACCCCGGAACCAGGGATTCTCCACCGCGACCCCGACCGTTGGACTTTGGTTAGTAGCTCCAGTGACCGGAAAGCTTACGAGCTAGCTTCACCTGAGATATCACAAGATGCTTTGGTCGGCCTGCCACGAGGTCTTGCTCCATGTCAACTGCGAGGATTCAGTCTCTGCCTCACCTCAGTCCAGGCGAGGTTTCCTTGCTGGATCTTGCGGCTGATGACCCTCGCGATGTGGTGACCCTGTCCGACAAGGAAGCCTTGATTTTGCAACTCTACAATCAAATCCAGGAACTGGAACTGGAAAAGGCACTTCTCGTACAAGGTACGCGTCAATATAATTTTTTTTTGTTTCTCTGATATATCTTTTTGGACCCTCCAAATCTGTCAGTCCAGGTTACTGATTCTCACTAGAGCTGGAACCGGCTTCTGGGGACAACCCGGATGAGCAACTTGCAATCGCAGAACGTGAGCTTCTCGAGGCAAGGGCCTCGTACACGGTCAGGAGAAAGGCCATCAGTACTGTCCTGATGACTGATCCAACATTGAAAGCTGTTCACCTGAGAGCTATATCACCTGCTGAAAGGTTTTACCTCCTTTCAGTTATGCGAGTGTTTTAAATCTGCATTTCCCATACTAACCCTTCATTAGAGCACTTTTACCCCTAGTCAACCGGCGTGATGTGCTTTCTTTGACACATGAGAATCTGATGAATGCGCATAACGCAACTTTGAGAGAACTATCCAATGTGGAAGTACAAAATCTACAGCTACACCAGAAGAATCAAGAGCTAGTGCGGCAACTTCTGGAGTCCACAAAGGATGATGATTCATGGAGAGAAGCACTTGACGACGACGACCTCAAGGCACAACTTGAGCAACTAGAGGCCGATCGCAAGAAGAGCAAATCAAGATGGGAAGTCATGAAAAGCATTGCAAGCGCTATTGTTGTGGGAAGTGGAGTGAACTGGGCAGAAGACGATGAGCTTACAGCTCTAGTCATTGATGAATTCGATGATTGAAGGGGGCATAGTCGCCTTGGAATTAAAGATTTTCCCCAACTTAATTGTGCTGGCTTCTCCGACCAGTGTGCTACAGGATACAGCTTCTGGTTAATGACTGGTGATGATAGGCTTCATTTTTTATTTTCAATTAGGGCGGTATATATATCATATTGACGCAATTTAATCAACAGACGGCAGAGGAAGCTCGCTTAGGTACCTAAAGTGTCGCCCAGACTGCCGATAACCTGAAGACGCGCCAGCGCCCACTACCTAGAATAATCTTCAGTCGCGGTGTGACCCACGTGACATAATCCTCCACCCATACTAACAAGAATAATTGTTAGACCATATGACTAACTTACTGTCTTAGTGTCATAAATAATAATACATAAGTTGGCCCTGAAGCGCTGGAATCATGGAGAAAAATCCGAATACAGATGGATGGAAATTAGAACCCGATAAGGTGGGCGCCAATTGATGGATGCGTCTAAGGATGTTATGCATTAATCAGCGACTCATGGCTATGGGTCTCAACTGAACCTGAAATAGATGAGTATCTAGCATTATTTTTTGGTAAAAATAACAAAGTGTTTCCACCTGAGAGTTCAAAGTCGGAGAAATACCTCTCTGCGGGTACGGCGTACTAGACTGAGTGTTGACACACTCTATGACGACTGTTCCATAGTATGGAGTACGTACCGGTGATACCACACCATAAGATTGGGTTTACGGGGAGTACGGTCCTCCTCCGTAGTACTAGGCAGTCTCTCCTACCGTACGGTTATTTTTGGGTTTTGCCCATAATCTTCAAGACGAAGTGGCATTTAGCTTGAACTACCTATGCAATGCCTGCAGACAGCAGATTTACCCACACGGTACTCCATACTGGAAGTAGGCACAGGGTGTGGAGGAATACCAGGGTTAATATGACACCTTCCACGCCCTACTATTCAACATCGTAAGTTTACGAGCGCTTATGGCCTTGACTTTTGGCTCTCAGTATTGAATAATTCACTAACCCTTGCCTTTATAATCTTTAAGAGTAGACTAACGGTCATTTATGAAGACTGGAACGTTCTACCAGAGCCATACATGCATCAGCAGCTGAGCAAACAGACGGTGAGCAGAGAGTAGGATACAATACAACGGGCGTGGCTGCATAATTTAACAACCATTACCAGGGCAATGAAGTCCTCTGTACCTACTACACGCTTATCTATGTGATCCGTTTGATACTAAGGCATTATTACCTTCTGTGGCTGGCTAGTCTACCCTAGTACTTTGGCAATACTCCCCTCAGACCGAAGTCTGGGACACAAACAAGATTCCAACTAGATGCACTTCTGAGGACTGAGTACTTGCGGAATAACCCACATCCAATTGTACCATAGTTGCACCTTTGGTACATGTAAGCATGAATAATGGCAAAGCATTTAATGCGTATCCATGGTAACCCGAGCTGATGCGTAGAGAGTCAAGCTGTAATTATTATGGAAAGGTTTGATATAAAGTAGGGGGAAACTCAAGATGAAGCAAACGGATTCCTGGACAGGACGCCGATAACAACGAAGGACAATATGCACTACGTGGTTATATACAACTAGCTGAAGAGTGTCTGCCACACAGAGCTCGTGTTATTCTGGTTAATATGATTGGGGTTGTAACTGGAGAAGGAAGAGCCGACGAACTCTAGTCTACTCCGTACCAGGTAAACAGTTCTCTAGGAGATTGACAGGTAAGATACATATCCCTTCATTCAAGCAGATAATTAAGCATGGACAAACAATCCAATCGAGAGCGATAATGGTAGGGCATTGATGGGTTTGCGCCGAGGCACGGGCTGTGTGTGTACATAGATGAGAAAGGCAGTGGGAATTATGCATTGAAAGAGTTGGTGGTGCTTGATCCGGAGCCAGCTATCGAATTCACAACAAAAGAATCTTATTTTCCTTTTTTACTGTTTTTTTTTTTTTAACCGAGATTATTGATACGTATCTCGATGATCAATGGATGTATGAAAATTGATCAGCCATCAATAATTAATACTACGGTTGATTATCTGTGTGCCACTTTGTCCTCCGTACCATTGCTGGGTGGCTTAGGTATGTGTGATTAATCCACAGTATGGAGAAAGTACTGCTAGTTAAAGTGGTACCAGCTAGTAGGAAAGGACAGTGAATGTGGATGAGGTGAGGCGTAAGGTAACTGTATGGTATTCGCAATACACTGGACGACGATACCTCGCCATCAGCGTGATGCGCAACCCAGGTATGCTTCTGGTTTGACAAAAAGCGACATTTATTGCGAAGAAAGTCAAGATATACGGAATCGACGATGTATCTTGTCGGAATAAAAAGATTTCGTTACCTTAGAAGACCATATCCTTATGAGAATATTGAGTGGATGATCCCATGGGACAGCTGATGGTCGCAGGAAATGGAAACCTGAGCAATGCTGTACGTGACGAGTATGGGACGATACCACTCATTTCTCAGCGCAGAGCCAGCCAGTTAGGTAACTTTCCCTTGCCTGTGCTGCCCCCCTCCTCCCTTCCAACCAAACTAAGCCGGATGCAAAGCGTAGTATGAGGTGAGTGAGGTAAAGCAGGTCGTCAGTAGTCCAGTAGTAGTGGTGTAAGCAGAGTGGTGGCCCGCAGTCCCGTTCTCCCTTTCTGCTGCTGGTGGTGGTGCTGCTGCCCTCCCTCTCCTACTACTACTACTCTCCCCTCTCCCTCTCATACTATTCTCTCTCTCTCTCTACTCCCTCACTCTCTCTCTACCAATTCTCTCCATACAAATTCGCTCCCCATACAAAAAGTACTACATATCCGAATCGGTGAGTTTCCTTATAAACATTCCCACATCTAAACATCCTCTCAACAACACCAACCCAATTATTATTTTTCTCTGCGTCCACTTGTTCCCATCTCACAACGTCTTTCTGCGATCGTTATTTGCTTGATTTTTCCAACATGACCGCGAGATCCTGCTCTCGCGCATTCGCGACCGCAATCATATAGTTCAGACGCAATGAACAGCCCTAAACTGATACTCGTCGAATGCAGGCCAAAACAGTCGATTTTAATACTTGAACTATCTTCTTGCTCTTTGAGTGAAGTCTCAGGTAAGCTCTGGATGCGCCATTTGTTTTCTCGTGTTATTGCTTGACTTGCGACCGCGAGCGCCCTCAAGGCACGCGCACCACTCTGCTTCTAACGCGCACTCGAGCATCAGTTCCTCGACCTTTCCTCTAGATTTGATTTCATCTTCTGCGTTTTCTTTTCCGTCTGACACACTCGTTTTTGATTTCCCGACTTTATTGACAGCTTCTAACAGCTCTTCCTTGCAGTCAATCACCACCACAATGCCTAAGGAAAAGACCTCCACCCGCACTAAGACCAAGCGCGTCGAGAGAAAGAAGAAGGGTATGTGCTTGCGACTCTTCTGACGCATCTTGCTTTGAACTAATCCTTGAAATAGACCCCAATGCCCCCAAGCGTGGTCTTTCTGCCTACATGTTCTTCGCCAACGACAACCGTGACAAGGTCCGCGAGGAGAACCCCGGCATCTCGTTCGGTATGTCATCCTGACTAGAATCAAGCTCTGGATTGATCGCTTACTCTCTCTGCAGGCCAGGTCGGCAAGATGCTCGGAGAGAGATGGAAGGCCCTGAGCGACACCGACCGCCGACCCTACGAGGAGAAGGCCGCCGCCGACAAGAAGCGTTACGAAGACGAGAAGGCGAGCTACAACGTACGTGATTGTACTTATTGTGCCTTGAAATGAACAGTGCTGACACACCTCTTGGATGCAGGCCGCTCAGGACGAGGACGAAGAGGAATCCTCTTAAGGTCTTCTTTCAAACCTAGGTCTCTTGTATCTGGACCGATTGGCGTTGTTGAGTCGTATTTTCACTCTGATTGAGTTGTATTCGTCGCTTTTTCCTCTCTATACTCCTTTTTATTTTAACTTGCGACGGCTTTCGGGATGGGATGACGGCGGGGTTTCTCTACGTGCTTTTCTGTTCTTCATGAAGGATCTTCAATGGGAAATGTTTACTGTACGGACTGGGTTGAATTTGACTTGAATAAGGATGGATTGCAGCCTTATTTGAGTTCCGGCTGGTGGGATTATTATGACCGGAAGCTGAAGCTGCAGAAAGTGATGTGTGAGGCAAGCAAAAAACTGCTGTATACTAGTAGCTAATCAACCGCATCCTTTCCCTCTTCTTCTATTGTGTCGTAGATCAAGTAGGTTGCACGGGATGTTGCTGCCATTGACAGTTGAGACTTGGAAAAATGTGAGAGATCTTGCAGCTCAGGTACCTGGCCCAAGCTCCCGGGATGACGCGGGGACCGTTTGTTTACGTGTTGCACCGACGCGTCCCAGCTCCGATATCTCCGAGTTGGTGCCTTGATGCCTGAGCTTTGACATTTCTAATTAGAACATAGGACCTCTGGTATGGAGATCTATATTGTCTTGAGGTTATATATAAGTAGCTGGTATGGAGAACTGCAGACATTCCATTCTCAAGGACTCTGTAGTGGTGTCAAAGATGGGGTATCTACCTAGATTAATCACCAGCGAGAGATGATACACAGCTCAGCAACCAATGCATACTCTTAATATTGCAGTTCTGGATGCGCTTCTAGCGTTGATTTGTCAAAGCATATTCCAGCTCTGGATCTCTGACTGTGAGATCCCCTTATCGCCTCCTAGTGAGTACGGAGTAGTGTCTCGTGATCTGCATGAAATGAGAGAGAGTTGTTTAAGGTTGGTCACGAACTTTGTTCTCACAAGGGACTACAAAGAGTGAGACTTCTGGAAATAGAGATGAAACAGAGATCTTGTGTCATGAGATGCCGGGCTCTCCAGCGGTCTAGCCAGTTGAAGCATCCCAATCCTCTCCTCCTGCTTGTCCTCGCGGGGTTACACTTACCCTCACAAATCCTCATCACCGCTCAATCGGTGGATGCAATTCCCCCGCGCATTATTGGCTGCCGGGACTATCCTCTGCACGAACACGTCAACGATCCTTATTAGACGGCCAGGAGGGGGGCATCTTCTCTTCTCTGTCGCTGTCTGTCGTTGAAGAAGCCGCAAGTCAATTGTCTTCTTCGCCAACGGCTTGTAAGTGCAAGGATGAGGGATCTTGAGGGTCTCTTGATTGTACGTCGAACCCTTTGACTCAGATCTTGTGCCCCACCTTGAGGCTTCTTCTGCTTCTAGATACCATACCTATTCTCTGTCCTTTTTGAACAATCCTGGTTGCTTTCCTTCTCTTTCATTCATTAGTGTTCTCTTCTGGTAGGAATTCTCTGCAACGATGCCTGCTGCTTTTGTGTGCTGTTCTCTTTCTTTCTACGAAAGGCTCTGATGCATCATCCGATGGCTGATCCCACCGATAACACGGCACAAGCAACCTCTTGAATAACCCCATAACTAACTAATTAAATACTTAGTCTAATCCTAATCTTCAGTCTCCGAGTTAGTCGTTGGTACCCCTCCAGCTTATTTTTCGCTTTGCCTTGATTCTACTATGCTTATCCTGGATGTAACTCAACACTACTTTCGTATAGCCACCATTTGTGCGGTCCCCGCGTGTATATTTTTCTGCATCTCAATATTCTCTATTTGAACACTACACTGGTCAACTGTTTGTGCACCACAACTCCGGCTCGTCTCTCAACTCGTATATAACGTGCCCCCAACCCCCCGGAGGGAAACCCTGGTTAGAGGCCGCGGCCCAGTGATGTGATCCTCGCAATGGCATTGCGCACATCGGCCGACAACGCAGAGGATGTGGCAGCTGGCTTCCGGATGCTGCGCGATCCTCTGCCCGAACATGCAACGGAGATCACCAGTCTCATTGCCGACTTCTACTCCATCAGCACATCCTTGACAAGCCTGGATGACCTCACCAAGAATCGTCACTATCGGCGCAATGTGGCTATCGCCAAAGAAGACCTGGATCTGGTGCAGACCAGCTTGAAGTATACACTCGAGGACATTGTGGATTTCTTCGGCGACATTGAAGTGCAGAAAGGGTCGAACCGAGACGTCTACAAACGAACATGGCTTAGCCTGACTGCGTTCTTCCAGAAGGAGTCTCACGAGCCGCTTCCAACTCGTCTGGCCAAGTACAAGACGTTTCTCCGGGAATTGGAAGATTTGATCAAGGAGTGCGTTTCCCTTCTTTTTCTTTTCCCAGGTCCTGATACTGACATGATCCGGTAGCAAATTTCCCGAAACACCTCTTATGAGCGGTCTGCGCAACAACCTCAAAGGTCTCCTGATCCAGCAGGAAAACCGGCTTACTCCACGATTTAGCGGCCTCTCCCTGGGCACTCCGTCGTCTAGCACCACGAGTGCCGAGCCAGGAAGTCCAGTCAGTGATCGACGACCCCGTAACCGTAGGTCGTACGAGCGGGCCAGGCCATCTCATCGCTCGCCCCAATCGCCCCTTTCTCCTTCATCGGGGACATTTTCGGATATCCCCCCGTCTGCGCCTGATGCGCCGGGATCGCCTACTACCGGCTCTACGACCACTACCAGTCAGTCCGCAGGTTCCAATACGCTAGTGAGCGACCATTGGGCCAAGCGGGTGTTTCTAGATGAGATTACAATGACCCCCATTCCTTACGTAGGCGAAAGGTGAGGATGAATATCTCTAGGTCACTTGGTCTAGGTATTGATGCATGGACACTAGTTCGAAATGTCTTGGTGACCATTCTCCCGGGGTCAAGCGGTGGCTCAAAGATGAAGGATTCGAGGAACTCTTCCAATTGTAAGCATACCAGGTCCTGCTCTACAGAGAACCCACAGCTAACAGTCTCAGAGCATTCACCGGCGACTCGGACCTTCGCGTGCATTTCTATCTTCGCGAGGACGACCACCGAGCGCGGATTTTGTGCAAGGCTCCTCACACCACTCGACCGAGCGAATACTTCTGCATGCCTCTAAATCTCCTGGAGATCGTCCGGGTCGGCTCCTGTCTCAACCTATGCCGGCGACGGCGCGGCGGGTACGAGCTGGTCCTGTGGGCCAACCTCAAGTTCAGCACCATCGAGCGTATGTCACGGTGTCACCCTCTGCCAAATGCACCTTTGCTGATGAATAATAGAGATGGTCCTTTTCTTCTGCACATTCCTCGCCTTACGCTCCCAAGACGCCGGTCGACCTGTGGAGAGCATCCGCGATTACGAGCTCGATAACGAAGAAGAGCTCTTTGGAGGGTAGGTCTCGCAGACACAGCCCAATTCAAAGCTGACAACGCAACAGACAGATCCTCGATGATAATTACCTCCACGCGTTGCGCATTTACCGGGACAAGGTATCCGGAGCCGTAAGGCTGCAGGCATCCGTCCACAAGGGGGAGATGAAACGGTATGATACCGATCCATAGGGACTACAAAAGCTGACTGGTACTTAGAGCCCCCGTGTGGACTGCCTTTATCACTCAGTACCTCGGGACGCGAGGCTGGATCCGCCGTCCGGATCCGAAGGTGGTTGTGCTGCGTGAGCTCCGTCAGACTATCTTCATGTTTGCGGCGGATTATACCCCGCAGAAGACGTCGAGGGGGGAGCATATATTGCAGTTTACGAATCGTGCTGGTAAGTTTTTGATCTCAAGGTTCCTATGAAATACTGACGGATGTAGATGCCCAAGGTTTCGTAGAGACCATCGCACAGCTGGCGAATACTCGCTAGGTAGCATCACAGTGAGACTTTGATCGTATATGGAACTATTGGACGAACTTGATGACAAAAGAACATAATACCCACGATTTATGTGCCATGACTGTCATGAGAAATGATCATTTGAGCGGCTTATTTGTCTCGTTGATATATCTGGTGTATTCGCTTCTCTGGCGTCAAATGTTGCAACAGGGTATCATAATGTACAGCAAGTTATAAAAAAGACAAACTCCAATCTAGGATGCATCTGCCTGCAGAGCACCCAGGTCCCCCAACCCAGCCAGAAACGTCTCCGCCCTTCTCTTAGTCCGTAGCTCCTCAATCTGCCGCCTCCTCTCGTCCTTCACCCGCTGTCGTTCCGCCCGCCTCGCCTGCCTAGCCTCCCGCTCGCGCTGCGTCTCTTCCCGCGCACTCATCAGCTCCTCCATCTGCTTCCTCCGCGTCTCCTCATCCTTGGCAAACGCGTAGAACGCCGTCCCGCGGTTCCGCACCTCCGCATCCGCATCGTAGTGCGTCTCCTCCGGCGGCGTAGGCGACCGGTCCCGCCGCGCAGCCAGCGACGCCATCTGCTCCGCCGCCGACGACGACAGATTGAACGCCTCCGCCTGCACCGCAGGCCCATAGATCAGGTTCTCCGGCCGCGCAGGCTTCCACCGCTCTGGACCCCGGCCTTCCCCGCTCTCTTGCGCTTTAGCTAACGCCGCACGCGCAGCTTCGGCCCTTGTCCCGCGCCGCGTCCGCCCGAGCTCGTCTTCATACGAGACGATGGATGCATTGTCGTCGGCCTCGGCCTCTTCCTCTTCGGAATCATCCGACCCCCTCGCCCGCTGCGTCTCGGCCCACTTCCGATCGAAATCCACCAGCCCCTCCTTCTCCTTCCGACGGAGTCGTGCCAGGTAATCATCCCGGGAGATGATCTCTTCATCATCGCTGTCGCCCGCGAGGTACAGCCCGCTCTTGAGATCCTCATACATGCGCGCCTTTTCCTCCAGCCGCCGCTTGGAGCGGTGCAGGGTGGCGGTGTCGACGGCGCCGATGTCTGCGGTGCGCTTGTGGATCTGGCGGACGGAGGTTTCGTCGTTGTCGTCGTCGGCATCGCGGAGGTCTGCGGCGGCGCGTTTCTGGGCGCCTTTGTTGTGGACGGCGAAGATGTCTGATTTGGAGGATTTGGAGGGTCGAGGGCGTCCGCGGGCGGAGGACTCGGTGCCTTTGGTGATGAGGGAGGAGAGCTGGGTGGTGAAGGCGAGAGTGGAGGCGGAGGGGGCGGTTGATTGAGAGGAGGGTTTTTGGGTATGTCGGGGAAGGCCGTAGAGGGATGGATTTGTATTTGACATTTTGTATGCTGAAATCGTGACTGTGAGCTGCTGGATGTTTCACTCCCGTACTTCTAGATGAAGAGCAGTAACTAAATGTTGTACTCTGGCCGATGCCGATTAGATAACCAGCCATGCCTCAGGCACCACTCCGATAATCGCTGCCCCGCGACTACGATTAAAGCGTTGGCTTCTGCTACTTTTGTGATTCATCCTTTGCTGTCTCTGTCCTGTTTATTCTCTACGTTCGAAAAGTTTTGGAATTTTTGCACTGTCTATATCCATTTCTCCCACAACGATCAAGAATTCCAACCATTGACCATGTCTAACATCTATCTCGGTGTCATCGGTGAGTATCCCACCTTGCTACACCTGAGTACTGACTCATGCTTACAATGGATGCATTGCAGGCGTCGGTGGTGTTGGAACCGCATTCCTGAACCAACTCGCCCGTCTCCCCAATGCCCCCAAGCTGATCCTCCTCGCACGCTCAACACAGACCCTCCTGGCCCCGACACCGGCCTACTCCCCCGCCATCCCCGCCGGTGACTGGAAGGCGGCCGCCGAGTCCCCATCGCTCACCAAGTCGGGTGCTCTGTCCCCCGAAGAGATTGCTTCCTATCTTTCCTCTGCCCCAGGCCGCTCCATCCTGGTCGACAACACCAGCGACCCGGCACTGGCCAGCTCGTACCCGGTCTTCCTCCGCAAGGGCATCTCCATCGTCACCCCGAACAAGAAGGGCTTCTCCTCCGACCTCTCGCTGTGGAAGGAGATCTTCGCCGCAGCCGCCGAGGGCAAGGCGCTTGTCTACCACGAGAGCACCGTCGGCGCTGGATTGCCTGTTATCTCGACGCTGCGCGATCTCGTCGCAACCGGTGACGAGGTCACCCGCATCGAGGGCGTGTTCTCCGGCACGCTTTCCTTCCTCTTCAACACCTTTGCCCCCGTCTCGGGCGCCTCCAACGCCAAGTGGAGCGAGGTTGTCGCCCAGGCCAAGGAGCTGGGATACACCGAGCCCGATCCGCGCGATGACCTGAACGGCATGGACGTGGCCCGCAAGCTGACCATCCTGGCGCGCATTGCGGGTCTCGAGGTCCAGGGCCCGGACGCCTTCCCCATTGAGTCGCTGATCCCCGCCGAGTTGGCGTCGCTGCCTTCCACCGCGGACGGCATCGCGCAGTTCATGACCGAACTGCCCAAATTTGATGCGCAAATGGCGGCCATCAAGGAGGGGGCCGAGAAGCAGGGCAAGGTCGTGCGGTATGTGGGTAGCGTGGACGTAGCGAAGAAAGAGGTGCGCGTTGGGCTGCAGCAGTTCGACAAGGACAGTGCCATTGCGGGGCTCAAGGGCAGTGACAATATCATCAGCTTCTACACCAAGCGGTACGGAAGCAACCCGCTGATTGTGCAGGGCGCCGGTGCGGGCGGTGATGTTACCGCCATGGGTGTGACAGCCGACCTCATCAAGGTGATTCAGCGATTGAACTAGATAGATAGTCGTCCTGAACAGCAAATCCTAAAATGCATAGTCATCAATCAACTACGTAGAAAGTGCTTGACTGCTTCGCCCCATACAGAACCCCGTTTGTACCAATGCATCCCGGGCACATTGCCCGCCTTCAACCCATCAATCGCCGTAGCCAGCTCCTCGCCCAGGCCTTCGTCCTTGATCGTCTGCAGCGGATACGTGTACGTATGGAACGCAAAGACCAGCGCCTTGCTCCGAGGCAGCCGATGCAGGGTCTGCCGCTCACACCGGAGAACCGTCTATTCAGCATCAGCATAAGCATAAGCCCAAGCAACAACCCTTGTAGTTGCAGGGAGAATCACCCACCGAATCAACATCCAACATCCCCGGCTCAATCTCCTCGCTCCCAGCCGCAGCAGAGCCATGCACGCCCCCAAACGCAGCAAACAGCCCCGTCTGCGTCGTAATACTCCAATTCACCCTCGCCACGACTTTCCCCACCTCCACCCGCGCAAAGAACCGATCCATGCTCCGCTCCAGCTTCTCCTTGTACCCGGGGACAGGGTCATGGATGGCCGCAAGCCGCAGACCAAGTTTCGTGCGCGTATCGAACCCAGAGGGGAAGTACGCCGTGTACGCTGCCAGAAAATATCTCTCCTCTCCCCCGGAGTCCTGCGTCTTCTCAGGCAAGAGGATAAGGAATTCTTCATCGACTGTCTGGCCTAGGATCTCTAGGGCTTTGAGGACCTGCCCCTCGCCCATATCCATGCCGATCTTCACGGGATAGGTCTTTCCCAAGACCTTATTCTCCAGCACCACCGACTTGGTCCCGGAAAGGGAAAACATCGTCGGATACCGCGTTGGCAGATACGTCCCCATGACGAACGCATACAACTCACCCACTGCGCGGCGGATCCGCGGGTCAGCTGCGTCGTGCACGCCGAGTACCACGTCGGGGTACTCCTTCAATAAGGACGCGCGCAGCGCCATCCGCTCTTTGTAGGTCTTGTCCATGGGGATTAGATCTGAGATTGGGATGGTGGAGAGGGCTGATTCGTTAGTTCCAGAGCTTACAGACCGGATGGGTTACTGGGATTGAGCGAAGCGTACCCATCGTCAGGTGATATTTTGGCTTGAAGGGACGGAGGACGAGTGGTTCGGTTGTTTCCCAGTTGAAGTTGGGGAGGGGGGTGATGGGGGGGTATCCCCGTTCCCCTTCCGGTTCCTCTGGAGGTTCATGTTCGGATGGGATGATCTGGTTGCGTTAGTGGTTGAATTAAACGAGACGATGTCAGACGGACCTTGACCTTGCGATAGTATGCGAATGTCAATGTCAATGTGCAGATACTCAAGACTACAAACAAGATGATGGATGGAGTTCTTTCGAGGTAGAGTCTCCATGACTCGAGGTACTGGAATCGAGCGGTAGACATGACCGTTTACGAGGGATGTGACTCGCCTCGTACCCGGACATGTCTACGATGCGCGTCTATGATATACTGTATAGGAATGACTCAAGAGGGGATATGATATCAGCTCGGTCTGTGCCACGATTGGCGCGGGGAACCGCGGAGTAACGCCGACTCGACGCAATCACCGAACGAATCAATATGGATGATAGTCTGGTGTTATCATCTCAAGCTATGGTCCTATGGAGACACTGAATCGGTAGGCTAATAGTGCATTAGTTGGGCTCATGGAGCACCAGGTATGATCAGGTAGGAGTATACATACAGTACAAATATAAACGGCCGCCTCAGTAGACAACAGACACAAGACCAATAAACATATGGGTATCAATAAGATGCACAACTCAACATCAGAAACAACAGACCCGCATCGAGCAACCACACCTGCATTCAAACAACAAGCCTGGCCATCACCCATCCGTATCCGTCACCACCCTCTCCCTCCTCTTCACCTCCACCTGCTCACCCACCTCCCCAGCACCCGCAGTATTAACAGCCGGCGCAAGCCCAAACACCCTCCTCGGCACCTCACTCCTCTCACTAACATTCACATTCAAAGTCGGCGCCCGAGGCCGCTGCATCCCTCTCGCCCGGCCTCCGACGACGGGGAACTCGTACGCCCCCATCCGCCAGATATACAGCAGCACGTCGAAGGCAATCAGCGCCGCCCAGGGGAATATGGTGATGATGCCGAGGAAGACCTGACCGGCCACATATTAGCATTAGCATTACATCCACTCAGCGCAGTTTGCAGGGGCAGGTGGAGGGAGACGTACGAAGATCCGAGCGGCCCAGCTCTCGACATAGATTAGATCTGGGGGGAGGATGGAGTACCACGCCATGGCTTTTCTTGAGTTTCTCTTATGTACTCGGTAGTTGTTCTTCGTGTGCGGAGGATGCCGTGTGTCAGGCGGGGAGCATCCGTGCGGAGGGCGGATGCTCAGTAGACGGAGGTTCTGTGTAGGGGTTCGACAGATGTTCAGAGACTCCCCCGCTGACCTTAGATGCGCCCGGGGGAGCTAGAGTGAGTGGTAAGATCTGGTCCGATGGCAGGGGTGAGGGACGCGATGCGGAGCTCGAGGACTCGGTTTGGTACGGAGCGTACGATATCGTCAGACAGGGGTCAGGAGTCTAGCGACAGTGATATTAACGTCGAAGTAAGACCTTGAAAAGCATGCTTATTGAAGAGAACTGCGGACTGCGAATAGGAGACAGGCTGCTCTGATTGATTTCAGGCGAGAGAATAACCAAACTACTCCATAAGTAAGGAGAGCTCCCTTTATCAGGCACCGGAAGCCGACTTCGCCTCCGTCGTCGGCCCAATCGGGAAAATCATAAGCATACATCAAGTGACATGTCAAACCAGAAGACTTCCGACTACGTTTATTGATCGTATCCAGAAATATATAGCTAGTTTCTACAGGTATATCAAGTCATAATAATGAATCAAATAGTCATCCAATGTGATATAGGCGTAAAGTTCGTTAACCCGTGTCAAATGTACAATCAAATCAAATCCCACCGACCAAATCTATGCAAATATCAAGTTTATGACATAACCAAACCATTCAGCTGTACAAATCTGCAACTACCGCGCAGAACGGTAGTGCTCATACGAGGTGAAGTTGGGATCGTCCTGCTCAACAGGCCCGTATCCTCCAGTCCGCCATCGGCTCAGGGGAGCAGGTGTGATCTCGCTGGTGCCAGGCACCTGCGCCTGGTTTAGAAGCTGCTGAGACTCGCTCGCACTTCGGTGATGATACAGGCCGGTGCCCATCGACGCACTCTCCTCACGCGAGAGCGGAGGCCGGAAGGCAGGGTGGATATCGTTCGCGATTGGGTCGTAGCCTTCGGGCATCTTCAGTCCAGAGAGCGACGGCAGCGACGGCGTAGGCGATGACGCTCGCGATGTGCTCGGTGACCATTCCGCCAGGTGGCTTCGCGGCGTATGGGACCGTTCGGTCATCAAATCCTCGGGGCGACCATAGATGCCCCCACCAAACTCGTCACGGAAGTCTGGACGATCTTTGAAGTAGGAGAAGTCGAGATGATTTTCGGGAACAACCTCGAAAGGTGCCGATGGGCCGGCGTCCAAGGCCTTGCCCGGTTGCGTTGTCGACATGGGATCCATTGCAATGTCCGAGTATTCTCCTTGGACGTCCGAGGAGCCAAGTCGACCGCGATAGATTTGTTTGAGTGCTTCGGCAGCCTTGGCGTGCACCATCGGGGTGATCAGAGGCTTGTACAGGGCGGGATGGCCGAACTTGGAGCTGAGCCGGTCAGACCCTTTCTTGCCCGGCTTGTCGACAGCAAACGCCTCCGCATCGGTCAGGTTCGCTCGGTTGTAGTATTTGATCTCGTCATCGAATGTCTTCATGCAGTAGAACTTGAATGCCAGCATCAGGAACGGCAGCGGAACCACACAGTAGACCATGGTCCAGGTGCCCTTGGTCTTGGCCACCAGCGCAATGATTACATTGGAGAGGATGGTCGCAAAGACCAGCCGGTTGAACAGGGCGCGCCAGAACTGGCCGCCCGATTCTGTCTTCGTCACGAACACATAGAGCAACAGATACTTCTTCAACATCGCATCCAACCCGAAATACAACGCAGTGACGGGAAGTACGATGGGCTGCAGCGTCGCGAAACACAACGCAACGGTCGAATAGAAGAGAAAGTAATTGTAGTAGCTCGCATAATCAAACGGCGGGGGCGCGGTCCATTCAATTGCCTGCCGGGGCGTGGGCGCGAGGAACGTCTTGGCGAACCAAACCCAGAACAGAGTGACCAGCTGCACGAGGTCGATGGCCGCTCCGAGATTGCGCTGCAGCAGCCAGGTCACCCAGAAAGGAGACACTTGGCACAAGGCGCTCATGACTTTTTGGTAGAAAGCGCCATCCTTAATCGCTTGCCAGGCGTCCTCATCGTGATTCTTCGCGTCGACGACGGCGGCCACGAATGTCCAGGCGGCCGAGAAGAGCGAGAAGACGATGAGGTTGTTGAAAACGAAGAACGAGTACAGATGACTCAGGACGTGGCCTTCTCGCGAGGTTTTGGTTACGTCACCCGCCTTGATGGACAAGCGACGGAAGATGATCGGTAGAAGGAGGTAAACCAGGGAGGTGATCGCTGGCGAGAGGATACCCTGAACAGCGGCCCAGACTTCTGGGTTCGCACTGAGCGACGTCTGAAAAGCAGGCCAGACCAGACCCAGGTTGGACAAGTTGGACAAGAAGATGGCGATCATGGCGTTAGGAGCGATCCATACAACGGTCAACAAAGTAGTCCAGATGAAGTTCATGAACCGTTTCCACTTTCGTGCCTGCTTGGATAACGGCAAATTCTCCCAGATGAGATCATTCGGGCGAGGTGCCAGCTGGATCGTGGTTCCCTTGGGGTGTTTCTTTCGCGCGGTATAGGCCACCGCATGCGCATGCTCAATCATATCCCAGCTCACAAAACCGAACGGCATGGCATTGCGCTTGTCGATGGAGGCACGAACGTGACGGATCTCTTCCTCCAGACGCTGGATGCGGTCGGTGAGGTAATCAATGGCATCTACCTTGCAATCCGGATGATTGCCTCTTTGCTTCTTGGAAGGACGCATCGTCGGTCGCTTGGCAGGTAGCTGGTCGGGCCGCTTGAAATATTTCGCCAGAACGGACTCCAGTTGGCGCACGGTTTCCTCATGCTCTTTGATCAACACGGGGAGATCCTTGACGTTTCGGCCGACGGAGGCCCGAGGGAGAGCAGCTGTGGGGTTGAATTCATCCACAAGGCGCATAAGGGCTTCATCCGAACGTGCCTCGTTGGGAATATCGGTAATCTACAACCGTCAGTAATGGACGTAAAACCAGCTGCTTGGCGGGGCGCAACACACCATCAAAGTTCGAGCATGCAGACTACGCTGATAGTCCGAGCTCTGGAAATACTGTCTCCGCAAAGCTGTTACAGCCTTGTAATTCCTCCAAAGAAAGTAGGCAATGATGATGTCGAAGGCCCAGGCACAAATGACTTGACTCCAAATCGCCTCCGTTGTGACATAAAGCGGGGTCATGGTCGCAAACGCCGACAACGATGAGATGCCAGAGCCGTTGCTCTTGGTAATATTAACCGGAATCATCACGCCGCATCCGATGATACTCAAAATGATAAAGATATTGCGGCACATCTTGGTGAAGCGCAGGAAGACGGTCGCATCGAGGCCGATGCATTCCACCAGGTCGGGCTCTCGCGTGCGCAGAACAGGTCTCATCCAGGCGAAGAAGCCCTTGCCCACTGGGGGCGGCGTATGTCTGCGATCCGCATGTTTGACTTTGGGCGCATATACAAGGGTGTGACGAGGACGAAAGAGGGAGAAGAGGAGGGCGAGGAGGATGGAGATACCGGCGGAGGCGCCTAGCGAAGCCCACACGGCATTGATTTGGAACTATCGAACATGGTTTAGCGATTGCAGAATCGAGACGGATTTGGAGGACTTACAGCCGATTTGAAAGGGTCTTGAATAAGCTTGAGAAACTGCTCAGCGCCCGACGGATCGTCACGCTGTCGCAGAGCGAAGTGGTCCATGGTATCTAGAATCTACTGCGGCATGGACGAGAGAGCGGGCGGTGAGGGTTTCGCCAGAGGATTCAGAGGATCGAGGTATAAGACAGAAAACGAATGACTATATGATAGACAAAGAAGGACGCATAGCACGTAAAAGAAGACAGAAAAGAGTCAGGAAAGAGAAGATAAAAAAGATTGAAACGGACGGATAATGAATGACTAGGAATGGCGCGGAGAACAACGCAAGACAGCAGCAACAAGAGGACAAGACCGCCCGCATGTGGGTTCGGTGGAGGCGGGTCTGGAACAGGGATTAGACAGGCTAGGTAGAGGCTAAACATCAATGGAATGGATTCATGGTTTAATGCATGTCTAAGATGAGATAAACCGTACAAAGCAGATACAGATTACCATGGAGATAGATACCTTGGAGATAACTGATTGCTCAGATGTCTGCTGATCTATAGATCACGATATCGAGACCGTCAACTGACCTTTTGGCCTATACTCGTGGTTTTTCATCTATATCCATCGGTACCTGATGACCGTACGTAATCAGATGCTTTCCCTGGTTGATGAACAGTCGGTAGCTGGTACATTCTATTATCACTCAGATTGAGATGCACAACCTTGGTTGCTACATCAGACATGCTGCCGTAACCCACCGGAACATTTCATGTTTATTCTTCAACCCAGTGTGCTCCGTTGGCAACAGAAAAGAATAAAATGGCGGATGGAAGAGGCAAGCCCAAAGGGAAGAATGATGGAACGAAAAAGAGATGCCACTCCACAGTCAATGATCGACCGCTATGATTGGACACTATTGCACTTTTAGCCGACTGCTATTTTCGCCTACGAATCACCGTTTGCCACTAGTGTCGAGTCTGGAACATTACCTCTTGGGTCGTAGTATTCTTACACGCAAAGTCGGCTAGCTAGGTATGAGTTTCATCCTTCCATGGCCCTTTCAGGCCAAATTCTGAGACAGCTGGAAAGGTCCGGTGGAGTCGCCTATCCACTCACAGCCCTATACATGGTCTGATTGGTACTCATCCTCATGTCGTCTACGGAGTAGGTTAGGTAAGTTGGCAGTATTTTATCGCCTTCTGAGAAGAGACACAGGAGGGTCTTCAGTAGGGTACAAGAATAGAACGGAAGCAAAAACTACCTAAGCACGGGTCTCCGGCTTGATCACGTTGCCATGCAATAGCCAGACTTGCAGCTCTACTAAAGTCTTAGAGTGATCCTTCTCGGTCTCCTCCGAGGTTAGCGTGGTATGGCGTACAGAGTTCTCCGTAGACCAATAATAATGATTGCTCAATTGAGTTCTGCATCGAGTTTGATATGCATCGCTGCCGGGGAGGTTGAAATTGCATCTAGGTACGGAGTACTCCGTATACTCATAGATCCAGCTCTTGTCTATCTACCAGGTAAAGAGGACCTCAGCATGGACGCTGAATTGCAAGCTCGCGACTCGCCACTGACGTACTAGACTAGGCCTCCCTTGGCATGCAAACAAGAACGACTGTCGATCTGCCGATCTGCCTTTTGACCGTTATGCTCGTATTCACCAGTAGGCAAGAGACTACGAAGTAGGAAGCCCTAAGGCTTGAACTCCCTGTAGATACCTCAAGTTCTTTCTGAATGCACGCTTATTAGATCCCACGCAGCTATGTCACCTTCAGCGAATAGCGAGCTGAGGGAAATACTATGAAAAAGCTATATTGCTTCCCCATATATATATCCTGTTCCGTCCACGAATCAATAGCATTGGAATCCAATCACAAGCCATGCTAGAAATGGAGACCAGTATTGGATAAATAGGAAGCCATGTACTCTTGCTGGTATTTTTCAAGACGGCGTCCTTATGTCTCCCTCCTACCTATGAAACGTAGCATATAGTCTAAGTTCCGAACCTGAAACGCAGAAGAAATCAAGAGGCACGACTATTCGTCATGCCTAATTCGTGAAGCAACGTCAGCCATGTGGATGATTTGCCCTCACCCCATTGCGTAGCGCTTACCACTCATATCATTGGCCCTTTCTATCGTGGATTTTGTAGGTTAAATACTTTCATGCGAATGTTACCTACATCAGCTGATTAGGGACTAGCACTAAATCTACGCAGGTTGGACTTGAAATACAAGACACAATAATAATTCTTAGATCCATTCATTTGCTCATTTTATGTACTGGTATCTGGAAGATAAATAGAAATCTCGGTTTTCCCAAGTCAAAAGGTAGAAGAACGTCCAAGTCAAGACATTTACAGCTGGCCAGCAGTGTTGAAGTCCTCCAGAGCAACCTGCACACGCTTGCTCATGGTCTTCTCACCCTCACGAACCCACACACGGGGATCAAAGTGCTTCTTGTTGGGCTTGTCCTCGCCGTCGGGGTTGCCGACAGGGGTCATGAGGTAGTCCTTCTTGTTGAGAACGTAGTCACGGACACCGGACATGTAGGCGTACTGCATATCGGTGTCGAGATTGACCTTGACGACACCGTAGCTGATGGCCTCCTTGTACTCCTCCTTGCTGGAACCAGAGCCACCGTGGAAGACGAAATAGACGGGCTTGTCCTTCTTGGAGCCGATCTTCTCCTTGACGTAGGCCTGGTGCTTCTTCAGAAGCTCGGGGTGCAGACGGACGTTGCCGGGCTTGTAGACACCGTGGACATTACCGAAACCAGCGGCAATGGAGAAGTAGGGGCTGATGGGGGCGAGAGCGTTGTGGATGGCCAGGATGTCCTCGGGCTGAGTGTACAGGGAGTTGTTGTCAACGTCCTCGTTGTTGACACCGTCCTCCTCACCACCAGTGATACCGATTTCCTGAATAGGCATTAGCTTACGCACACAACGCCAGATGAAAGAGAGCTTACCATCTCGAGCCACTGCTTCATGGGGGCAGCACGCTTCAGGTACTTGGCGGTGGTGTCAATGTTGTAGTCAACGGGCTCCTCAGACAAATCGATCATGTGGCTGGAGAAGAGGGGCTCGCCGTGCTCCTTGAAGTAGGCTTCATCCGCGTCGAGCATACCATCGAGCCAAGGAAGGAGCTTCTTGGCGCAGTGGTCGGTGTGGAGGACGACGGGAACGCCGTAGATGGGAGCAATGCTGCGGATGTAGTGGGCAGCGGCGACGGAACCAGCGATGGAGGCCTTCTGGCCATCGTTGCTGACGCCCTGCAATGGATTAGCTCTATCCTGAGATTGAGGAACGGCTACAAGGAGATACGCAGTCTCATACCTTTCCGGCAAAGTAGGCAGCACCACCCTGAGAGATCTGGAGAACGATGGGGCAGTTCTGGTCGCGAGCGGCCTCAAGGCAAGAGACGACGGTGGAGGAAGAGGTGACGTTCTGTATTCAGCTGTTAGTATATCCAGCTTATGCACCAGAACTAGTTGCGCAAGCTATAACAGTGAATAAACTTACAATGGCGGGAATAGCAAAGTTCTTCTCCTGAGCGTACTCGAAGAGACGGAGGACGTCATCACCGACAATGACGCCGGACTTGCGGGAAAGCTTCTCGAGGATACCCATTGTGACTATGGTTTGGATGCGACTAAACTGTCTGGTTTGGATCAAGTTGATGAGATTGAAGAGGGAGAGAAGATCTGGACGGGGAGACGGGATAGATAAGTAATTAGATCACGAAACAACAAAACTTTTTTAGTACTCTTCCAATTCAATGAAGATCACCGAAGAGCTTTACCGGACGACGAATACGGTGGCAGTTAAATAAGTAGCACACAGGGGAGGGGCAGTGAGCCACTAATGGAGGGGCAGCAAGCAGTGGGATGCCTTGAAGAACTCACCGGGTGGTGGGGAATTGATGTAGTCAGTATGATTTCAGTTTGCCTGAACCGGTTCTTCTAATGATGTGGTAAGTACAGAGGTGAGAAGAAGAGAAGGAGGGAAAAAGGGAAAAGGGACGAATGATATAATAATAACCATAGTACTCCGTAGAGTCCCTTACTCCCTTTGCTATGAATAATAAGAATCCTGAGCTATCCTGCAGCTCCTGCTCTCTCTATGACTGGTGGGGTAAATTGGTCCTAGAGGGGCCATGACGCCCGTTTGGCCTCAGGCTTGCTTCTTGACCCGAAAATCCCCGCGTCCATCACATGACATCATCGCCCGCGTCATGGACTTGAAGCTCTCTCTACTGACGCCACATATCAATGGATGAGCTGTGCTTGCATGTAAAAAGGACCAACTAATACTAAGAGCAAGGAGAGCTATTGTCAGAAGGAAGGATCGAAGCTGTATTCTGTCAATTGAGCACTGTTTTCACTTGTACAGTCTCACGGCCGGGTCGTCGACTCTCGGTTCGCTGCGAAAATAAATACCCATCTCTCCGTATTTCTTTCGTGCCTCTATACGTTCTCGGCGAAAGCAGCGGGGAAACTCTCCCCTTAACCGTCGATTACCGTTCCAGTCCATTCCCTTGCTTTCTTTTTCATAGCCCAGACTTCCTGCTATCCGGACAATTGGTTATCGTCGGCATCAGCCATGTGCGACTGTGTACGAAGCGGAGTAGAGATTCCCGACAATCAAGGCCGGCGACGTCAAGTTTCTTTACTACAGTCTAGCGACAGGAATGAAGCTCAATTCAAAGACTATCAACTCGTTCTATCCTAAGCTTCTATGTCCATGATGATGTCTGACCGAGAAATGTCCCGACGAAGAAACTATGTACGTATGCGATCAATGTCCATATCTTGTCTATGTCAAATACGTCCCCGCCATATATGCGCTAAAGTCGCGTATGTGCATTCAATCATGTCCTCATCCCTCACTTTCGATCGCGACGCCTAAGGCCCGAAAGACCCTTTTTCCATTTCATAAAACAAGAGATAGACTTCTTTCTGCATGCCCAGCACGTCTGAAGTCTTGCATTCCTTGATCTTCTCGTCGGAGATGCGCCACCATCGATCGTTCGTCTTTTTGCGACGACGGAGCCGAGAACTCGACAGGGCTGGTGCTTCTGGAGGTGTTCTGGGAGTGGTCCGATCACTCGTGAAGGATGGCCGTGATCCGGTCTTGCTCCAGGCTCCACTATCACTAGCTGGACTTTGAGTTTCAGACCCCGGTGGTGAGAGATTCTGCTTAGAACCTGACGATTTGGTGCGGATACTCTGAAAGGATACACGGGAGCTGGATGTGGTGGGCCGAGCGGACGGCGAGGGAGGCGCATTCAGCTGAGATGCAGGTTGTGAGGAGTCCCTCGCCGAAACTGACTGAGAACGAGCTGAGGAGGAAAGCGAAGCGCCCGACAGGGACGGTAATGATGTCGAGGATGAAAGGCTGATTGGGGAAGGTTCTGTCTCGGGGGCCCCACGAGCCGCGAGACGAGGACTCGGTGCAGTAGAGGGATTGACGCTGGTCGCCCGACTTTGCGCGTAGGAACTAAAGACATCCGGGGTAGAGAAAGGTGGGTAGAGGTTGTTACGCCGGAAGGATTCGTAGTGACCGCTGTTATGACTGCCTTTGTGACAGACAATGGCCAGCAGCTTGAACCACTTCTGGCTCAAAATACCGCCCAAAGGAAGTCTCTCAGGGAAGGACACTTTGGCGGCATTTTTCGTAGAACTACTGCGATCAAAGATCGAGCGCGAAAGGTGGATTGCTATAATCTTGGGGAAAACAGTGATGCGCATATGGCGAGCAATCTTTCGCTTAGGTGCAAGGTCCGATGGAGGAAGGCTGACTTCTTCGGGAGGATTCTCAGGATCTGTAGCGATAGCATGTCGAATCAGCCGGATCTCTTGCTCGAGACGCTCCCGATCTCTTGTCGAATGAGAGCTGCTCATTTCTACCATCTTGGCATCCAGAGCATGTTGTAACCGGCATCTGTCACACCGGAAGTCGTCGATATATTCTGTTTTGAGTAACCCGTCAAAGCAGGAACTGAGGGTGGTGGAGCTCTTCTGAGGAACTTGTAGCGTCAGGTTCACGAATGAAGTCTTGTTCGGCTTGTATTGATAATGGCAGAACTGGCATTCAATCTGCGATTCCATTTGTCCTTCGAAAGGAAAACCGTATTCGTTGTCGATCTCTTTCAATTTGTTGTCGATGATTGCCGGGAGGCCCATTTCGGTTCCATCGTCAATCCGCACTTCAACTTCAGTAGACCCCTTCTCGACAGCACTGCTTTGCACAGATTCCCCGCTTCCTGAGCCTGGCAGCGTCGCAAGAAGACCTTGTGCACGCTGTCGTGCCTTCAACCCGGCATGGTACTCGTCACAAAGACGCTCCGCAACGATCTGAAGAAATTCCTGCGCATCCTGCTGATTGCGGCTAATCCGAGTACGGAAGGCGTACTCGAGAGCCTGGATGAAAGCCCGGTTGGTGATGGTCTTCTTGTAGATCGGACGCTCATTCAATCGGTCCAGCATCTCTTTAAGAGATCGCGTGATCGTACCCTGCTGTAGTTCGCGGACCCTCTCGGGCCTCATCCCCCGCGGCGTCTCATCTGCCTCCGGCAGTGAGTTATATACGTCCGGTCCATCCAGTTCACGCCGATGTAATTCCCTGATCAGGTAGACACGCAGATCGCCCAGGCCCGCGAGCGCCTGTAGAACCGAGTTGATGAAGCAATCGTTCGCTGGATTCGACAGCCCCACAATGCTTTTCTTGCGGTTACTGTCATTCGAGTCGTCGCCGTCGATTGTGTAATTCGGTCCGAAGACGTAGAAGAGGGCCACGGCGGCGAGGGATGCTCCGGCTGCGTATGCGGCGATGGTCGTCGACTTTTCCTGCATAGCTACGTTGTCGTTGTGCAGCGAGAGGGTTCTATCGGTGCTATTGGTTGAGAATGTCTTTCGAATGCGCGAACGTCGCCAGGATTATCGCTCCATTGGCGGCACGCGGGGGAGGTGAGGTTCGACTCTGACTGGGAGGCGAGCCACTCCGAAAGCCAATGGCGAACCTGACGGCAGGACAAGAAGGTCGATGAGTCTTCTTCAACTCTTGTAGTTCAAATTCTCTGTCGAATGAGTATTCAGAGTGAAGATGACAGTTTCTGGGTGGCGGCTATGGGCGGATAATTGTCCGTCAGATAAGTTTTTCCCCATACACAGGGTAGCACCCGAGGATGTGGATTGTGGAGAGGAATCCGAATAATGGGGTTGAAGACGAGAAGGGGCACTCACGCATGCTTATAAACTGCTTAAATAATCGTTCATGTCCTCGGAACATTTGAATGACAGAGCGACCTGCATAAATGAATATCCAGGCAACAATATAAGGGGAATGCTGGAATCTGATCAATCCTGTCGTCTTCGCGCTTCGCTCTTCACTGCCCGAGTCGGTCCGGAGAACCTGCCACGCCAAGCGACCGTCAACAGCGTCTGAAACCCCCACATTGGAGACCCTAAGTCCGCCTGACGACTACAAAATAGGAGCATGTTCAAGGATACCATGGCTTCCGGTGCTCCAGCAGTTCGTGGACCATATGAGATCATCGGGGTAAGTTGAGTGGTGTTGATCTGCAGAACCATAGAGCCCCTGAGCAAATGGTAAGGAGATCATCGCCAATAGGGCCTGATGATCCCATACGCAATCCTAATAATTGTCCACTTGTTTTTTACCCCGTCAGCCGGATTGGAGAAGTTCGAAGGATAAATGTTGTAACTCGAGTGTAGTTGGGGTGGTGATGGTGTCCCTTTTGATAGTGCTGGATCTAAGCCTCTCAGAGACATGGCATGATCGAAACGTGACTTTGGATTAAAAGGCGCAAGTCAAGCAGATAACAGTCTTTCATCAACATAATATGACATATTCGGGCATTTTAGTTAACAATAGAGCAGGACTATCATCAACTTAGAATCACTTGGGTTTCCTTCATCGTCTGACTGACTGAATATAGAAGACTCGATTCTCAAATCGCTTGAACACAAGTTGTCTTTGTCTCAACAAAGACTTTCATTGGTTCATTCTATTGTAGTAGTCTTTCTAAAAAGAGATTCATGACACACTACTGCATATACAAAGTCATCACTTCCTCCAAGAGATCTACCCATAGATTGGGAGAGCGGCCAGATTCACCGTGTAGCGGGCCCTCCGCCGTGTTGAGAAACAAACTTAAGCGCGCATCGACTCGGGCAAGGTAGCAACCTTCTCGTTGAACAAGTCCTCGGCTTGCTTCCAGACGCGAGCGTTCTTTCTGTCCTTGAGTTGCAGTAGGCTCGGCAGCAAGGCTTCGCTGAACATCTCGGAGCTTTCACGCGGAAGGAGGGAGGGGAGGTGGTCGATGCTGATCACGCTCAATGGAGGGCCCTGGGCCCTTTCGCGAAGGGGAACAGTGACTGTGGGCTTGTCGAAAGTGGTTGTGATGGAATAGACAGGGATAGGATTGTTGGGGTTGGTTCTAAGTAAGACAAGACCAGAATGTTAGCAAGAACGTCCTTTATCATCAAGAGTTCAAAGAGTAACATACGTGTCGGCGCTCACGTCACAAATGACAGACAAGCGGCGGTTAGGAGCAGAGAGAATTTCGGTGTTGACGAAAGGAGGGATCTTAGCGGAGAGGTAGATGCAGTTGATGAAAATGTCTGCATCCTCAACAATCTCTCTGAAGGGACCACCTAGAAAACTAGATTAGCGCAGGCACACTGGCTGCAAGTGAGAATGAAATATACCCTTCTTGGTCTCTTCCATATCCCACTGGATGATATCGGACTCAGGAATACCGACATCCTTGGCCAGCTGAACGGCTCCCTTGCCACAGCGTCCAAGCTAGACTTGGTCAGTACAATGAGAAGACCTCAGCTCGTCGGAGGCACACTCACAGCTCCAATGACAAGCACCTTCGGCGATCTGCCGGACAGCTTCTTGCCAGACTCCAACGACTCCCTCACTGACTCGATCAACAGGTCCTGGTTTGCGTAGGGAGTCTCGCCAGGAAGGGGCTCGCCCTCAGGATGCGTCAATTGCCAGGCCCAGTTCTTAACGGCCAAAGCAGAACCTGTACATAGCGTGAGCATTCTATGCGACGCATAGCAAACCGGAATAAGTTACCTGCATAACCAGCGGAGTATCCAAAGGCTGAAGTTTAAAGTCAGTCACTATTTTCATTCGCCCAAAGCAAAAACAGCCGTCACCCACCAGCTACTCGGCGTCCGCTGTCATCTGTGAGGAACTCCAAGTCCAAGAGGGTGCCGCCTCCGCGGGGCCACCGGCTGAGAACCTTCTCCCAACCAGCCTGTTGCTTGTAGCAGTGCGCAAAGGAGATGTGAACGTGCTCAAGGGGGAAGTCATCTTCGGGAAGCTCCTTCAGACCCAGGATATAGGCATCTTTGGGTGCGTCCGTCACCCATGAGCCTTCCTCGACGAGGGGGGCGCCGATCTGAACAACTAGTGCGTGAGAATGTCGTCCGAAGAAGGGCATCATGTGTGGGTCTCAAATTACCTGCTCAAACTCCTTATCTATCATAGAGCCAGTTCTGTTAGCGATAGGGCCTCAGAAGGAATCAGGAGACATTATTCTCACCGTCGAAAATCCGCTGTGTGGAACGCTCCACAGTCACCTCGAAGCCGGCATCCATAAGGGCCTTGCAGGTAGTCGGGGTCACTACATTTCATACAATTAGCACATGCAATTCGAAGATTCACGGATCGGAAATGCCATGATGAACAGGCATTTTTCTCAAGAGCAAGTAGAACTCACAAGCAGACCGAGCCTCGGCGGGCTTGGTTTCAGCGCGCAACCAGATCTTATTGCTCGACATAACTGTGAAATTCAATTGATGAGTGCTCGAAGAGAAATTGACTTTTCTTGAAAAGAACAAAACCAAGATTTCAACATATGGAAAGTGAAATTAGGACGATGACTACTGGAGCTATGACACAGACTCATCCCCTCCAGTGAGAGCGGTTGATCCGCTCCGTGGCTGTGACTCAGCGTGGGGTTGGGGTTGAGGTACCTAACTAACAACGCCTCGGCCGATATCGGATTTTCTTAAGTAGGCGTTGATATACAACAGGGCTTGGGATTGCTTCGTCACGATAATTGTGCTGGTACCTGCTCTAGACGACTTCGTTTATACGTCGAAACATTACTTATCAAGATTGACACGGAGAGTTGAAATATTACAGATTTCCTCAATCAGAATATACTCGCAGACATCGAAGTGATAATTATGTACTCTTACTATGGATACGCAGGAGTACCAGTTTGCATTATCATTGCTAAGACTGCTAAAGAGAAATTGAAAGAGACTGTCTCGTGGCAGACGTTCAATATTAGGCCATGGATGTCGATAGAGCCCGAAAATCAAAGGAGTGCAGCTCAAGTCGCTGCAGCCTTGGTCCGACTGCGGGTCCGACTTCCGATACCATCTGTATGAACTATACGCTTCACCGTGTCTTTCACTTTCTTAGAGCGCCCTGACTTTTGCTCACCGTTGCGAGTGGCATTCGAGGTCGAGTCACCGGCGGCCGTGGAAGCTGGTTGACCGTTTTCGACCACACCATTCCCTTTGTTAATTTTCTGCTTCTTACGTGCAGGTTCCGTAGATTCTTCAGGGACAGCTTTGCCATCATTGACCGGTGCCGAAGACGGGTTACGCTCTTGTTTGTCTCCAGCTTGCGCTGTGTCTGCGGTAGATAGCGGTTGAGGCTCAGTCACAGCCCCAGCGAGGGCCTGCTCTGGAGAAGTTGAAGGATCGACGGTTTTGGAGTATTCAGCAGACTTGGTTCCTTCCGAGCTGCTTTGGTTCGCATTGGGGACGGACTTTGCAGGTAGCGCTTGGTCACGCTCTTCTGGAGGGCTGTCGCCCTTGGCCTCTCTAGCAGTATCCTCCAGCGATTTACCGTTGACTTCTGCTTCGGTCTGAATTGTAGGCTCTGGCGATGTCCATTAGCGTCTGATTGCTCTATTGGACGCTAGGGGGGTAATTTAAACGTGGTTGAAGTTTAACTCGGGCGACCAGACAGCGCCCTGTATCCTGGACATACCTTGCTTGGGGTGACCGTTTACAACGCCAGAGTTATTTTCCGTAGCCATGTTTGTCATTGCTAATATGTGCTTATATGTGCTTCAATCATGTATGGGGAATGGGGACGATATAATTGTCTCGAAAAAAAGCGACTTGATTATCACTATAGCTGAGATCGCTAGGATAGATGATTCTGGAACAGTGTATCACCGATGAGGAGAGGTCAAGGATGACAAAGTGTGGAAGGAATGGAGAGGAGACTGCGCGTGTGACGTTGACTAAGATCTTCGAGAACGCTAGCCTTTTCTCGGTTATTTGTTCTATTTGCCCCCAACATGTTAGCGGATGCTAGATTTAGTAACGCAACACCAGAATGCAATTCCGGGCTCAGTACGAGGGTCTGGCTTGCAGCTCTGGCGTAGTCCGGCGCTTCTGATGTTCTTTGTTGTAGGTAAGCATGCCAAGAAGAGGAGTAGGGTGGCATTAGTGCGGCAGTGTGGAGCACCAATTGCGGAGTTGGGACAAGATGGGCGCTTCCTCGCGTGAAGTGCGTCCCTCAACGTCAAAGTCCATGACGTCGATGAGCGATGCTGGAAAGACGGCACTCCAATGGTCCCAATTAGCCGGAATCCAATGGATTACACCTGATGTGTTTGTTGTATGTTGATTCAACATGTTTAACATGTGAGCCAATGCGAATCATGCCATGCCCAGGAGGTTGGATAGATTTTCCTCCTCTGCTGAGACTTGATTAAACGTGCTGGATGCCGACTCCTGGCCAATCTTCTCCGGTAAATTCTCCTGAATGAAGCGTGCCAAGTACGAAGCTTCCGCGAATTTTTGCTGATCGACCAAGATACGAATGGCGGTAATGGCATAGAGCACAAAGTTCTCCTTTTTCGTCTTGGGCCATGTTGTGAGCCGGACTCGTGATATTCTCTCTGTAAATTGCACAAGGCGCGTGGCGTCGGGTCGGGTTGGGTGGAAAAGAGGCACGCAAGCTAGTAGTAACGACTTGAGAGACCATGAAGCGATAATCCTCACATATTCATCGTACATCTCAAGAGGCATCTGTTTGAGCTGTGATTGCTCACCCTCCATGGCTGCGCGGCACAAAAACCCGGCTGCAGGCATTAATAGCGCTTTCTTGTATTGAACAAGGCCGAGTTCGTAATCTGTAGAGATTGGCAGCCTGCTCGCCTCCAAATAATATCTCATGGCCGAGACCAAACCCTCTCCGTACTGAATCTCAGCTTTCAAAAGGTCGAGCAGGAAATTGCGAGCCACGGTTTGGGCCATGGCCTCCGATATGCGACCGTCAGCACCGCCCAGGTCACGGTTCAATAGCATTGCCAGCCAGGCCATCGCCGTTTTCTGTAGTCCCTCGGCGACCATGAATTTAAGGAGTGTGACGGTTGAAGATCGTATCGTGAATAGCATTTTCCTGTTTTCGGAATCGGATGCGTACCACCAGGACACGATTTTGGAACCAGCCTTAGACTTCTTCATCGCGTCTACAACCCCATCGCCGGTATGAGCGCTGGCGAGCACTAGCTGTGCCCTCAAACAATTGAACAGAGCGGTCTTATTAACAGAACCCGAGGCAACCAACTCATCGAAGACAGTCATAGGCTCAGTCGCCAGTTTCTGCTCCTGAAGTGGTCCAAGGCCGGATTGGTGGCCAGGGCTAGCTGCATTTGAGGGAGTGACGCGGAAAAGAGGATTCTCCAAAATAGTCCTCAGATGTTTGTCGGTCGCATGAACGGAGGATAATGGATTGTCGCCGGTCTCATCATTATTGGCGGAGGAGGACGATGATGGGTACTCTCGATCAAGCTGGCGACGGAAGGAGGACGTAAGGGCGTTCAGTAACTGCGCTGATTCTCTTGGCGTACGAGGAAGAGGTTGATGAATTTTTGCGAAAGGGCTAAATTTGAATAATGACGACCCCTTCATGTTGACTCTGCTGCCGTGAGGTTGATAGAGGAGATGTATTGCGAGTGGAATATCTCCGTTCTTGCTCAAGCTGTCCCTCAGCAGTTCAAACGGAGCATTCAAGGAAATGCCGAGCCTCAGGCAGCGAACATCACCTGAGCGTCTTGAAAGCGCAAAAGCGGGGGCGGTGAGAGGAATCAGCGAATGAAGGATGGTTTTCTGATACCCAAACCAAAGCAGGCCACACAAGAGGAGGAAAGGGTTAGAGAGGCGAAACTGTCCACAATAATGGGGATCAAGGAGGGTTTTAAGATGTAGAGTAGTCAATAGTAGTTCAATTGATGACGATACAACCAGTTAGACAATTATAGTCAACAGAGATAGAATAGCTAGCTGTATTCATTTCTAAGTTTAAGGCTATGTAGATGATGAAATCATCCCATAGAGCCTCCCCCATATCTATCTAGTAGTCTACTCGCTAAAGGAGCAAAAAGATCGGCTGTTGCCTCAGGCTCAGCTGTCTCCTTCAGACACACGCCGGCCCAAACCTTCTCTACCTTACTAGCAGAAAGTCTCGTTCCCTGCCATTTCGATCTTGATCCAAGTCCCAATAATTAATCTCTTCCCTCCCTTCTTCCCACTCTCTCTACTACATCCTCTCCCCCCACAAGTCTATAATAACTTCCCTTTTTTCTTATTATTCTTTTTTCCTTTTCTCAGCTATCCTCCTCCTCCGTCCTTCGTCTTCTCTTTTCCCTTTTTCCCCCGTTGTCTCCCCGGATTCGGCGGCCCTTGTGCCCGTGGTTTTGGTGCTGTCCTCTCGTGAGGGTGCAGCTGTGATCATTTCCACTACCAACGACCTCTTTTTACCCGTTCAGGTCAGCCACACTTTGTCGTCCCCACCGTCGACGTCGGAAATTCCTTCAATCTCCTCTTCTATTATTTAATTGCTCCGTTTTGGAGATACATCAACACTACCAGAAGATATGTCTGAAGTTCAAACACGGCCTTCTGCCTCTCGAGGCAGAGTATCCGCGCGTGGTGGTCGAGGTGGCTATAGCTCCAGAGGTGGTCGCGGAGGCAGCAGATCGGCCAAGGCAGACACCTCAGACCAGACCACATTCGAAGATGAAGGAGAGATTGGTCAGATGAAAAAGAAATACTCGAACGATCTGCCCACACTGAAGGAATTGTTCCCTGACTGGACCGACGAGGATCTCGTCTTTGCTCTGGAAGATGCCGACGGCGTACTCGAGGATGCTATTGAGCGCATTACTGAAGGTATGATCACCGATCTCCCGAGTTGTATCTCACGTCTCTGGAATTGGCTCTGACTTTTGGTCGTTCTATCTCAACAGGCAACGTCTCACAGTGGGGTGAGGTGAAAAAGAAGACGACCGACCGGAACCGCTCCAAGGCCAAGGAGGCTCAGAGCACCCCGACCGAGGCAACCACAAGTTCCGTTCGCTCAGGCCGTGGACGTGGCGGATTCGAGGGTCGTGGACGCGCCCGTGGCGATCGTGGTCGTGGTGGCCGTGGCGGCCGAGCTGGAGCTGTTAGTGCTAACGGGGCACGCGCCGAGAAGCCCGTTGTCACTGCCGCGGTGGACGTTGTGGAGACAACGATCGTTCCCGAGAAATCGATCGAGGTCGGAACTACCACTGTCGATGCCGATACGGCCACCGACGCTGCCAAAGAGGCCCCGAAGGCCAACGCGATGCCGGATGGCACCAAGAAAGGTTGGGCGAGCTTGTTCGCAAAGCCTGCACCGCCTCCGCAAAAGAAGCCCGCAGTCACACCTACGCCTGCGCCTGCGCCTGTCCCAGCTCCCGCTCCCGCCGAAGAACAACAGCCTGCCGCTGAGCCAGCAGCGGAGCAGAAAGCAGCCGAATCTGTCCCTGCTCCTGCCCCCGTACCCGCTCCAGCTCCAGCTCCCGCTGCTGCTACCGCCCCCGCTCCTGTCCCGATCCCTGTTCCTGTACCTATTCCCGTCGAGAAAGGACCTGAACCTGTCCTTCCTAAGCAGCCTGTTGAAGTCCCGGTTACTCCTTCCACTTCGCACATCACTCCTCCCAAGGATGGTCTGACCAAGACAAACCTCGAACAACTCCCCGATGTTTCACCTCCCGCTCCCACAGCCACTGCGGCTAGCACAGTGGGCAGCACCCTTGATGCCAACAGCATCGCGGCTGTCTCTACCCCCGCTCGTCATGCTGCTCAAGCTGCCTTCCCTTCGAGTGTATTCAAGTCCGGCGCTCGGGCCCCCGGATCGCAGCGTCGTGTCATGGAACAGCAAGAAGCTGTAGTCATGCCTGGAAACCACGCCGTTGATCGTGCGGCTGTGCAGTTTGGCAGCATGGGTCTGAACGGCGATGCTGCCGATGTCGATATTGACGAGAACAGAGAAAACGCTGAGACCCGTGCTCAGCCCCCTCAACACTCTCCCGTCGCGCCTCGTGCCTCTCTACCTCCTTCCACTCAGGCCCAGCCGTCCACCGAGACTCCTACTGTTTCCCGTCCGGCTCCCGGACTTCCTCCTGTCCCACAAGTCTCCGCTGCCGATTCCTCTTTCACCGATTTTGCCCGCTACACCGAGGCCCAGAAGCCTTACGACCCGTTCTCTCAGCAGGTCACCCAGCCTCAACCCCAAGTGCAGGAGCCATTCGCAAACCAGGCCCCCGTCCAGCCCACTGTCACATCCGGCAGCGAATACTCTCCTTTCTACGCTGTTGACCAGCGCCTCCCTTACAACTACTATGGCACCTACGGCCAGTCCCAGGATGCCTCTGTGGCTCAAAGGGCGGCGGCTGGTTTCGGTGTCTCCGGCGCTGAGGTGCAGCCCCAAGCTCCCACCACTCAGCCTCCCAGCCGCTATGGCCATGTCGATGCTCCTAGCAGCGGTCACAACACCCCGAACCCAACCCTCCCCGCCGCTACTCAAACCCCAACTGCGCAGCACATGCCTGGTCAAGGTGCCGCTCATGCGTACGGTTACGGATATCCCTACTACTCCAACCCTCACTATGCTTCGTACATGAGCCAGATGACTCAGCAACAGTACGGAAGAAACCGACCCATGTACGACGATGCTCGCCGCTATGATGACCAACACTACATGCCGCACAGCACTCAGTATGGATATGGCAATCAGTATGGTCCATATGGCAAGGCTGGTATGTATGGCCAGCCGCACGGTTTCTCCTACGACCACTCCTCCTCGCCTGCTACCGCGGGTAGCTTCAACCAATCTGCTCCCGGCCGTGACTCCGTCTATGGCCGCACTGGATCCACGCAGCCTTCTGAGACCCAGCAGACCGCCGCTGGCACCAACGCCTTTGGCGCGGGCATGTCGGACGTATTTGGCCGCACACAGGCTGGTTTCGGCCAAAACCAGCCCATGTCCCAGCAGCCTCCGGTGACCTCGGAGGAGACGAAGAGCTTCGAGACACCTAAGGCGGCCGGGCCCAGCCCCTCCCTTGCGCAGGCCAACCGTCCCGGCTCTGCCACTAACAGTGTGCCCGGACAGCCTCAGGCGCAGACTGGCCTTCCCCCACTTCAAGGCCAGCAGGGACAGCAGGGATTCGGTGGATATCCTCATCTGAACCCCCAGTACAGCAGTGGACTGGGTGGACTTGGCGGACACCAGGCTGGTGCCACAGGCCAGACACACCACCAGGCTACCGGTTACGGTAACTACGGAGGCGCAGGTTTCGCTAACTATTACGGAAATACTGGACGCGGTGGCTGGGGAGGCAATTACGGCCATTAAAGGGTCAAGGCGTTCGCATCCTTTTCCGGTTGATGGGAATGTTTACTGTTACATCATACTTTTTTCCTCACCATGCTCTTTTCTTTTGAACTTGTTCTTCCCTCTTCTCTCTATTTTCTACGAGGCGGCATGCCTGGGTCAAAAAAATTCCTATACTGCACTGTTGTGTTCTGTCACCTTTCTTATGCCATCATCCACGTGTAATCTCTACTCTCGACGAGGGGAGCTCGGTCAGCTCTCCTCCAGGATTTGATATGCTACGCAGGGATATGCTGATGATACTGTATTCAACCGAGAAAAATGCGAGGCATATTTCCTTTTCTTTGTTATCATCATTGACGGTTCATGACACATCTGCTGTTGTTGTTTCAGAATTGCCGGTTCAGTTTTCTCCCATCCAAGCATGATTCTCTTTCATCCATTACTCCAGATTGCCAGTTCTATTTCCTCAATCTGGCTCTTTTTTCCACTTGATGTTTGTTCATGACAGAAAAAAGCTGCCTTCTGTTTCCCCTTTTCCTTATGTGCGTCTGTTTTGCATACTTCCAGCTTCCTTCCTGTACTACTTATCCGGTGTCATTTGGGGACTACATTTATGCAATTCTGACTGGATTAGGACAAGGGATGGGGGGCTCCGGGAAATACAGGAAATGAATTGAAATGATTTGGGATGGCGTTTGATATGATTTTCTTTCCTTGATTCTTTGATCGTAGGCAGTTGGTATGATGAGAGCTGTATTCCGTAGAATTAGCAGAGTTGGTCCGATTGACTATTACTGGGTTCGATGCGCAGGCTGCATATCTACGTAGCGTGTATCGACCGTCCGTGATACTCACTGCGGGGAAAGATCTTGTATGATTTGGGGGCCTCAGGGTTCGAGGATGCCTTATTCGCTGATGGAATGACATTCTCATGGAGTAAGACAGTAAGAAGCGATGGGATGGATTGATTTGCCCAACTTGTGGATTCTAAGTGTTCAAGACTACTGCGTAACCTTCCTATATACAAGAATCGGAACTCCTAAAAACGGAGAGACACAAAACCGATGAACGGATCTCACGTACCCAAAAACGATTAAGATTCTATATTCGCAACGTACACTGTGACATAGTGCATATTGTATGAACGTGTCTGACAGCCCTGTTCTTGTAGTAACAACCAGCAAATTGGAGGCTTACTCGGACACTCCGAGTCCCTCGCCACCGGTCTGGTGATAGGGCGGCTTGGCATTTGCGGCGCGCTCCTTGTCAAAACGCCAGACGCCACCAGTCTTATCGCTCTCGAGCGAAGTCAGGCCGACCATTCGGGCCAGACGCTGAAACTCCTCGTCAGCTGTTTCATCGACGCGCTTGAAGAACCGGCGCTCCCACTCGCGGTTCTCGGCCTTTTCGACTTTGCGGAGCTCGCGTTGAGCGTTCTCGATCTTCGACTTGGCCACGGAGGTGGTGTCCATATCACCGCGCTCGATGGCGGATGCGACGTCGCGCCAGGCTCGTCGGCTCTCCCATAGGTCTTGCTCTTCCAGAGGGGCGACGGTCAGCGGGCTGGTCTTCATGTCCTTGGCGACGTAGCGGTCGATCTCCTTGTTCGTGCGAGCGTCCTTGATAACGAATGTGTCGGACCATTGTCCCTCTGCGGTGTATAGGGGCTTCTTCTCCCCGTCCTTCTCGTGGTAGAGCACGGCGTTGAAAGTGTTCTTCTTGCCGCTGAGCCAGCCCTTGCCGGAGTAATTGATTTTGGCGATGTAGCCCGTGCTACTGGCGATCATGGTCGATCGCTCCAGTTCCATGAATGGTGTACCGTAGATCAGAGACTCGACATGCAAGTACGGGAGAGTGATGAGGTAGCGCTCCTTCTGGGCCGGATCGTTCTTGTCCGCGGATGGAGGGGTGATTGTCAGCAAGGCATGGCCGATCTGCTTGATTTGAATGGTGTTGGAGAAGGATGCCTTCTGCGCACTGTATCCTTGTAGCTAGCGAGAAATCATTGTAAGATTCTAATCAATTACATCCGTACGCTTAATTTCTCTTGACTTACCTCGATACCGTGCTTCTCGTTGGTGATCGCATAGGCTGTGGCAGGGGGGTGGTGGCTGGTATGGGTCAGTACCAGGTCGCAGCGGAGACCAAATAGAGGAAAAACGAACCTGACTTGCTCGCTGATCAAAGTAGTCTCCCCAGCATCAGGGTCATTTTCCCACTTTCCGAGGAAAAGCTCACCCAGGAAGGGGTTCAGAGGCTTCTTCTCACTGCCCAGCTTCTCACTACGAGAGCAGTACTGTTGACGCAGCGTGCTGATAAACCACTTCAGAACAGCCAACGCTCGCTTCTCAGGGTCAGCTTCTTTGGCCGCAGCCACAAACAGACTGGGATGTTCAGCCCAGTACGCAGAGTATTCCGTCAAAGAGGTTCCCGAAAGAATGAAGGGAGGAGCGGTTAACGAGGAAAGATCTCCGTTGAAGGAGGCGATCGACTAGTAAAACATCAATGTTAGGTTAACCCATTCAACCGTACTTTGTCTAAGAAGACAAAATAATGGGCGTCCGAGCCAAAACTCACCTTCAAGAAGCTGGCCCAGGACCCTTTGCTTGCAGGGGGAATGGCAGACTGTGGATCCTTGCTGGAGCTCATGTTGGGTATACCGCTGTGTTTTTGACAAGAAAACCACGTAGTCCAAGAAGAAAACTTAGCGAACGCTAATGGAAAGATTATTTAGAACCCAAGAAGAAGTGAGCTTGAGTGGGGATGAAGGAAAGAAGAGAGGGCTCTCCAGCAATAGACTACTACCAGAGACACCTAAATTAATTAATTGCTTGCTGGCGAGTTTCAGAGGGCACAAGTTACAACGACTGCCAAGAGGGGAGTCGGCTGCGACGTCATGGCCATCTCCGTAACTTCAGCGGTCGAACTCTTGCCCCGCATGCGACATCACCAATAACGATATCTTCCTCTGCATCGGTCATCCTCATCATCATTCTCATCTCCAATCTCAGCATCTCAAGATGCACAGTTCGACCAATGAGTGCTTGCAGCTGGTCCTCCCGCCACTGTGTCGACCTTGGCAAAAGCATCATCTATCTGCGCCCCTTTCTCGGGGAAAGCGTACACTGAAAGACAGCAGACATCAGTGGCTGTTGGTGGCTTAAAAAAAGACAAGTTAGCAAGCTATCTTATCTGATGACTTGGCGACCTGTTTCTGCTTTCAATCAAGGGTAGTGATACATCATAACTTGGACTGCTGCGGAAAGCAGATTCAGTCACAAACGGCCTCCCTCCAGCTAAAGCCTTTGATACTGGTACCGGCGCTCATAATGTCCAGTCTATTTATAGGATTCAAGTCGATGGGAGGTCTGCTGAAAGTCTTACAGCAAGCGCTATCACAATCTCACTTCAGAACCATAATCACAATCATACAATCTCAGAGGCCAATTCGCAGATTCAAGACGACTCAACTATCTCTGATGAGCGTCACTGCCCAAGGATGTCTAACGATAGTTGAAAGTTAACACTGAGAACAACGGAAGCGGAAAGCCTCGTCATTATGGATGCTTGCTACCTTACTCCCTATTTTCCCTTGCTTCTCAACTCAAGTTTGCTACCCTGCCTGCTACGGGTCCGAAAATTTATCATCAAGCAGAGAACCAATCGAAAATGAGCATATTGGAAACCAGAAGGTCCCTGTTTCAGGAGTCAGGACTCTCAGGTCGATCGGTTTCTGGAATGGCCTCCCTGAGTCGCTTATCCCTTCGGCCTTCGTTGATCCACCAAGGGTGATCGCCAAGGTTGATTAGGTAACGGATGCTCAGAATGCTGAACTTCTACCTCTCTATGCAAAGGAGATATCTCATTATTGTCAATCTGACCCATGGTTTATTGTCGAAAGCAAGTCATTCAAATTCCCCTGCTGCTCCTTTGCTGACGGAATGTACACTTCCGTCCATTGCGGTTCCTTGGCCACGAGATGATCGCCGACAGGCGTATCTGTACGCCACACAGGCTTCAACCGGAGCTTAGTGCATCTCTTCTCAATTGAAAATATGGTGTAACACTATGCAAGCTCTCTATGAGATGATGTGTATCACGCGTTCCTTGAGGATCGGCCTTATGCGATTTACCAGGGTTGCTGTTGGCCACGCACCAGCCCCGTTGTTCTGCGTTGTCGATCATGTTTCCACTCCTGGCCAAGCTATAGCATCCGGGCCCTCTCCCGAAGCATATAGCGGCCCATCAACGTATCCACCGTTGGAGAGGATCATTGGGTCTCTGTTTACCTTAGCTGTCTCTGCGTGGGTCGAATATCATAACATATTTGAGAAAGACTGCGTAGTGCTTCCAAATCGAGCTACTGAGAGCTTCTGAACCTCACCTCCCTAAGGACTCTAGCCATTGCGTGCTTCATCAACGTGATGACTGTCGGGCTGAAAATTGAACTCATTGCATCGCGACGCGTAATGCCCGATGGTCTAGGTGGCAGCTATGATCAGTGCCCTGGAGGTCATGAACTGCACATTGCGTCAAGATGCTCGACAGCTGTCTGTTGTACCTTTGTTTGCCGTGGCGAGCTCTCCCTTTCCATATCTTTCCTATGGGTTGCGCGTCCTTCATATGTACTCAAGGACCCAACCACCTTTTTGGGTATCCCGGACATTTGATTGTCTTACTTGAGGTGCCCACAGAAGCCTTCTTCAATATATCGGAGTCAATTGTTTGTGACCCGAAGATCGAACGCATTTGTTCCAGTACTTGCAAGACTACACTGTCTCAATTCCTAAATCGCTGTGCACAATGCTCGGGGTACTTTGGTCCAGATCAGAAGACACAACCATGTCTGACAGTTGCTCCCTGAACTCTTCTACAACCCGGCTGCCCGTAGAGGGCCCTCAAGGGGCGAAATCGTCTTATAGCTCGTTTCCTAGCTCACCTAAGACCCTTGTTCAAGTACAAAGTCACATTGTGAACCATGACAGTTCAACGGAGACAGATGAGTATGAGGAGGAAGATGCAGAGCAATACCTGCGGTTCTCCCCGTCTCGGAAGATAGCCATCGTGGCTATTTTAACATATTGTGCTTTCCTTACACCCATTTCTTCCACTGCTATCCTAACAGCTGTCCCGGAACTTGCAACGACATTTGGGACGACAGGAGACATGATAAATGCCAGTAATGCTCTGTATCTTGCGTCCATGGCCGTCTCTTGCTTGTTTTGGGGTCCTCTCAGCCAGGTATGGGGTCGTCGTCCTGTAAGTGTGCCCGAAGCAACCTTTGCAGTGCTGTCAGTTCACTCTCTGACTGCAGCTCCCTACAGATATTTATCCTAAGTGGGCTACTATTTTGGCTCTCCACGGCCGCCACTGCCTTATCTCCCAACCTTCCTGCATACTTTATATTCCGAGTTCTCACTGCCCTACAAGGCACGTCATTCCTCGTGGTGGGAAGCTCTGCAATTGGGGATATCTACGAGCCTCGAGCAAGAGCCACTGCATTGGCATGGTTTCTATCAGGAAGTATGACGGGCCCTGCTCTAGGTCCATTTCTAGGGGTGAGCTTGTACCTTATGATGAGAACATGGAGTCTACCTATTCGCTAACACGCCTCGTCGAACCCAGGGTATTGTGGTCACATTCAGGCACTGGAGAGTCATCTTCTGGCTCTTGACCGCACTGACCGGCTTCGCCGTCCTGTTAATCACCCTATTCCTCCCAGAGACCATTCCGTACACATCAAAGGCCGAGCTTGCGGGCCACAGTCATCCGAAGAGGATCAAAAAGCTGTGGCAGCGCATCTCACCGTTACGTGCTCTCCTTCTCCCCTTCTCCCATCCGAATATCTTCATTACCGGCCTAGCAGCCGGCGCTCTAGTCTGGAACCAATACGCTCTGTTGACGCCAATCCGATACGTTCTCAACCCTCGCTTTCACCTGTCCAGCCCAATCCAAGCTGGTCTCTTCTATCTTGCGCCAGGCTGTGGATACCTGGCGGGCACCTTCGTGGGCGGCTGCTGGGCCGATTACACCGTGAAAAAATACATTAAAAAACGCAATGGGCAGCGTGTTTCGGAGGACCGACTCCGGTCCTGCCTCCCGTACATCTGTATCGTTACACCAGGCTGTCTCCTGGTCTACGGCTGGACAATCGATCAAGAGGTCGGTGGCGTCGCGGTGCCCGTGGTAGCAATGTTCCTGCAGGGCGTGGCGCAAATGTTCTGTTTTCCCAGTCTTCAATCCTACTGTCTGGATGTGATGCAACCGCATGGCCGCAGCGCGGAAGTCGTCGCCAGCAGTTATGTCTTTCGATACGTGTTTGCGGCACTGGGCACGGGCGTTGTCTTACCTGCTACTCAGTCGCTGGGTGTGGGGTGGTTCAATACCATATCTGCCCTATTCCTGGTATTCGCTGGTGTCCTGGTGTGGTTGACGGTTATCTATGGCCCGCGGTGGCGGGAAGCTGCTGATTTGAAGTACTCCCAAAAAGCAACTGAGCAGAAGCAAGCTCGGGCAGAAGCATGAATTAAGCATTTGTCAATCAAATAATGTACTACAGATATAGACAGGATGTAGAGCGCTCCACTGGAGTATTGGCACTTAATATAGAATGTGTTGGCTTTGTGCGGAGTGTTTATATATCTGCTCTCTAACGGTGCAGTGTATAATCCTCATTCCCTTGATGTATAGCTGTATGAATAGTGTCCTCCCCTGGACCCAACCGTCTAAAGCAGATCATCCCTCCCGCGATGATCCACCTCTCTCTACGCCCGTGGCAATACCACTCGAGCCCTTCAACACCGCATCTCTGCTCAGGCCCGTTTCGGCAGACACCCGCGCAATCTTCCGCGCCTCCGCGAACCGCCTCGCATCAGCGCGTCCCTTCTCCACATCCACAAAGGCAATCGCGATCATTGCCGCAGCACATATGGCAAACAAGAACGGGAACCCCATCCAGTTATTCTGCGTATTGTTGATAATGGCCTGGATCACATTGGGACCGATGATGGAGGACTGTGGACTGAGTCAGTACTCTACTCCGTTCCATTTATCTGATACCTCATTGGTAGGAGATAAGGGGCAGGTATGTATGTAGGCATCCTGCATCGCGGGAACGATTGCTTACAGCTCGATTTGTGATGCCGAAGAGCGCAAAGAACATGTTATCGTAGCCCTGGGGCATGAGCTCGCTTATCATTGTTTGCGCGTACTACGTGTGTATTACCAGGTGGGACAGATTAGCCTAGTTTCGAACGGGAGGGGAGTGTGGTACGGCGTACAGCGTAGTAGGGGGCTTGGAACAGGCCGAAAACGACATTGTAGAAGTAGAATTCCCACTGTTAGCGATTGTGAGCTTGGGAGTTAAGGTGATGGAAGAGGGGATACTTACTCGGTTATGGTACCCGATTCGTTGTGTCCAGAGTCCTACCATTCCCCAGAGTGGAATTAGGACGCTGAAGAGGTTTGTGACGAGGAACATGCTCTTGGTCCGAAATTTGAAGTACTTCTGGATATACCAGAATCCGAAAGTTGAGGTTATTGAGCATACGGCCTGCGTGATGCCTAGATAAGTCAACTGTAGGAATGAAAAGGATACATAGTCGTTTTGAATGATGGAAACCAAGGTCCCTGAAAAGGTTGCATCAGCTTCCTGTCCGTCCACCTCCAACTGTCCTTTAGGTGCAAGACCGGCTGCACTCACCGGTTGTATTTAGCCCATCGGCAAGCAGAAAGTAAGCGACGAAATAGAGGAACGTTTGTGGCAAGGACCGGACCTCCCTGAGCGCAAGCCAGATTTGCTTGAACCCAATCGTTGCATAGTTCGAACCCTTTGGGACCTTAGGGCCTGGCCGTTTCTGCTGGAAGATGAACCACCATACTCCTAAAACGACCCAGTCTAGTGGCAGCCGTCAATTTGTGGTATGTATTAGCTCAAAGATCAAGTGCTTACATGAGTTTGTCAAGCAGAGGGCGAGGTTGTTCGAATAAGTATTGTTCTGTAGTGGAAGCAAAACACTCAAGTTCAGTACGAGAGTGAACAAATATCCAATATTGCTGTGTGCAGTCGATATATTGCTATTTCACTCATCAGTATCGCCCTATTAATCCAGAAACGAAAGCATAGAAGCTTACCTGATGTGGTTTCTCTCCAAGGATTCAATTTCATCATACTCTTGCCGACTGATTTTGGCCTCCTTCAGATCCTCCTCACGAGCTTTGCGGACATGCGGCATATATCGAGCAAGCCTGGGAAACACAGCTGCATAGAAAACCAGAGTAGCTCCGTAGGCGATGTATGCCACTACATACATCGCCATAGCGGCAGGCCATTGACTAGGATGCCTGATCGCCATCATGCCATACTGTAGCGCCCAGCATACTACTGTCAATGCCAGCAGAAGCCAACGACCAAACGACCCGTAGTCGGCTGCACTGCCTAGCCAGACGAATATCACCGTCATGAACGTAAAGCACAATCCATTAGCAATCAAGACCACAGAGGAGACGGACCGCGTGCCTCCAGCCCATGAGACAACGCAGGGAGAGGAATCTTTGCATGGTTGGCGCGGATTGGTGCCCGGTTGCCAACCAGCCCCGTTCAAGGCCGATTGAAAGCTTCAACATAGATGCATTAGTTGGGATCTCATGTTGTTGCAAATGCGTTCTCCTTACAGTGCTTGACTATAAGAACCTGGGCCGACACCATTGTCCCCTGAGCACAGAACGAGATGTCTTGGTGAGTAAGTCCTTGACAATAGTCCAAGGGGATGTTACCGTTGTAGTAAAGATAGTAAGACCATAGTTCTCTTCGCGTGGTTGTTGGTTGTTCGTATGAATGTTCGTCCACACCGAACAGCCGCTCGAAGTCGTCGCGCGTCGACTGGACTTCTTGTGCAGTTATTGTAGCTTTTGTATTACTTCTCTCATCATGTTGTCTGCCATCGTCGTGATCTGTGTTACCGATTAATATACTTGGTTGATTGGACGGATGACTATTCGGAGACATGACGACAATGGTGTAACGACTTCCAGCTGCATTGACCAATGTTAGATGCTGGTTTTTAACACCAGAAAAGAGGCGAACTGACCTTATAAGCCGGAATTTCCCCGATTTAAGTTGAAACATTGACAGGTCATCACCGTGATGGGAGAAAGTGTCAACGCGAGCGATGGTTGATGGCAATGCTACCCCGCATCTACTGTTGCATTCCTGGAGGCAATCTCGCATCGTCTCCTGATCTTCGGCCCCATTATATTGGCTACTAGAACCAAATTGAAACTTTCACGGCATTAACTAGACTTCCAGGAGACACTCTGTGATAGACCGATAGTGTCAATACGAGGAGAAGAGAATCGATTCGAATATCGGGCAGTCCATGTGAAACCCGTCGGGTGTTCTCCGCATCCTCTCCACCATCGTCTCCAGCGATTGATCTTCATATTTCATCCGAATTCATAGACACGCTGCTATAGAAGTTGTTATTTCTCATTGAACCGGGTTTCCTCTATATAGAATGGTATATTTGCAACACTAGGAGCTGGATCGAGACTATTTCACCAAGACCTAACCGAGATAAAGCTTCACCCATTTGCAATTGCACCGAGCTGAAAAGATGCCACCAGGAGATTTACAGAGAAGAGTCGGCCAGGTAAGGTCTCTATCTTAACGTCTATATAATAAATTACTAGACTGAACTGACGATGGTTGTTAGCTTTTTGCGGTCGGCTTCCATGGTATTGTACCAAGTCCAGAGATCAAGACTTTGATCCACGAGTACGGGATAGGTGGTATTGTCCTGTTCAAAAGGAATATTCAAAATGCAATGCAGCTCCAGGTATGTATTACAGCAACCACCCCGATATCTCGACACCACCGTAGAATGGTCCAGCTGATCCCCGTACAAGTCTCTCACTCTGGCTCTGCAAGAGGAAGCTAGACTGGCAGGACACGAATATCCTCTCTTTATAGGAATTGACCAAGAGAATGGGCTGGTCACGCGGATATCGCCGCCTATTGCTCCTCAGCTACCCGGGCCAATGGCCCTTGGAGCAACCCATTCGCCAGAATTGGCTTACCAGGTTGGACAGATCACCGGCGAAACTTTGAGGTTCTTCGGGATCAACATGAATTATGCCCCCGTCTGCGACATCAATTCAGAGCCCTTGAATCCAGTCATAGGCGTCCGGAGTCCCGGAGACGACCCAGAATTTGTTGGTCGGTTTGCAAGCGCTGCTGCGCAAGGACTTCGGGAACAAAAGATCATTCCCAGTGTCAAGCATTTCCCCGGACACGGAGATACTGCGGTGGACTCCCATTATGGGCTTCCAGTGATACAAAAGACGAGAGAGCAACTGGAGAGATGCGAGCTGATTCCCTTCCGTCGAGCTGTGGCAGAGGGTGTTGAGGCAGTGATGACTGCGCATATCTCCTTACCTGCCATCGGTGACGGCAAACTGCCTGCCACGCTGTCCGCTGATGTCTTGAGCATTCTCCGCAATGAGATGCAATATGACGGGATGATCATTACAGACTGCCTCGAGATGGACGGGATTCGAGCCACGTACGGTACCGAACGGGGAGCAGTTCTCTCCTTGGAAGCTGGTAGCGACAGTATCATGATATGTCATACGTTTGCTGTTCAAGTAGCCTCAATCCAAAAGGTCTGCGAGGCCGTACAGTCTGGTCAGATATCAGCTTCACGTCTGGACGAAGCATACCGTCGCGTGGTCAAGTTGAAGGGCAACTTTCTGAGCTGGGATACAGCGCTCCTAACGCAGAATCTCGATGATCTGGCTATGTTGAACAGGAAAGCTGCCACGCTTGCCAACAACGCCTATTCACTTTCAGTTACCCTTGTCCGCAGTGATCCTGATGTCTTGCCTCTATCAAAATCGGGACATCTGGTGCTTTTGTTCCCAGGGGAAAGAACCCCTGCGGGAGGTGCAGTCGACGGGGAGGGTTTAGGAATGAAAGGAGCTTACGATGTCACGGAGTTCGGCGAGGTCTTGAGAACCCACAATCCAACAACTGTTGAGCTCCACTACGGCACTGCCGGACTATCGACTGAGCAATACAAGCTTGTCGAAGCAGCTGATGCTGTCGTTCTCATCACCTTCAACGCACGAGAGTCGCCCTTCCAGAGAGAGATGGGCCTGAAGCTCTCTCAGCATACTCGAAAGCTGGTTACCATAGCTGCCTGCAGTCCTTACGACTTTTTGGACGATGGCAGCATCAAGACGTATATAACTACCTACGAGCCGACTATTGAGGCTTTCACGGCCGCAGCAAATATTCTTTTCGGTGCCTTGACTCCAAAGGGCACACTACCGGTTGGATCAAAGAAGGCCGCTCTGGGTTCTGTTCATGTATCACCATTCGAAGCTGCCAGTGATCTGACTGAACTGGTCGAAGTCTGGAATACTGCCCTGCCGACATATCCACTACCAGCAGACAGTCTTAACAGATTTTTGACTCAGGCCAACGGACATCACTTCGTTGCTCGACTAGAATCAAAGATCATTGGCTTCTGCGTCATGTATATGACAACTAACCGAGGCACGACGTGCTGTCAGCTGGCTGCCCTCGCAGTCCACCCCAGCTACCAAAGGCAGGGTGTGGGCACAGCGTTGATCGCAGAAGCGCGGACGTGGCTCATGAAGAATTACAAACCATGTTCCCTATCACTTGGGAGCTCCTTCCCACGGTTCTGGCCTGGCATTCCGACTGATCTCGGGCAAGATGTACAAGAGTTCTTCGTCCACCGTGGTTTCCGCCTCAACCCTCTGATTCCGAGATCTGTCGATCTGTACCAGGATATCAAAGAGTTCCAGCCACCAGACAAGTACGTTGCGCGTGCTAAAGAGCGAGGCTTCACTTTCAGCGCACTTCAGCCCGAGGAGTATGAAGAGTGTTTGGCCGGCCAAAAGAAGAACTTCTCCTACAATCCGGTGAGTATACATTTCCCGTCTCCGCTCCTGCAGACTCGTTACTGACCCAGCAGGCCTGGGTCGACATGTACCACAAGCTCGATCCTAAAGAGAACCCCTCGAGCATCATGACTGCGTTTGACCCTCACGGGAAACAGGTAGGTTGGACGCTGATGCTGGCGCCGTCGTCGCCGGTCCTACAGCAGAACTGGGCCCTTCCGCCTCTCTGTGGCCCCAAGACTGGGCTGATCGGCTGCGTCGGAGTCGATGAAGAATATCGTAAAGCAGGAGTCGGGCTTGCACTACTCTGCCACGCGATCGAGGACATGAAGCTACGTGGAGTCGAGGGAGTCTTTGTGGATTGGGTCAGTCTGGAGGGATGGTACGAGCAGCTTGGGTTCAAGATCTGGCGCAGCTACAGGACCGGCCAGATGTAACTGCCTATAGGAGTGTGGTGCACCTATTTAGAAATGTCCGATGTATAGAAAGTTGTGTCAGTGACAACTAGGTATAAATTATATACCTCTCGGAAATCTCACCCCGGACAACCTCCCAAGGCATTCCACTTATAAACCAAATAAAAATCTAAACTCAGTAACCGCAATTCTACGGCCTTACATCCAGGAGCAACAGCCGGTTCCGGCCCGGATCCTCTAAAAGCTGCCCGGACATTCACAAATTCAACAGCCGCCAGGGAATCCAGGCATCAACAAGGCGGTGGAGCCTAGCGAGTCCCCCACACAAAGTTTCCGAGAGTGATTTTCCGAGACACCAACACCAACTCTCACTCTCTCGGAACACTCACTCACCGCCTAACCCACCCTTTGACTGCGAGCCCTATCAGCGTCCGTTCAGAGCACTGTGGTACAGTGTGAAGGATTATCCACCTATGTCCGAGCCGTCAAGCAAGGCATGTCTGAGTAACCTCGCTTTTTCCAGGCTGCGTGGTGATAAGACAGCTGAAAATCGAGGCCCTCAAAAATCTGCCACGGGCATAGGTGGACAATCCTTACACTGTACCACAGTTCAAATTTCAAAGCATGTTACGAGAAGGTACGAGGAGATTGTTCTTCTAAGTCTGAGCTGCAGCGATCTTTTTGACCAAACTTGAAACTAATCAGTCCTTGAATTCAAACTACTTAGATTTCTCTCTAAGCTGCACTTGGAAACAACGAAATCAAATGATTCCAATCGGCGTAAGGTCGAGTCATATCTTCGTGAAAGCCCATGTGGCACAGTTTCCCTCCCCAAAATTAGTGGTTATAGCCGCACAGCGGAAACGAATGCCGGTGGCATTTACGTCTCAGTGTTGGGTGAGACGACCTGTCCACCGCCCTCTCTGCTCGCCACCTTCTCGTCGTGGGCGGCCAGGTCTAGCTTGTACAAGGGCTCAAGCTTAACATCGCGACGGAAGATGTAACGCTGGATCCACCAAGGGAGGACCTTGAAGCACTGGTAATGCATGTGCTTTGTGGTGGGCACCGCAAAGATATAATCAAGTTCCTCCAGGGTGCGTTGCTTGGTTTCGGGCACCCAGAGGAAAATCATGATCAGAGCCGTGACATTCAGTCCTCTGCGTACTGGTTAGCAAGGCCCGCACATCTGACAAGCAAAAACTTGAGAAAAAGGGCATGCACTTACGCGTAGAAACAAAAGGCGCCAGTGGGGGTCATCACAGCAAGCATGCGTGGGAACGTGATGGACAAAACTGCGGCCCAGCCGAGGCAAGTAGCGACCGCCCAAGACATTCCAACCTCTGTGACGAGAATTAGCTGACTAGTGTCACAGAAGAAGGAAAATGCACTTACCACGATGGGAGAGAGGGAAAACCTCCGCAGAATACGTGAATGGGACGGGTCCCTCGCCTGGAGAATAAAATGCCGCGAACAGGAACACGAAGAGTGCGACACATGCCAGATGAGCTTTGGAATCCTCGGGAATATAGAAGCAGAACGCCGCTGCGAGCAGAGTCCAAGCCATCTGAGGGAAAGTGAAAAGAAGAAGGGTGCGACGTCCGAAAGTATCGATGGTGAACACAGCGGGGAAAGCAAAGAGGAAGTTGACCAGACCGAAGCCCCAAGAAGCAAAAAGGGCTTCGGTGCTGCTGGCACCCGCTTGAACGAAAACTGTCGAAGAATAGAACGCGACAATGTTTATTCCGCACATCTGCTGAGCAATCATGACGACAAACGAAGCGAGGGTGGCGCGGCGGACTCGAGGAATGGTGAACAATTCGACGAAACGAGTAAGATAGTTGCCCTTGCCAGCGATCTCTTGCTCCACCTTGATCTGCGCATAGATGTAGTACAGGTCGCGGGCAGCTTGCAAGCGGGAGTTGCGCAGTCGGCAGAGAGATTTGAACGCACGCTTCAAGTTACCTTTCTTGATGTACCAACGAGGCGACTCGGGGCAGAAATACACGCCAACAAGCAGTGGAATGGCAGGAATGAAAGCAGAGCCAAACTGCAATCGCCAGGCGATATCACCAGTATCCTTGACAGCCAGATTCGCAGAGAAACCGAGGAAAATCCCAAAGGCAGTCCATAATTGCCAGCACATGACCAAGCCTCCACGCACGGAAGCAGGAGTGTTCTCCGCACAAAAGATCGGAACAGTGGAGGCCTTCAGGCCCATCCCGAGACCAAGAAGGAGACGAGTGACAAAGAGCTGGGGCCAAGTCTGAGCTACAGCGCTGCCAATTGGGGCAAGCACGCAGAAGATCGCGGAGATGAAGATTGCACCACGACGGCCGAGGACAGCATTAAAGGGATCACTCATCCAGCACCCAATGGCGGCACTGGCAATGTATGGCCCACTGGACATGGATGTTAGCCAGGTCTTGATGCAACTGAAGGACTGGGACTACTGACGCATTAACTACGCCAACCAACCACTGATTCTTCTCAGCGTCAGGGTTGGGACTTCCATCCATAAGTTCGGCGGTGTCAGGAATACCGAGAGCAACAGGGAAGGAAAGATTGGCGCCTGTGAAACAGAAAGGGCGGCATTAGCAACTCATCAACCGGCCGAATGAAGACCTTATCCTTACCGTTACTACCAGTCTGGTCCCATCCTCTGAGAGAGAAATGCGTGTTAGTGGCTGTTCATGCACAAAGGTCGCAGCGATTTGACTTACTGGACAGCGGCGCCGATGGAGCAAAGAATGATGGTGAAATAGAGAGCAAAAGGCTGGCGCCATTTGTGCTCGGTTTCATCACGGATCGCGGTGAGCTCCGCTTCAGTCATATCTGGGACTGTCTCGAAGTGTTCAGGGTCACGCGCGACGAGGGCACCCTTCTTCAAATCGGGGAGAATGTCGACAAGGTCATGCTCGTTCGCGAACTCTTCGACATCGCGAATAACCTGAGAAGGAGTCAAGTCCGCCAGAGGGTTCTTGATCCTACACAAGAAATTGGTCAATGATCAGTGCCAGAAGAGAGGACCCATGAGGCAAACAGCAGTTCGTGAGGGGTAGACTCGAGGCCGTCGAGACTCGACACTTACTTAGCAGAGAGATTCTTGTTCAGATTGATGTGCTCGTGATGGCCAGTTTCAAGCATTCCATTGTCGTCACTGATGCTGTCGTCACGAAAGTCGTTGTCAGTCAGGAGTCACAAGCTGGGCTGTATAGAAGCTTGGGCTCAGGGAAAACCTACCACTGCTCGACAGGCGCATCAGCGGTTGCGATATGAGCAACCTCCTGCTTTGGGCCTCCGTCTGCCATGGCAAACTGAGACTATGAGAAGGAGCTTGTTGTTGCTTGTGTTTTAGTGTGTGAGTCTTCTTTCTTATTTCGAATTGGAAGAGTTGGGCCTGTAGCTCAGGGGATGCGGAGGAAAGAAGAGAAGGAAGGTGCGGGGAGGGAGGAAAGAAATAGTAGAGGGAAAAATAATAAAAAAAAGGTGGAAAATAAAAAAAATAGAAGAATTTTACCATATTCACAAGACAGTTCAAAGAAAAAGAAAATAAAAAAGAAGGCTGAATCCACCAGGAAGATCACTGACTGAATGTTCACAAGCGCCTATCCAATGGCGTCACTACCAGATTCACTTTACGCCTGGGCAATTCACGACTGCATGCATCTTTCTCCTGTCAGATATACAGAAAGTACCCACTTCTCCTATTGGTCCCCAAGGGCCGAAGATTGTAAACTACCCTGGACATATTATGCGCCCTAGAGTCAGTGGCTGCTCTTTGAAGAGCCATTGCCGCGGCTAACTCCTTCGCTTGAGAGTCTACTCAGTAGTGTCAGTGCTTTTCACTAACAGTCTAACACTGCCAGGACATCATCTGTTCACCGGAAGAAGCCTGAGCTTCAAGGCCTGAGCGACACCGCTTGTTCCCTTGGCGTGGACGATCAAGGACAAGATGTACGAGGAGGGACCGGAGACAACAAGCGAGTGTCCGAAAGCAGAAAGCTTCTGGGTAAAGTCTAAATTATTCCATCTCTTTTCATTACAGCCATGAAGCCTGTCGATGACTATGGCTGCCTCCGTGTCGTAAGACGTGCCCGAAGAATGCTCCTAATTCGTCCCGTCAACCACGCGAATTGAGTGTGCCAAGGTGGAACCCCCCACGGGTCCGAGAACTGCGTTAAGGCATAGTCTAATCCGGAGGTTTACTCATCAGGATAATGCGGAGTGCAAGGCTGCTGTGAGTCTGTAGCTAATGCTATATCCGTCAGGCTTCGAGAAACAAAGTTGAAGGAATATTCTTCTGCATGGTCATCCCTTGAGTGACCATGTGTCTGGAGCCCATATTCAATCACAGCTATCAGGAGATGCAGCGATTATCCGTGCTATAATTGATAGACGTCAGAGAGCTGAAACACCAAGACATTCCCAGCTGCCGGTCTTCGTAAATTGAGCCTTGTTCTCGTTCTCACCCCCGCTTCCACCCCATACGGGATCCCGTGTCATACCATTATTCCTTTCAGGCTGGAGGTGTCGCTGAGCCGATTGCCCGCTGTCTCAACTCCTCAACACTAAATGCACGAGCCAATCTCGAGAAAGCAAAAACGCCACTCTTGTTACTCGAGGGAATATCCTTGCCCGGAATTGCCAGGACTGGACAAGATCCTGGACGTTTGACCAAGCGTTTATTCGCTACTCTTGGCCGGTTCCCAGTCCCGCCCATGGCTAGTACGTTAAGCTAAGCCAAGAACAGTCAAGTGCGTTGGCCTAATGGGTCCATCTTGGCGGCCGATGTGACTTTGGGGAAGTCACGGACAGACTCTCAGTCACGGAGTCACCGCCCAAACGCCCCCAAATCCCCAGCCCGAGAGCTTAAGCAAATAAGAAGATTGTGGTGGGCGCTGGTGGGGTCGGCCTGAGGCTTTGTTCAGACGCAGATTGCAACCCTCCTCTTTCGGACATTATTAAGATTAGGATCCCTGGATCTCTGTCCGCGTGGTCATGTTATTTCTTGGTAGATGTAATCCCTGACTCGACTCTGCTGTACAAAAGTTTGATCTTTTACTCCGTACAACGTACAACGAAAAGTCGGCTCAGAGTCTGGGACAGTGTAACCCGAGAGACGAACTCCAGATCAGGGACACGGAGAAAATCTGGGGAGTAAACCAGATTATGCTTTGGGTTTAGTCTCTCTTCATCTAGTACCCGCACATTCCAACGAGCACATGGTCATCTGCCCCCTTGCTGACCTTCCCTCTCAGGAATGTGGATAGGCTTAAAGAGACATTTTATCATGTACCCCACCTGGGGACAACAATTGACTCAAACGGACATCGCCGTCGCAAATACACTGATTGTGAATTCACAATCTCATGATTCATGGCCAAGAAGCCACCTTGGAAGAAATGAGATCTGAGCACGTTCTGACTGGGTTTTCAATCAAATTTACATGCAGTCTGCAAATCTTGCTGAGAGTGAGCTTTGAAGTTACAAAGCTCATCAGATGCTACAGAGTACTCTGAGTAAGAATAATAATCATGATTATCAAAGAGGCTCGAGTGTACCAGGCAATGAGGTTACAGCGCTTTCGTCCTCCGACTTTGGATACGGTCTGGCTGGCTGATGGAATTGAATCAACGCCATGTGGGGAATGTTCCCCCGTTTGCTTTTGCCTGGCCTGGTCTGGTGGCTGGTGATCGCCAATCTCTCATTAAACTTTTCCCATTTTTTGTTTTCATTTTCGCCCATAGTTCACAATCTGGAGAATTCCAGTTAGTTCCTTTGTTCTGCTGTTTGCAGCTGATGAGAGATTCCAACGACCCTGATCAGTGAATTCAGGACATATCTGTTCCCACAGTGGCAAAAAACCTACGAGACACTCATCCAGAAAGTGTGGCTTAAGCCATAAGTTTCCTGTCTGTATAGATTGCCAAGATGGCAACTTTGAAATTGCTTTTCAGAGCTTCGGTTAGATGCCCAATAGCCATGCCCAAAACCCCGGCCGGGATGTGGTACAGCAACCGAGACCCTGTTCCCCAGGCAGCATTGAGGTTTCAATGCTACACAATCTCAGCCGAAAACTTTGAGATGAACCCGAACACGACATATCCCGATATCTCACCCGAGTCACGTTGAACAGCCGGGTCAGACCGTGGCTAAGGTCGCACACGATGAACTCGAGGCTAGTAAAAGAAAGATAAACGTACTCTGAGTCAGATGCCTGCAAAACTTACCGGGCTAAGTCTGCATGCTGATCCTGCTGAAACGGATCATATGGTGTATTGGAAACACTTCGTACTACTTAGCTTTAGCCTGTAGCATTTTCTGGACCTTTTGACTGAACTGCGGCTTAAGAGGTCCAGCAAGCTCAATGGTAGATATCTATTCCTAATAAGTCTCTTTTGGAAGTAGTATGTCGGGGTTTACTTTTGAGTAGAGGTTGCCGAACTCGACAATGACGATCATGGCCTTGTTCAATCTTTAAGATCCCGCCTTGGAGCTCTCCGGTCTCGATCCTCGAAGCTCAATAGATCCCTTTAAAAAGCAGCTATTCGCAGTTCGACTTCAAGAGAATTTGCAATAATCTATGCTCGCGTGGGTTACAGTGTATACCTTGACAGTCATTAAATGAAGCGGTAACTACTAGACATCAGGCTATTGTGTTTCATGGTTGCACGCTACCCTTACCAATATCCAGTGATACTAACCATGCTCATCTCGAAACAACCTATAGGCATGTTTTATGCTTCATGTGGCTCAACTACCTTCTTCATTGTTGCTCTCCTTTGAGGTATAATTAATGACCGGCTTACGCAGCATTCGACATCACTCGTGCTGTGGATCAAGCGTTCTTCATTCTTTACATCTACTAACAGACGGAGAATTGTATAGAGAATGTTCGAGGCGGATTCTTTTTAAAAAGCACCCTCCCACACCCGCGCAATACAGACACCCAGTCTTGTCCTCAAAGATGACGGCAAATATGGGACTGCTTAACGCTATTGCAGCGACCCTTCTCGCCCTTCCTGGCGCTTTCGGCCAGATGTGTCATGTGTTTGGGACAAGGAGTAGGGAGCTGTCAATTTGTCATGATGAGTGCGGCATCCATTGATGGCAAAGTGCTAAAAATGACTGAACCTCGCCTAAAACCTGCAGTGGAAAATCCGACACGCATATAGGTCGTGGCAGTGCTGTCCTCATGGTCTCGAGGGTCTTCGTTCTCCATAACTAATTACCCGATCAGGCTAGATCTTCCCGGTGCTCCATATCACGTGCAGCGGTTAAACATCCATTCAGATTTCCGAGATGCAAGATGGATATCTCAACTCCGAACGAGCTCAACCTCCATATATGATGCTATTATCAGTCTATTGTTAACTATAGGGCGAAATGCACAGCTTATAATTGTCTTAAAATGAATTACGCCCCATCAGAACCCCCTTTCGTGGAAGATCTCCTGCGCTCCGGAAAACCATTTGTCCCCTTTTCCGAGTTCTCGGTTCATGACATCTGTGACCTAAGTCACAAAGAAGCCAATGACTGGCTGGAACGCAGGTTGCAAGAGGAAAAGCCTTTTATTATTCATGGCTTTGACAAGCTCAACAACTGGGACAAGCGCATTTTGAGCAGCAAGAGCCTGGTAGACCTGTCTTCCTCGGGATGTATGTCAACAATCGAACGTCACTGCTTTGATAAATAGTTGCTTACCTGGACTCATTGCTTGTAGCAATACCTGTGAGGAACTGCCAAACGGGACGAGATGTGCGTATGAAGCTTGCGGATCTCTTCCAGTTTCAGACGGACCATACGCGAAGTAACAATATCCGAGAATCGTATGTCGGCCGACCAGCTTCTCGAATTTTTAAAGTATTTTAACTAATAGCCTATTCAGTTTATATGCAAAAGATCTTCAGTGTCCAGAGGAGTGGGTTAAAGCTTTGAAAGCCATCTTACCATCATCTTTGCAACACTTGGGTTCTTTGGACTTGTTCCGAGTATTGCCCCGAGAAATTGCGCCAGAGGTCTTGATGGCGTATGCCGGAACCCAGGGATCTTTGTACGTGAACTTCTCGAATGCTGTATAGGATGTGTGGCTGACGCAACGAGTGTGTTTCTACAGTTCCGGCTTTCATAGATGCTTTAGCGGGTCAGTTGCTCTTAATCTCGTGATTGAATCCAAAGGTAAATGACTCGGAATCGGTTCTCGGGCCATTTGGAAGGACAAACTAACTGTTCAAAGACCGTCGATCAGGGTCAATCTGCTTCGGTACCGACAGACAGTCGCAAACAAAATATGACGCTTACATGGAGGAATTGGGAAAGTCATCACATACCGACTGGGCCAATGTTTCGATCGCGCAGCTACGATCAGCCAACTTTCCCATCTATGTCACCTATCAAGAACCCGGCGATCTGATTGTCTATCCATCAGCAACTTCACACCAAGTTTGGAACATTGGTCCAATGGTTACCAGGGTCGTTTGGAATGTCATGCATACGTCTTCCATGGCGTCCTTCTTTGATTACATCCAACCCGCGTATCAAAGGCAATGCCACACCGACACCGGCCGAGTCCCATTGATCCCACTACATGCACTTAGAGATCCTACTGCCCTTAGCGCAAAGGAGCTGAAACTCCTTTTGGAGATCTTCGAGCGGCTGGTCGACGATGATGATGCGGGGTCAAATGTAACCGTAAAGCTTGTGGATACTCAAGGTGCCATGGTGGAATGTAATTATTGTGGACTAACTATCTGGAACCGGCATTTGCATTGTGAGCAGTGCGGGGACTTCGACTTGTGCTTGCCTTGCTTTGTCTCTGGACGAAGTTGCAAACATATTACGGACTATACCTGGGCGGAACTGATTCCCAGAGAAGATTGCCAAGCGCTAATCGATGCAACCCGAAAGAACACTGATTTTCTATCCTCTTCAAATCCCAGAATAGCAGAGTAAGTATCTTGACTTTAAGACTCGTACCTCTGATCTAGGTTGAGGGCTTCTCAGCGTGCTTCAAAGTCCCCACAAAACTGACCAATCACTCATAGGCAGAAATCACTGGGTCTTTTGGCGAGAGCTGCGGCAGATGCTCGACGACAGTCTATGGTAAGTACGACCCCATTTTAACAAATTTGAACTCAACAATTGAATGTTGCCAGGAACGGCTTTGCCATCTGTGCCGAGACAACCATACAGTGTGGAAAGGCATCACATGCTCCCAGTGCTCTGCATTCTTCTGCTTCCGTGGTCTATACAGACATTTTGATATTGATATCATTCCTTTGCTCCGAAGAGAGGGCCCGTGGGCGTGTCCCAAGTGTTCTCAACTGTGTAACTGCAGATGTTGCCACTTTGCTCAGCCACATCAGAGTAAAGAAAAACCCGTCAGAGCCCGCATCAAGCCGGCTGACCCCCGAGGCCGTGTCATGGGCTTTGTGGACAATGTGTTCGATCAAAAGAGAGGAAAGAGAGCCAGCGCGGGCCCACAAGTGGCACCTTCGCAGATGGCCGTCTCTCTGCAAGGGCGGAAACGACCTAGGTCAAACAGCAGCGAAGGCTTTGAGCAAGGGCTGCTAGATCGCAGTAGGGTTTCTTCTATGGAGGACGCTCAGCGGTTTGGCATCGTGAGATCGGAATCAGACGGCCTACGGAGCAGAGATACTGCTCAGCCAAATATCCATCTCGCCAAAATGCATCCTTATGGGAATTCTTGGCCTAAAGGGCAGCTTCGAATTTGTGACCTGGTCGAGAGCCGGGCTGAGAGTGCGGCGGCTGATGGAAGCTCTCGCAATCATACTACACAGTACCAACCTGCTGCACTTCCTGAGATACCAAACGGGCGCGATCATTCTCCAAGGGAAGACAACTATTCCCTCTCATCGACATCCACATCCGCAAGCGAAGAGAGTATTCCTGTTTTGGAGAAGAGATTGGAGGCTCTTCGTCGCTATGCGGACGATCTTCTCGAGCTCTCTTTGGTGGAGTCGCATGCTAAACTGCTTGAGAAGATCGCTGCATATGAAACCCAGATTGAGCAGATCAGAAGGCGAAAGGCCGAGAGGCTCTTCAGTAATTTGAATCGGGATTTTCCCGATCTGGCCAATGTAGCTATGGAAGAGGCGCGGCGGCGAGGGCTATGAATTGCATACCATCATTATGGTAATATCTAACTACGCATAGTGAATCTGGCACACAAAATATCGATGTCACTGGCAGACCACGATTGCGGATGTGGAAAATTTAGGAAATATATTTGTACATATCGCACAGTCAGCTCGCTGAAGCGACGACTGCACTATATACCGGTACAACCGCTTCATATTTGGTAAAGGTGGGTAGATGAAACAAGCCGATCCCTGGCTTAAACACAAATGATGAAGAGTCCATTGACACCTTTTTGGTTAAATGATCAGACCGTGAGTCGGGCATCTCAGCTCAGCCCACTCAACGAGGCTAACGCTCCTCCCCACCTCTGGAAGCTACGAGCTGACCTCCTCAAGAACCCAACATAAATACACAGTGTTCCTTGAAAAAACTCATCATAAAGCAATCCAGTTACGTGATATTTCAGGATGGATCCCATAGCAGCTACCCAGCTGGCAGCAGATGTAGCAGGCATCTTCCTGAAAATCGTCAATACCGTTAAGGACGTTATCGAGACGATGAAGGGCGCCAAAGAAGCCCTCATCGAGCTTCTGAGTCGCTGCGAAAGGGTCCGCTTGTATCTCGAGTTATTTCGCTCTCTCACCAGCCGATTATCCAACCCAGTTGAAAAATCTATATCATTATCCTTCAACGATAGTGCGTACCGCCAGACAGCGGATGAGATCCTGGGGTTTGTTCACAAGATCGCGGATGCCTCGAAGCACTCCGAACTCTGGATGAAATTCAGCTGGGTGTTCTACAAGGGCGATGTCACCGCGTTGGTCGGGAAGCTCGAGGCCCGCGAGAAGGACCTCAACCTTGTCCTTACTTTCATTGCAGCGTATGAGTCCTCGGAAAAGATCCAGTGTATCTGAAGCTGACGTGGGCGCGACAGTCAGTCCAGTGTGGTAACTGAGAAAGAGATCATCACGATGAAGGGCCGTGCTGAGCAATGGGCACAAATCACCGAAGCTTTTGGCACGGCGCATTTGAGTCAAGACAGCGATGAGTTGGTCATGAAACACACCCCCGAGCAGCGGAAGAAGGCACATGGCTCTCACAGTGGATCGCAAAACGATGGAAAGCAAGTGTCCACCAATGTGATACCAAGTCAACCTTCTTCCAACACAACAAAGCCAGCTCTGTGGCTTGGAAACCTCGTCAGGACAGGATTGGACCCGGCGTATCTCAGAGAGAGAGCTCAGCTGTCCGATGCAGCATATTGGGGAGATTGGCATCAGTTGTTGTCTTCACTGGACACAGGGAGACGCCGCTTTGGCGAGTCATGGTGCAATACTTTTACTCTAAGTATGCGACTCCGCGGTCTGCGTTGAGTGATAGCGGCTTAATTCTGGGCAGGATCAGAAGACGATTCACACCGACTGAGCCTATGGACTCCTCTGCACCAGGCGGCGTATATGAATGCGCCGAAGAAGGTGGTAGAGAAACTTATTCGACTAGGGGCTTTCAGTATGAACTTGTTGCTATATAGACTATTCTAACCTTGTTGACAATGAGACTAGGAGCCCTGCCGACTAAGAAAACCAAAGGCGAGTTCCGTTATCAGGATCTGACGGCCGTCGAAATTGCCCGTGAAGTCGGATACTCAGATCTTTGGGAGATTCTAACTCCAGTTATCCGTCATTTCGTTCCTGCGAGGGTTCTAATGGACCTGGAACAAAAGTTCCACGAACTGATACACGCCGAACTGGCTGGCTTTGCTCATCTGAAGTACCTTCGTCTTCCTCAACTGGTGGTGTTGACCGAGCTAGAAAATCCGGAGATGTGGTTTCCAATTCAGCCCCAGAGTCAGCACGGGAGAGTGTGTTATCCAAGTGCTCATAGTTTGAAGCCGACTACTGACTTTGACCTAGGGATTTTTGTTTCGTTTGGATGGTCGAGAACTTGTGGTTCTAAGTGTTGGGAGGAACCCTCTGCAGTCCAAGCAACTCTACCGTGTATCAGCAACAGGATGGATTGCGATACATGATGCAGTCGTGTTTCGACGGTAGCTCTTTGAAATTGCTTGCTTGCAGCAGAAGTTGGTATTTTATGCTGGTCATGTAGCGACCTGTCTTACTTGCATGTTGTACATATGATTTCAGACTCAGCGGCTGATTCGTGGATATTGATCAACAACTGGTTACCTTCATATGGACATATAGTCATTTCTTGGAATAACTGGTTCACCTACCGCAGCAGCAAAGCATAGGCCGTTGATGACTGATGACCACTTCAAACGTTCCGAGCAATGACAGCATGGCCATGTAACTAGTCATAATCAAGCCTAGTATTTGAAAGTCCTGTCACCTGAAGGTAGTCTCATATTCTTCTTGCAGTTCCATTGTTTTGCTGCAATCCTTTGCCTCTTGGAGGTTCTCGTGGGTATAGACAGGTACTTGAACCTGTTCCACGGAAAGCAAGTGGACAATCGTCATCGGGTGCCTCCACTGCGGACCTCGCATCACCAACCTCGTTCACTGTTCATCACCTGTTGAAGTCACTTTTTCCTCAGATTATCACATGTTCTTGTGGCTGGTACAGTGATCATTTGGATGGTATCGCATCCACCGCCTGATAGGTACCGATACTTCCTATGAAGTTGTGTTTGGTATGTTTGAACGCCATTCCACTGCCCCTTCCTGCCATTTCTCCGCACCCGGACCAAGCCCTGACAGCAGCAGGGTAGATCATCAGCGACCTAGCTGCGTTCCAGGGGGTCGGTACCTTTTGATGTTTGATCAAGCATTCACCTCGACTGACTAGACGATCTATCCCCGTCAGCTGGAGATTCCGACCGAGTCACAATCATTGTTTCTTTATAAGGATTCGATCGTTCCGGGTCGATCGGTGTTTAGCAGCCCAACTAAACACGCTTCGTACTATCTTGACCGCCTCCACAGCCCACATCCAAGCTATCGCTCACAGACGCACGATCTTCCCAACCATCTCTTTTTCCTTATTGGTTTTTTACTTTCTCCCCCCTCTACTCATTCTCATAGAGATTCCGATCTTCGTCGGCTTGGTCCTGGTTCTCGGGTCTCTGTAACGAGGTTCCCTTCTTCTGCCTTCATCCCCCCTCCCCCCTCCCGTCATGCCATGCTTCAAGGGTCTGGCCGTGAGTATACACACTCCGGACGGCCCCATTCCCGAGTACTCCATTCAACGCCAGTCTCGGGCATCACGTATTGCTTGCTACATCCCCGTACCGCCGCCCAAGCTGCCAGACTCCGCCAGCGGGAAACCTGAACAGTCGACCTTTGCCATTTCCATCACGCTGCTGAATCCCGGCCAGGATGTTCCGTACTCGACGCCGAAACCGACGACGGACAACCCCTCACCGAAGCCTAAGGTGGTGGGGGGCCTCCCCGGGCAGACAAGCGAACGCGGGCAGTATACCAGTGCCGTTGCGCCATACCAACCCTTGACCAACTCGCCGAATGAAACGGTCGCGGCATATATTTACTTTGATGGCCGGCAGAAGGAAGAGGTCGCTACATTGCTCCGGAGAGGGGAGGAGACTTGGGTCAACTCGCGGTGGGTTAGCGTACCCGAGTCCGAAGGAGGTGGGCTTGCCGAGCGGGAGTTTTTGTTCCGTGAGGTCGGGTTGGAAAGATGGTTGAACGGGCTCGATCTGGAAGGCAAGGATGTCGCTGCCCGGATTGAGCGAAGACGGCAGAAGATGGAGAGACGCCGTCTGAAGCGTGAATCCACCGAGGGAATCGGTGAGATGGAAACGGACTCCAAGTCGGCAAAGGGGGCCAAAGGGATCATGCGGTATGGCAATGATGAGAAGTCGCCGCTGGAGAACGTCTCCGACGATGATATGTCGTATTCCGATTCCGACGACGATCCGATCCCCGAATCTGCTGGACAGATCAAAGTTGCGTTGTTCCGGGTACTGGCTTCTGGAGAGATCAAACGAGGAGAATACTCGCCGCAATTTGACGCTCATGACGATGATGAAGATAATCAGAGCGGGCAGGGCAACGACGCGGACATTGATCACACGACAAGCTTTGCAAAGCCCAAGACGCTCGATCCTAAGACAATCAGCACGCAAACGGTTACAGGCATTGATCCTTCTGACAAGCCGTATGCGATTTTTACTTTTATGTACCGAGGAGAGAGTATGTTTCGAGGGTTGCTATGATTTCTCGCAAAGTTTGACTAACTGTCTATCAGGACAACTACAGAAGATGGGAATTCTGAAAGATCCCAAGTCTCAAGAGACTCCTGTTTCGGCGAAGCGACGATCGTTGCAAACCGACTTCTCCAGTATCGGCCCCCTCAAACCGGGCGGTACAGTTGGATTTCTCAATTTCCGGGACAAATCTGAAAACAAGGACAAGAAGAAGAAGAACAAGAGTGTGGAAGACGACGACATGGAAAGCGAGGATGATGACGACGATTCCATCCTCGGCAAAGCAGACGATGAGGAAGCCAAAGAAGACAACCATGATTTAACCGCGGAAGATATAAAGCGTCAAGGAGAACTTGCGGAGGGTGTCCGTAAAATCAAAGTAAGTCGCGCCGGTCAATTGGGAATACTTTATGCTAACAGGTGCAGCTTAAACGTCAACACTCTTCTGCAAGCTTGGCCGGTGCTAGTAGCAGGGCCGATGCTGGGAGCCCTCTGAACTCTGGAGAGACGCCCGCCACTTCGAGCATATCGACGACGCCCCCTAATGCACCCGTAAGCAGCACTGCAGGCCCGGAAACCGTTAAGGCTGCTGTGAATACACTCGATGGAGCATTTGTGGGTAGTCCCCTGAAGAAGCAACGCGCCAGCGTATCAGAAGCGGATGAAGGTTCACTGCGTCGCCGGATGGAGTCTGGACTTTCCCAGGAGATCAGCGGAGCTCTGGGAAGCGCTGGAGAACAAACACAGACTGGTACGACTGCGAATACGTTTGGGGGAAGCCTGAAGCCACAGGGGCCGGCGCTTCAGCAGCCAGCACCAGCACTGCAGCAACCGGCACTCCAGCAGCCAACTCTCCAGCAACCAGAGGAGGATGAAGAGTTGTAGGGTGATCGGGGATACGATGCTTGGAATCTACAGCTTAGGGACACATTTGTGGTCAGTGACACTGGCATCTTTTCATGACCGTGACGGACTGGCGTAAATTGAGCGCATGGCTTGCACTATTTGGATTTATTCTTGCACTATTTTCTTATCTAGTGGAGGTATTTTTTGCTCAGTCGAAGCTGGGAAATTTATTTAGGTGACCTTTTTGCTTGATGCCGACATGACGGGAGCAGATTGGACGGGGGATACCACAGTGTCATTCCCGGGATCGCTTTTCTTCTCCAAACATTTATTGACAGAGAATTATCGGATGTGAATTGACTTGACTGTTGATGGGGAATAACTATAGAATTATGAACACGCAGGACAATATACCACCGGACTTTGAGACAGAATTTTTATGTCAGTTGTATCCATTGTATCCATGAAATGATGTGGTGTCGAGCTCCAGCTTCAATGTGGAAACTTCTTCCACTCCGCGTCTCGCGATCGAACAATCTTTTCTTGAGTCCAAATCATCAGTGCTCCCTTCGAAGCAGACGGTTCCTGAGCACCGTTAGCAATTGCAGGATGCCGCTCGAACGCTCTACAGACCCTCTGGTCTGGATAGACTGCGAGGTCAGACGTCTAAACAGCATCTCTTAAGACTGACTCCTCCGGAGTACTGACTGACATCATAGATGACCGGCCTCAACCCCGAAACAGACACCATCCTCCAGATCTGCTGCTACATAACCGACGCCAACCTCAACCTCCTCGACCCGGAAGGCTTCGAAACCATCATCCACCACGACCGCTCCGTCCTCGACTCAATGTCGCCGTGGTGCGTCGACACCCACGGTCGCACGGGGCTCACCGCCGCAGTCCTCGCATCCACGACCAACCCCGCCGCCGCGGCCGCGTCCTTGCTCGCCTACATCCAGCGATACGTGCCTCGTCCGCGCGCAGCGCTGCTAGCGGGGAACAGCGTGCACGCCGACAAGATGTTCCTCGCGAAGGAACCGTATAAGGCTGTGCTGGAGTGGCTGCATTATCGGATTCTGGACGTGAGTGCGTTCAAGGAGGCGGCTAGGCGGTGGGGTGGTGAGACATTGTTAAGTGAGGTGCCGCCCAAGAAGGAGGTGCATCTGGCGAGGGAGGATATCTTGGAGAGTATTGAGGAGATGAGGTTCTATAAGGAGAGGTTGTTCAGGGAGTAGCTATTATTAGAATGGTGCTATTAGATTATTGTCTAGCTATGGAGTCCTCCGTACTGGTTCTGTGCTATGACCCGCTGGTCGGACGAGAGCTCTCCTAGCTACACTGTACCTTAGGAGCCATGCACCAAGTATGTATCTGGCTCGGTGAGCCAAGGAGAGTTGATCAAACTTTGTAGCGAAAGGATAAGAGGGTTGAATAAGATTGAAATGTTCTACGAACAAGGCCAATGCTTGGGAGAAATGATTGCTGTGGTGTGCTGGCAGCACCACAGCGCAGTTGACTGGCTAGAGACTATTCCAATACTACCTACCTGCATGGATCCATCCATCTTTCTCATTGGTATGGCAATATCCAGACCAGGTATTTCTTGTCGTGGACTCCCAAAGTCATAATAATGACGCTTGTGGTTGCCCCTCCTCTCTCAATCAGTGGTGATCGGCCCACCTTCCCTCCGCTTCGACTGAGACTAGACTCCTGTCTGTCTTCTCTGCGTTTCTGCTTCTTGTTCTTCTTCCTTGAAAGTCGGTGAAGTCTTTTTCTTCTTCTCTTCTCTTCTTTTCTCTACTCTACTACTTCTGATCTACTGAATCACCTTATATCCCTTGCCTTTCTGCAGACTTGTTCTGTACTGTCGAGTCTCATTGACTGCCCCCTCTACCCCACGTTGTCACCCAAACAAACAACGTCATGTCGGTCCAGACAGTCTCCATCCAGCCCTTTGCTGACCAGAAGCCAGGAACGTAAGTATTTCAGTCTAGATTACCCTTGAAATAATCATTTTTCTCACAATGAGCAAATTGGCTGATTATCCCTCATTATAGCTCTGGTCTTCGCAAGAGGGTCAAGGTCTTCCAGCAGCCCCACTACTCCGAAGCTTTCGTCACCAGCATCCTGCTTTCCATCCCTGAGGGTGCTGAGGGAGCTTTCCTTGTCATCGGTGGTGATGGTCGCTACTACAACCCCGAGGTTATCCAGAAGATTGCCAAAATCAGTGCTGCGTATGGCGTCAAGAAGCTCCTGATCGGCCAGAATGGCATCCTCAGTACCCCCGCCGCCAGCAACCTGATCCGTGTGAGAAAGGCTACCGGTGGTATCCTGCTGACTGCCAGTCACAACCCAGGTGGTACGTGGAGCATTTTCTCTGTCAAATTCAAGCACTAACTTTCCAAGGCCCCAATGCCGATTTTGGTATCAAGTACAACCTGTGCAATGGTGCCCCTGCTCCCGAGTCCGTCACCAACAAAATCTACGAAACCTCCAAGTCCCTCACCTCCTACAAGATCGCCGAAATTCCCGATGTAGACACCTCCACCATTGGCACCAAGACCTATGGTCCCTTGGAGGTTGAGATTGTTCACTCCACCTCCGATTACCTCAAGATGATGAAGGAGATCTTTGACTTTGACCTGATCAAGGAGTTCCTCAGCACCCACAAGGATTTCAAGGTGCTGTTTGATGGTATGCACGGTGTGACTGGTCCCTATGGTGTGGACATCTTCGTCAAGGAGCTGGGTCTGCCCCAGGACAGCACCATGAACTGCGTCCCCAGCCCCGACTTCAACGGTGGCCACCCTGACCCCAACCTGGTCTACGCCCATGAGCTGGTCGAGGCCGTTGATAAGAAGGGCGTCCACTTCGGTGCTGCCAGCGATGGTGATGGTGACCGCAACATGATCTACGGTGCCAACACCTTCGTCTCCCCTGGTGACAGCTTGGCCATCATCGCGCACCACGCCAAGCTCATCCCCTGGTTCCAGAAGCAGGGTGTTTATGGTCTGGCACGGTCCATGCCCACCTCCGGCGCCGTTGACCTGGTCGCCAAGGCCCAGGGTTTGCAGAGCTACGAGGTCCCCACGGGCTGGAAGTTCTTCTGCAACCTGTTTGATAACAAGAAGATTTCCATCTGTGGTGAGGAGAGTTTCGGAACTGGCAGCAACCACATCCGTGAGAAGGACGGTGTCTGGGCCATTGTCGCCTGGCTGAACATCATCGCCGGTGTCGCCAAGCAGAAGCCCAACGAGACCCCCAGCATTGCCTCGATCCAGAACGAGTTCTGGCAGACGTACGGCCGCACCTTCTTCACTCGCTACGACTACGAGAATGTCGACAGCGACGCTGCCAACAAGCTGATCGCCAACCTGTCCGAGAAGCTCAACAACAAGGACTCTTTCGTGGGCAGCACTGTGTCGGGCCGCAAGGTGGCCGACGTGGGCAACTTCGCCTACACCGACCTCGACGGCAGCGTGACCAAGAACCAAGGTCTGTATGTCAAGTTCGACGACGGCAGCCGTCTTGTGGTCCGCCTCTCCGGCACAGGCAGCAGCGGTGCCACCATCCGTCTGTACATTGAGAAGTACGAGAGCGACAAGAGCAAGTTCGGCATGAACACTCAGGACTACCTCAAGGACAACGTGGCCCTTGCCATGTCCTTGTTGAAGTTCAAGGAGTACATTGGCCGGGAGGACCCTGATGTCAAGACTTAATTTCTTTATTTTCTACGGCAAGCCGCGCTGGTTTTACGACGGTTAATTTGAAGTCAGAAGTAATTAAGCATGGATAGAATATAGTAGTATGGCAGTGCCAGATCAAATGCAGTAAGGTCATTAGTTCAGCGTCATCATATCATAGTCATTCATCAAGGAATCATGCGATGCCAGCCGCAGCGAGCTTCTCTGCCCACCACTCTTTCCACCGCACGACCTTTTCCTCCCGCCTGGCCTCTTCGGCCGCAAAGACCACGGCATGGCTGCGAACTGCTTCTTCCAGGGTACAGCCGACGAAATGGGTTTGCGCGCGCTGCACATCCCAGCCCTCATTCTCGACGGCATCCACCGCGCGCACGAAGCTGCGCGCCAGCCCGTAGTCTCCTCCGCCATGCGCCTCCTCCTCTTCGGGCGGCTGCTTGGGCACCTCAATGGTGGTCGTCGAGCGAGTCGCGAAATCATAGATGGAGATGGTCCGGCTGTCGTAAGCTATCTCGCCGCGCGTCCCGTAGACCCTCCCGCGGCGCTCACACTGTTTCTCCGTGGGGGCAATCATATGGAAGACAGCCGTTTTGGCGCGTCGCCCCTCCCCGTTGACTGGCGATTCCTCCTCATCATCCCACGTAATAGTCACAACCTGGTCGTCGCAGACGTTATTGTCCGCCTCATAGACACACCGGCCGTACCACGGTCGTCGCGCGATCTCCTCATCGCTCATCTCCTCGCGGGAGTAGTCCTCGCGCAGGCGGGCCAGGAGATGCGCCTCGCCGGCAGCACTTGCCTTGTCCGTTGGAGCCGAGCGCAACACGTCCTCGATATCAGGTACTACGATCTTAACAGGCCACCCGGTCTCGCCACGGGCCAGGTGTAGGTCGCGGTAGATCCGCACCGCGCTGTAGATGCATTCCGGCTCTGCAGGGCACGAGAGACAGTTTGTGGCTGCGCCAGCGGAGGGTGGTTTGCGGGCGCGCCGGAATTGAGTCAGCGTGCCGGTTGAGGTGATGCTGCGGGGGTGGTGCGTCTGCATGTTTTCCTGTCCCTGCCCCTTCACATCATACTCCAGGGGGGATGACAGCAACCACATGATAAAATCAATATCATGGCATGACTTGGTAAGCAGGGAGCCGTCGCCTTGGGCTGTCGCGCGCCGCCAGTTGCCCCGGACGTAGCTGTGTGCGAAATGCCACCAGCCCACCGGCTCGGTGTGTTCCAGGGAGACGATGTCGCCGATGGCGCGGTCGAGGAGGAGGAGCTTGCGGAGGAGGATGTTGTGTGGGCTGTACCGGAGGACGTGGCCTATGGAGAAGATCTTGTCCCCGCCGGAGGCACTGCCATTGGCACCGCTGGCGTGAGGGGCTGGCGACAATGCTTTATAAACAGCTAGACAATCACCCAGCGATAGCGCAAGCGGCTTCTCACAGAGGATATGCAGCCCCAATGGCGCTAGGGCAGTCACGATCTCGACGTGTGTTTCGTCGAGCGTGCAGATGAAGACACCGTCCACGCCTCCATCCACCCCTTCCCCTTCCACCCCCTGAGACTGATCCGGCTGCTTTCGCCGCGCCGTCTCCCACTCCAACCATTCCCTCCAATCGCTAAACTCCTGGCCGTCGGCTGGTCGCCCCTCCTCGCCCCAGATATACTTCCGGCCGAAATCGGCGCGCTTGAAAGCGTGCGGTTCGGCGACGGCGTGGATGCGCGCGGGGGTGGTGGTTGTTACGGCGCGGGCGTAGGCGTTGCCGCGGGAGCCGGCGCCGATGACCAGGAAGCGGAGGTTACGCCCTTTTAAGGGTCTGGAGGGGAGGTCGTGTTCTGCTGTAGGTTCTTTCATGACGTGCGTACGGTATGCGGATGCGGATGCGGATGCTGATAGACGATAAGCAATGGAGGGGCCCGAGGGGGAGAGGAATGCGGGGTGTCTACGGAGTAATTTATAGGAGATATCCAGGAATTGCGCTAAAGACAGGCTTCATTTCGTTTCTCTGGAGCCTGAATCTAGTTTTATGCACAGTAGAAGTTAAGCTGCTGCTGATGAAACATCGAGTCGCAACGTTAAGACAACGCTTGTAATCATGGATCGCTGGTTGGCTGCCGAAAATCAATTAGTGATCGTCAAAGCTGCAGCTCACGATCAACCACAACACAGACAGTAGGCTACAAGATTGTTGGGATCATGGTCAGGAGACAATTATTGATTATCTTGATTATTCGAGAATTTTCCACCAGCCTCGTGACGTTAATTTGTATCTGTACACTTTAGCGCCGCAGGGTGAAGAAATATCCACAGTAAACACGGGAGACTCAACCCGATCTCGCATTCAGAGATGAATGAAGAAGAAGAAAAAAGTACATGAGATGTGAGTAAGTATAGCCAAAGAAGATATGAAATAGAAATAGAATAGATTGGGGTATCCATAAAAAGAAAGCAAGTACAATCCAGACATGAGAGACATGGCACGCTGATGTGCAATATAGTGTAGAGTCTTAAGGTTGACTTCGAAAGGAGGTGCGTGCTCGAATCCGGTGAATTACTACCGGATGGGCCGTGACCAGGAGCTGCGCTGGTAGTTGCGCCGGGCTGATATACGGCGAACCGGTGATAGTTGGCTGGCGATCGACGCAGCGAGCGGAGACTGCGGACTCATAAGTCCGGTCAATTCGCACAGAGGAATGCCTCTTATGCATTATTTGCAGCAGGGCATAGTGTCTCAATCTGATCACAATCCGTCAAGACTCTCTGTGAAGCGACTCCCCCGGCTGCCGTCGAAGCTTGGATGACTCCGGCCCAGTCCGTCTGGCCGCTGTGGTATCGTTGGGGATAATGTACCCCCCGGTTGAGGAATGGCACGCGAGGCCGCCGGTACGTTCACCACGCTGACGTTCGTCGAGCTGGCAACCGGCGTCCGGGCGGGTGACGGTCGGAAGACAACGACGGACCCGGGTTCGTCCGCTTCCCGCGTGTAGCTCACATCCAGTGGCATTCCGTACGGCATCGAGGGAGGAGGCTGAGAGATGACCGATCGAGGCTGGACGGGTGACCCCGGGGCTAGGCTCATGCTGGGCTCCGACGCGGTCGGCGATCCCTGATCAAAGCCGCCACCATAGCCATCCCCTCCTGACTGCAGCACCGAGGGGATCTTGCGGCCCGAGATCTTCTGGAACCCGCGTTCGCTCGTGGTGGTAGAGGTAAACGTACTGTCATCAGACCGCACCGTCTGGTTTGACTGCCTCCATCGCTTCATAAAAGCCGGAGCAAAATACGACGCCGTGAACAGGGGGTCGCGGCTCGAACGCCGTGACGCCATCTCGGTGCGTGAAACAGATCCTCCTTCCCCAGCCGTGCCGCCAGCCCCATCGCTCGCGGGGAGTCCACGATTCGGTCCAAATATGGCCGTCTTGCGCCGTCGCAGCAGGAAGAGAAGCAGCCCGAGCAGAAAAAATGCGCCAGCGAGGCCTCCAACAACTCCGCCCACAATGCGTTTGGTAGTGACGCTGTCCAAGCCGCCACCAGAGGACGAAGACGTGGTCGCTGAGGGAGCCTGGCCCGTAGCAGTTGCGCCTGAATCTCCGCCTCCAAAATACGTTCCCGTACTATACAGGTCCGCAGTGGTAGTGGCTTCTGGCACGGACGTGGTCGAGTAATAACCAGAGTCGCTGGAAGTGCTGTCGTATGAACCGTACGAACTAGTACCGTTGGTGTTGGTCGAACTAGAAACCGTAGTTGTCGAAGTGGGCTTTGGTGAGGCTATTGGGGTCGAGCTCAATACAGCACTCGAGGATCGAGCACTGGGTATTAAAGCGGACGATTGGGTGCTACTCGCAGAGTTAATGATAGCGATAGACGTTGGAACCGAAACCGATATTGAAACCGATATGTCTAATGACAAAGAAACAGAGGTGGTGGGTATGGTCGTCAAATCGTTAGCGGTTGTAGCAGCCGAAGTGTCCGCTGTGACAGAAGTCGGGCCAGGTGACGGGGTAGGAATCTCATTTAACGAAGTGGTTGACGGCACGGCCGCGGGGGGTGTCTCGACAGGAACAGACACGGTTGGTTGACTGGGAGCAGGATCCGATATGGGCGTTGGAAGAGCCGCAGCGGTGTCTGGAGGTGCTTCGACAACACTGGTTACCGCGGTGGCCAGCGCCTCCGTCTGAGATCCTGGAGGAATGGCGGAGGAATCCTGACGCTTTCCTAGCGAATAGTCCGAGTCCTTGTGCGATACCTCCCCTGACGACCCATGATGCTTATTATGGTCCAGGACGTGCGCCTTTTTCATGCTGGAGATCAACGACCCGGCCGAGTCTTCCCCTGGTTGGCTGGCTGGTTCGACTCCCTCGTGACGTGTTCGATGCTTCTGTTTCATCAGCCTGGTAAGCCGCTGACTCCGAGAAATGCCGTTGTGTGCCATTCTGGCAGTTGTCCTCCTGAGCGTTCCTAATCCCCCAACAATCGCATGCAAGCCTGGGAACTGAATAAACTGCAATGCTTCAAGTGAGGTGAAATGATGGGCAATCGTTCAGTCGTTGATAACGCACGTGTGTCTGCCTGCACAGCGCCTGAGATGATCTGCAAAAAGAGGGAAAGTAAGATCGATTGATGCAGGATACTGATTGAATTGAACTGAATGTTATTGAAAGAGTGTTGAACGATAGACCGTGTGCCGAAAGGAGTGAGCGACGGGTCTAAACCGTTGTATCAAGCGAAAGGAGCGACGAGTCGGTCTGTAACGAGTCTGAAACAGGCGGAATCGTAGACCGTACCGAAACCAAGGAGTGGACGTCAGCTGTCACCGTGCAGCCGACTGAATGTAGCCAGAAATAGAAGACTCAAGGTCATAAAAGTCTAGAAGGGTGACCAGAAGCGTTAGCTGTTTGCATCGTTTCTGCCGATGAATCGATCCATGAGAACAAAGCTAGGAAGCGAGCACACACCTTAAGGAAAGAATATGAAGCGAAAAGATATAATGCAGCGATCACGATTGCTATCCGTTCCTCCGAGGATCTTAATCCATGCCTGTGGCGGAGGAGATATGCGCAGGATTCACCACGATGAGCTTCGACTCAAGCTTGCGACTTGCTAAATTTCTCTGCCGACTTCTCCCACCGGTTGACGGTTGACGGTTGACGGTCGATGGTCGACGGATCCACGCTTTGAAAGGTACCCAGGTTCCGGACCCAAGGATCGTTACCCGTTCTTTTGCGTTCTCGGCACACGTCCACAAGAGTTAACCCGTGGGCTGGGATTTCCGCTCACTGGTCTGGTTATACCAGCGCCAAATCTAGCAGTGAGCGCGGCCAGGTCGAAAATCGAGGCTACTCACTCGGCATCCGATCATAGGGGGGGGAACGGTGGTGATGAGGGAG
>JAAAPX010000319.1:0-11117 GCA_012656285.1 Aspergillus fumigatiaffinis | reverse complement strand
TCAAATCTCTGGGAATCTAGTGGAACAAGAGGGGAGGATTCAACTAGCAATATCTGCTTTGAAAAAGGGGCAAATTTCCAGTATTTGCTGCGCTGCGAAGACATTCAACGTGCCGAAATCTACCCTCCGTGGCCGACTCAATGGATGCCAATATCGAATTGAAAAATGTGGCCATAATCACCGACTATCTCTTATGCAAGAAGAATCATTAGTAGAATGGATACTATCTAGGGATCTGCGTGGAGTTCCTCCTAGGCCATCTCATGTGCAAGAAATGGCTAATATCCTTCTTGAGGCAGATAATCCCTCTGGATTCAAACCTATTGGCAAGAACTGGGTGTCTACCTTTACCAATTGATGTGAGGAGATTAAATCTCAATATGCTTGATGATATAATTATAGCCGAGCTCAATGCGAGGATCTAAAGATTATTAAGGAGTGGTTTGACTGCTTACAAAAGATCTAAATAGAATATGGAATTGCCCATGAAGATATCTATAATTTTAATAAGACTGGCTTTGCTATGGGCTTGATTGTGACTACTAAGGTAGTAACAAGAGCTAATATACCTGGAAAGCCTCATCTTATTCAGCCAGGCAATCAGGAATGGATTACAATAATTAAATGCGTTAATACCACTAGCTGGGTGCTTCCTTCTTGTATAATCTTTAAAGGGAAGATTCATATTGAGGGATGGTATCAAGATCACACTCTACCACCTAATTAGAGAATTAAAGTTAGTTAAAATAGATAGATAATAGATGAGATAGGCCTTCAGTGGCTTTAAAAGGTCTTTATCCCTGCAATAACTAGCCGTATAGTTGGAAGATATCGTCTACTTATCTTAGATGGCCACGGAAGCCATCTAACACCTGGTTTTGACAAAGCCTGCAAGGATAATGATATTATCACTATCTGCATGCCTCCTCATTCTTCTCATCTCTTACAACCACTAGATGTTGGTTGTTTTGGCCCTTTAAAGTGTGCTTACAGAGGCCTTGTTAAGCAAAAGATGCGCTTAGGATATAATTATATTGATAAGTTTAACTTCCTTAAAGCTTATCCAGCAGCTTATCTAGAGGTTTTTAAGCCTCTAAATATTTAGAATGGCTTTGCTGCAGCTGGAATCTATCCATTTAATCTAAAGAGGGTGCTTGAGAAGCTGTATATCTGTGTATCAACCCCTACCCCCCCTCTAAGCTATGGAAGTCAATCAACTAGTTCATCATGGCTTAGAACACCTCATACACTTCGGCAATTACAAAAGCAAGCATCCTTAGTCAAGAAGCTCCTAAAATAGCGATCCTAAAGCCCTTTATAAATGGCTATACAGCAACTTATTAAGGGCTGCGAGATAGCAATGCATAGTGCAGCCCTACTAGCAAAGGAAAATCATGATTTACATACAGCTAATGAGAAGGAGAAGCAGAAATCAAAGAGATCTAGACACTAGATAACTCCTAATGAAGGACTCTGCATCTAGGAAGCTAGGGATCTTATCCAGGCAAGGAATGAGTAAGATAGGCATTCATCTATTACTTCTGCTCCTTTACCTTCAGAACCACCAAAACGCGCGCCACTGAGGTGTTCTAATTGCTTCATTATAGGGCATACTAGAACCAGCTGCCCTACACGCTGTACTAGCTAGATCTAATAAAAATATATTATGTTTTGGTTGATTTGGATGGCTTCAAATGTTCAAACGCGTCGAAATCAGATGAGGGTGGGCGGCTGACCCGGGTGGGCGGCTGACCTGGGAATTACGTTATGTCCATAAAATAATGGCAAACACTGCAAATATCTCAAACCTGGAAGTAAAAACTAACAAAATAAACCAAAAGAAATGAAATTATTAATAATTCTCTGACTACATCTAATCTTTAAATAAGGTACCTTTGGTCCCCTTATTAAGCAGCCGAAGTAAGCATACTATGGCACTCAGGGTTTAGGAGGGTTAGAATTCCACCTTGCGAAGTTCAACCCCCTGGTCAATATACTTCCTCATGATTACTGTTAAAAGATCCCGCACTTCATCCTTTGCTGAAACTGGACGCGTAAGTATAGAATAGAGGAGGAACCGCCGGAGTAACTTACTTATCACCAGTAATTTACCTATTTCCTCTTAAGTGTTAGAAACTCAGTTGATATGCTTGCCAGAAGCTTCTACCAATATGATATTATTATAATCTAGAAACCTATTATAGATAATAGCCCGGCGATGTTCCCTAAATAGCCTTCCTTTCCCAGCTGTAGACTTATACTCTATATAGAACAACATCTCAAGAATCTATGCCCCATTAGCCATAAGTCAGTTAAACCCGCAGGAGGTGTACCTACATAGCCATCATCAAGGACATTGTCATCCAATAGACTATTCAACAATGGTTAGGCGGCAACCATAATATCTAGGTGACTCAGCACTGAATATATTAATAGGCCGCGTTTACTTACCCTTCATCTGCACCTGCCACACCAGGTGGACGCGATGAACCCATGCAGAGGATGTATTGTAGCTATAGAGCAGTTACTTAATATATAGAATGACACCTGCGATGCCAAAGCCACTAGTAACTACTAGTACACTCTTATACTCACCTACAGGCTCACTCCTGCTGTATGGCCTGCTTATAAAGGTCATAAATATTACTATTCCCTCCAGAGCAGCACGAGCTTGTAGCTTCTCCATCAGGCCACGACGGGTCTGCATAAATAGTTCCAAAATATCTTGTTTTCCAGGTGACCAAGATGTTACCATGAACAGATGACATTAAAGCCACAACAAGAAACTGGCAGAGGGTATCCAGAGGTTTACATACTAGCTAGCCTTCATGTGCATTAGCCTTGGAAGCGCCATATGTATCTTCAACAGTGTCCCCTTAGGCGGGTCTTCATCAGTCTCCTCAGTGTGTTTGGTTACACTTCTCTTCTTGCACATAACTAATGCATAAGGATAGGTCTGAGAGGGAAGGATACTATTTTAATAAAGAAAAAGTAGGACTTACAGGGAAGTTGACAGCAGCTGTATAGCAAGCAGAATATATAGGTAGAATTAAGGGAATATTAATTCAGACGGAAGGTGTTGCTAGGTCATGTAGATGCACACAGCAGCAAGGGCTTGGTGCGTATAGAAAAATAACTCAAACAAAAGACAGTAGAATATTAATAATGAGAAGAGCATTAATGCCACTAGTGACCCAGTCCCCTGCATCAGGTCAGCTCAGGCACCCTTCTGTAGTTATGTCCTTTATTATATAATAACAGCAAAGAGGTTGCCTTATTTGTGGAGCAGGAACTTCTGCCGGTTAAGGATGGATATAATGATGTGTAATATAAGAAGAGCGGATGTCATCCATGCTGCCACACTGTGGATGTGGCAGTAGGTATGTAATAAAAGTCTAAGGATGTCAGCAAAGAGGCCAAGCTGCATGAATAGGTAAAGAAGTGCTATGTTAAGAAGCGACAAGCTCCCAGCTCACCAGCTAATCTTGCTGGTTGATGAAGCACAAAAAGTTGCAAAGACAATATTAATAATACTATATATAAGAGAAAGCAAAACAGCTAGCTGAGTCCAAGGTCCTATAAGATGGTGACGACCTAAAAAATATAGGTAGGTAATGTGCTTTGCAACCAACCTGGTGAGAGCTTCTGTAAGTGGTTTAAATGATAGAGTAATTCACACTAGGACTAGGAGTAAAAAAATGCTGCTAGCAGTAATGGTGTATAAGGCTATAAACTCCATCTTACTTAGATAACAGTATAGAAGATGTAGCAAGCCAAAAGGTCTCCTAGTGATTTAGTTGCTGTTAAGTAGAAGGATACTAGTGCCTATTCTTATTATTCTCCAGTGATTTAATATCACATTATAAAGTCTAAGGGAATGAATATGTACTAGCTATTAGTTTCATTTCTGAGGACTGTAGGTTAGAAAAGCTATGGCTCTAGAAATACTATTTTTAATCCTCTATTCCCTAAATTATTGAAGCAGCACTTCTGGTCTTGTGCTTTCTCTCACCAGAAAGTAAATAGACCATTAGATAGTAGCAAGACCTTGCTAGTCTAATAGGCCATGGGTAAGAGGTCAGCAAAGATACAGGCTCCAGAAGGGTTTATTTAAAAGTATCTATAAGTATGGTGTTAAGTGAGATGCCGATGTCTGCATTATCCTGTGAACATGGGAAGATGGTTAAATATTTACCTTCGGTGCTGAGCCACCCAAGGATTTTCTGCCTATATTGCAAGAATTACTGTGAAATACCATAGTTTTCTGGTTGAGCAGGAGGCTTATAAGGATAGGATTAACACTATCCACCTCCAGTTAAGAAGACACCCATAGATTTTATGGGGGGAGGTTGCGGATCCGTAGTACCTAAGAAATGAATAGATATAGACTAAGGTTAAGAACTAAGGCTGCAAGCCTGCAACGCAGCCAGCATGACTGTATATGCCAGGCTAATCTAAGAGAAACAACACTTAATTCAGATATACGCCACATCCTAAAGAACTACTCCCCTGAATACCAGCCCACTAAATCCATCCACAAGTCAGCGAACTCAATAATATTGAATATAACAGGGGCTGGCTACACTCAGTATGAATAAAAGGTCTTTGTCGCGATCGGGGCCAAGCGAGCCAGCCCGACCAGCTCGCCCGGCCGATGCTGTTTGGCCACAAATGGGTGCTGGATTACTGTAAGCCGGGCCGGTGACTTCTATAATGCAGGGTACTCACTTTCATTAGGGCCTCTATGAAGCGTGCTGAGGATGACACCTCTTTGGTGTTTCAAGGTTTCCTGCGCACACCCTACAGACCATGTGCCCACACCGATAATTTGTCACCCAGCAATCTGGCTGCGTGTAACAGATCCTGCACTTAAAAACATGCCTCTATCTTTATTAGGAAAGTTCCTCTTGCATTCTTTTATGCCTCTTCCTCTCCTAGAGAAGTTTATCTTCAACCCTAAGATATTTCTCTTATAGCTATTGCAGTTTATTGCTAATACAGCTAAGTTCCTTTCAGAGCTCCTTAAAAGCACTATTCTATTCTATTATTAGTTAAGGAGGGATAAGGTCTTATAAGGAACTAGTACTAAAGTTAACAGCTCTATTTTGGTTCTTTTATATTTGTGTGATGGGGTTGTATCCACTGTATTATTAACTGCCTCAAAATCCTAGTAACTATAATCACGGTGAGAGGCCGTCCTAGGTCATAAGCTGCTTGCCTTAAGGCTTGGTAATTCCTTATTATTAGTTATAATAATTATGTTAGAAGGGCTTGATATTGTTATTTTAGTTAATAGGCTTAGGAGAAGAAAGTTAATATAAGCTAGCCTTATAAGAGGAAAAGAGAATATCAGAGCATGCAACTAGCCAGGCGAAGGAGGCCCTTTATATACCTAAGACTAATAGGGACAGAGTCAGCCCCTCTAGGTAATTAGACACTGGTATAATAGCAATAATTCCAAGCCATATTGTATGATTGGACCTTAAGATATGATAGTATAAGACAAGGATATAGCATTGCATTTACTGCCCTGCAAGGTAGATAGTGTATGTCTATATCTACCTAGAGAGAGAGAATAAGCTCCTGGTTATTATTCTTATCTCTGAAGTTCCTATAACCAGATTTAGGTAATGCTAGTGACAACATACATGATGCACATTAAATAGATATGATGGTGTTTAGGCACATCCTCTACCCTAATGTGGTGCTAGCAGGAGGCTCTTGTGCTAAGTATAAGGACTGGGGATTTCTATACTATCTAGTAATATAGTGCTAGTAGCTAATATTCTTACTACTTTATAGTAACCACTGCCTCTCCTTCTAGTAATTTATATACTATGTCATCTGCATCTTCTTAGTTAAAATAGGCTTCCTGGTTGGGTGTGTTCACTAAGAGCCTATAGATAATAACCAGAGCATCATATCTAGTAGAGATAGTAAGAAGACTTAGTTTAGAGAGATGGATGAGGGGAGTTTAGTAGATAGGGATGACTCAGGAGATAATAAAGTGTCATCTTAAGAGGGTGAGGGTTATTAAGTGAGAATTGTAAACCTAGTAACTCCATAGTAATTAAAGCATGTCTGTAGGTAATTTACCTCATCTAAAGCGTGAGAATAAAACTTAAATTCTTGAGCATAAAAGAAGTCTATGCTGGGCTTAGGAGATTAAGGCATTTAATTAAAGGGTCTAGCCACTAACAGTGGCTTTTTCATCACTATAGATGCCATCTTAGGTGTTAAAAAGCCCCAATTAATATAGGTACACAGGCTGACTAACCTTCTATGTATATTCTAATAACTAGGTTGAGAGAATTAATTAAAAGCTTAAGGATATGAGGTGGTTGTAAGGATTCCAAGACACACTAAACAAAATATCACCAGTCTACTATCTTATCAAAATCATGGTAAAGCCTAATGATCTCTTCTCCTTGGCCTTGCAGCCATATAGAAAAAGAAGGGGAACAGAAATTCCTGCGCGCTGGAAAGCCCTATATGAAGTTAATAGCCTTAATAATATCTATCTTCTCCTGTAGCTTAGTGTTAGTTTAACTAGTTTATATAGAAGCTTCTAGTCAACTGTAATTATCTAAGCATTACATAATATTATATAGAAGCACTATACAGCTCCATGTATTTTATACCTTAATACAGATATTAGAATGTTTCTAGAATATTATTACCCACAGTACCTTACTTAATAGAGCTTACATGGGGTACAGAAACCAGTTAAAGAGTATAAGACCTAGGCAAAATTTTTGCTGTAACTATAAATGAATCACACACACATAAACACACACTAATAAAATATATATACTTGCATTTGTCTATTGCACCCCCCTTGACCGCAGACTGTATTGTGAATATCTTACTTTATTCTCTGTTTAACATACTATACTAATATTAGTGCTAATAGTATTCCTATATATGTGAGAGCAGCCCTGGGAGCTTTAAGTAGCTAATTTTAACCGCCCAGTACCATGCTGGTGTTAAGAAGTAGGATTATAGAGGTTCCTTACCTTTATATAATAAATAGCCTGTAGTGTTCCCTTCTTTTAGCTAGGAAATTTAGCTATAATCTTATTCTATATATAGCCTTAATTCCTTAGCTCCAGCAGGTATTCTTATTATTTAGAGGATAGAGGAGCTGCAGCTGCTGTAGGACAGCTAAGTTTCTACTTCTTCTTATTAATCTTAGTGCTTGGAGCTAGCTTTCACAAGGAGAATGCTTCCACAGGTCTATAAATAATTATAAGGATCTAAATAGCCATTCCCTTAGCTACATGAAATAAGGACTTTCCAATGCTGATAGGGAAGTTTGCATGCTGGATATTAATGGAAAGAATCAACCCATCTAAGCATTATGCTCCACTGGTGTCCCTGGAATGATAACAACTTAAAATTAGCTAATTAGTAGTGTTTTCTAAGGTCCTAATAGAAGAACTAGTCTTCTCTAAGGGAAGGCAGGTCTAAATCTCTATATGGGAGAACTCAAGATAGCCTTCTAGGAAAGATGAAAGGCTAATAGAACTAGGAGTTATTAGTGCGGCCTGGGGATTATTTAACAGTAGTTTAGTGGCAAGTACAGGAACATCAATGCAGCTATTATAATTTATACTTAGCTCTTGCCTAGTTTGGAATTTAGCATCTAATTCAAGCCCATCTGAAGGCACAGCAGCTAACAGCATATTAAGATCTTTTAGCACTACACTAGGGCGCTGTGGAGGATCTTGTATATCCACATCAATCTCCTGCAGTGAAGATACAGGTAGACAAGACTTAAGCTTATCAAGGTCTATTAAACAATCTATAGGCACTCTATCTAGTGCAGAGGCAGCAATGCAGTCTGTTACATCTATATAATAAACTCCTAGATAAGGAGGATTGTTAAGTAACTCTTTAGTTAGTCCAGGAAGAGAATTTAGTAGCTAAGGTGAGCTAAGCCTAACTAGTGATGCTGCTTTAGTACAGGTATTAGGTAATAGGTTATACCCTTCACTTAATGGAGGCGCAGGAGCACTTCCTAAATACTTTAGAGAATCTAGGGCAAGAGAAGTGCAATATAGCATGTCTATCACACTATCTATATAGGAAATTAGTAGTTAGTGATATAGCAACTGTATAAACCTATTACCTTAGGACTTATATAGGTTAAAAGAGTCAGCCTCTAGTTGTGGATCACCTTGTATCCTTATAACACCAGAACTTCCACTATGCCTGAGAACATTGCACTGAGATAGTGATTAAGTTAGGCTACAGAATGAGAGGGACCTTTCTAAAGAAGTATCCCTTAGCTAAGGACTTAATAAATGCCTATTATTGCAGTAGGAGGTTGACTTAAAGATAACTTTAGAAGCTTCTAAATTTGTATAAAGAGCACCATCACTCCTGTTGCGCTGATCATAGTAATTCCTATCTAGAGAAGAAGGATAGTCTAAGTGAATTATCTAAGTGTCTTCCTCAAAGATGCTCACATTAAGGTGAGAACCAGCTGGAGATACACTTTCTATAGAGTATATGGAAACTAATCCAGTAGATGCTATTCTATCTGTCTTACTAAAATCACTCTAAGAGCTGGTATGTAGTTCAGAGAATAGGCTGCGCAATGAATCTAAGTTATCCTTACTAGGTATATAGCAGGCATCACTCATATCTAAGCTTATAATTAAATCTACTTGTATATACAGTGACCGGGCTGCTGCTAATGTCAGCAAATGAATCCATTGCAATCAGAATCCTTCTAGGTATATAAACAAATCTATACACTCCTAGTAAATGTTTAGCCAAAGCCTGTTATCATCATTAGGACACACAGGTTTAGGGAGAGCTGATCCCTTTACTGAGGGACTTTCTTAGCTGTCTAATGAATTATCTATAGAAGATAATATAGTATGATGTGTACTAAAACACTTACTTCTGGAGTAGTGATTAGGATTTGAATTTAGCTTATAGAAGAGAAATGTGCTTATTTTGAAGTGAATATTCACATGGGTACTAAAATCCCAACATCAAGCAATAAAATGATGGAATAAAAAGCTAGTGGGAGGTCCGCAGTCAGGCAATTTATCACTCCTTTATACTTTAATTAAAGAAGTAACCAATACATCCTAATTAACCGCCCCTGAAGTGCCAGTCATCTAAGTTTAGTGGAAACTATACTGAAAAAAAAAAGAAAAAAAGTTACACCATATATCCTAATACATTAAGGTCCATTACCCTGTTTCATCTAATTAAGAATAGGCTTCCTAGATGCTCTGTGGGCGCCTGATTTGGTGAACAGAATATCAGAGTAACTTGGCGCAAGGCTACCCAGGTCTAACTAGATAACAGTAGACTTTGTGAGCCACTACTAGTTAAAGGTGTTATCACCAGTCTCACTGAATATAGAATACCACCTGTAAGGCGCTCAGTACCACTGTCTTACCAGAGGTAGGTGCTCCCTAGAATTGCTATAAATAGAAAATTCTTAGTATAGTCATGACTAAGTAGAGTAGTAGGACCTATCTAGCTTTTAGTGAAATTCACAGCATGTAAAGCAGTTGCTGAAGATAGAAGGAGGAAGTGAAGATAGGTAACAGCTATAGGAATAGCTAAAGATAGTCTTAGTAGCTAGATATAGCCTTGCCTGTATATTTTATCTTAATAATCTCTATAAAAGTATAGTGCTGTGTTATCTTAATTACTAAATATAGGAGCCCCCCAGCACGCGTGTCTTAGATTAATTATAAATAGAGAACACCATGTAAGTCTTATTAGAAAATTAACAAAAGAGGAACATATATATATAAGTAGTAGACCATGGCTGGACTGCAGCTATGGGAGGTGATAGTTGGCCTGTAGTAAGTAATCACATCACATGCTGGTATCCCTAGACTACTTAACTAGCTAAGAAGGGAAGGTGCTAAGGAATGAAAAGACTATATTAGGGGCTGAGAGCTGCAAGTCTATTAAAATAGATAAAGATAAAGGGGCGAAAGCCTAGCAGCATATCCTGTCAGATCCACACTACCAGTTTTCCCAACCTATCTATAACATGATATGGAGGGATTACTGTAATATAGGCTGTGAGCAGGACTACAATGTGTCTGTGTGTCATCCTATCACAGAGATCACTGACAGTGTTGTGCACTCTTGCCTAAGAATGAATACATTTCTAGTGCTAGGGGTGAAGCACATCCTACTAGTATGCTCTAGTCCTCATCACAATGAATCCCAGTAGATAAAGCAGTTATGTAACCTTATGGGCTTTGGATTTCAGATAAGCATGCTAAAAGCAACAACCTAGACACCCTATTATCCTTTTAGCTGAATCCACCTACATTTTCTAAGTCTGCTGCATGCTAGTTGGCCCCTTATGGCAAAGCAAGCACATCAAGACCAGTTATATAACTGAAATTTGCTAATATGTGAAAATATCATGATTAATCTAGTTAAGAGCGCCGCACTGTATATAGCCTTTATGTAGACATGTAGAGAGAGCAACAATAAGTTCACTAAGTAGTTGGATGAGACCACTGGGGATAGAGAGGTTGGCAACAGTGAGACTAACTGCATGGTGCGATAACAGCAGCAGACACCTTTCATTTAGTCAATAGAGGTGAGATGTGTGAAAAGTGCTAGGTATAATAGGGGGCTGGACTCCATGGGAGCCCATAAGGAAAGCTGCAGCGAGCATTAGGGAGACGGGTGTAAAATTAAGGGGGGAAAACAGGACGTGATAGTTATAAGGGCGGGAGGGAGAGAGCTATATAGCGGTGAGTGATGAGGCGGTGAGGGGCGGCATTTCCGCATTCAGGGATGCAGTTTCCTGATGCGGCGGCCCCTAAAGGTAAATTACTACTTGAAATTCCCATGGATCGGTTCTAGGTAGGGTTAGACTAACCTAAACTCAGACTGAATGCAACTCTACTATAAGAACTTTCACAGTGTGACATCACAGCCCTGAAATCCAGTGAAGAATAATATAGCACTATTATTCTAATCCATAACTGGTATCTCATACACTAACCGTATAATATAAACTGACCAATTGTTGAAATGACTACTACTGGTAAACTTTCGTATTTGCTATCAATCTCTATGGCCAATCGAAAATCAATGAAGGTTCGATTCTCCTAAAC
>JAAAPX010000318.1:0-11118 GCA_012656285.1 Aspergillus fumigatiaffinis | reverse complement strand
CCCCCCCCAAAACCCCACTCCACTGTTTAGTAGGATCCTCAGTAATGTGATGCTCTCACAGCCCCGGTGAGGACTTTGAGAAGGCCGCGCACCTTTGCGCATATGTCTCCTTTGCCTACAAGGACGGCGGTGCCTACGTGACGCTCTACAACCACAGTTTCAATCCTGTCGGGGACCTGGCGCTTGCCAATTGAAGAAACCTATGTTTTTCTTCCTACCTTTCCGTCTCATTTGCGATGAATATCGGTGGTTTGTACGCGAGGGCTTAGTAAATCGACAGGGAATGAACAGTACATTGGGTCCCTACCATTTCGTACTCTTATCATGTATCTTTCAAGACTCCACAGCCATATATGTACCCTGCGACGCGTAACGCCACCAATCTACGTAGCCACGGCAACTGACAAGACATCCGATGACACATGCACGCTATTCTCAATGACCAGCCGATGCTTCCCCGACCTTGGCGTAAAGTTCACCTCAAAATCCGGTACGAACGCCGCGAGCGTCGTGCCACTATCCAAGAACCGCTCCTGGTCAATCGCCTCCGCACCATCCGGCAGGGCCATACCGAATGCCCAAAACAAACGAGCAGTGGCCAGGAACAACGAGTCCTGCCCCATGTGGCGCCCCGGACACGCACGCTGGCCCATCCCATACAGCATCTGCGGCAAGTCCGGGTTCTCGATCCATCTCTCCGGCTTGAACGCGAAGGGGTCAGGAAACACCGCCTCGTCGTGGTTTATGGCCCACACGTTGACGAGGACAGTAGCGCCACGAGGGATGTGGTAGCCTCGGCATTCGTCTTCGTCGGATGTGGCACGGGGTGATCCCATGGGTGTTAGGGAGCGCCAACGCATGGCTTCTTTGATGAAGGCTTGCGTATAGGGCAATTGGGCGGCGTCGTTGAAGTCGGGAAGGCGGTCCTTTCCGACCACCGCGTCGAGCTCGTCGTGCATTCGCCGTGTGGCATCCGGGTATAAGATACCGGCGAGGATGATGACTCGGAGCGCCTGTGACGCTGCCATGGAGGCCTCGTACAGCGACCCGACCATATAAGCGAGACGCTTCAACCCAACCTCGCTTCCTTGCTCCCCGCCACCGTCGCCGCTCCCAGTCCCCCCCTTCGTGGCGAATGCCTTGACCCAGTTCCAGCCTGGTCGGAGCAGCGCAGCCCTCGTACGTGTGAGCAGGTCAGCAGTCAGCCGATCGTGCAGGATATCAGCGTCCTTCTTCCACCGAACCGGCAGCCGATCAACCAGCGCTTTAGGGAGGAACAGCTGGGCGAGAATGCCAGCAGCGCCAGAAAAAAGCGCCTCCGCGTGCAGTGCGATAGTGCGATTCAGCTCCTCGAGCCGGTCAATCGCCTCCAACCCGGCATGATCGATACATCGCTCCCCATACGCCACAGTCAGAAAGACACTGGCAATACACCGACGCAGACAAACGGAGAAGTCGTTCGTGGACAGCAGCTCGTGCAGGAGCTGCGTAGTTTCCATGTTCTGGACGTCCCGGTACTTGCTCGTCATGGAGGGTTTGAGGACGGAGCTGCGGATGGCCCGCTGGAGTTTCCATTCCGGTCCGTAGGGGAGGATAGACGCGTTCAGGCCCCCTGTCGCGTGGAGGAAGAAGGGCACGGACGGTCGGCTGCTGTAGATTGTGTTCCGGCGTTCAACATGGGTTTTGATGAGGTCCCAGGAGGAGAAGATGACGGCGGTGGTGTTGGCTAGTTGGACGGACATGATGGGGCCGTAAGTGTCGGACCACTCCTTGTACTTCTTCCATGGGATCTGGCGGGGTACCTGGTGGAGGTTGCCAATTTTCGGGAGTTTTGAAGGCCCTGGGGGGAGGGGAAGTTGCTTCCCATGGTGCCTGGCTGGTGGTGTGTGTAGAATCCAGAAGTAGAGAATGGGGAGGGTGATGGTTAGCAAGAGCACAGCGGGGGAGAGCGGGAGTCGCTCCATAGCCGGTTTCCAGTTTTTTTGAAAGTAAATGTCGTTAGGGAACGATCCTTTCTTCTTTCCGCTATCGAACACAACCTACAGACGTCAGTTCTGTTCTATTTCGTAGAATGGCGGCGAGATATTTTCTAGCTGTCATTGCGGCGTCACATGCGAGCCAGGGAGTATGCCTCCTCCTCATCCAGAGTTCCTGCAGCAGATTCAGCTCCATCTTCCGTCCAAATCTCAGCCTTGAACAGGAACTAAGTGCAGCAAATGCAGTGTAACCACGGCTGCCTTGATGCTACACTGGCCCTGCAAGAGTCAGCCGCAGATGGTCCGCACAGCCCTAAAGAAATACAAATAAAAACAAAAACAAAATAAAACAAAATAAAACAAAATAAAACAAAATAAAACAAAATAAAACAAAATAAAACAAAATAAAACAAAATAAAACAAAATAAAAAAGAAAGGAAAGACAGGGATTCAATAGTCCATGCATGAAGTGGCCCGGGTACTAACAAGACTGGCTGCGCATTGTGGATACTCTTGCATGCAGGTACTTTTGTGACAACCGGCCCACCGTTGGCACGAGAGGGAACAGAAATTCACTTGAGGATCGACGATCTATCGAAGAAAGGTTGATCAGTCCATAAAGTTCATTCTACGTATCACTGGGAAGCCACACACAGGCTCGCCAATGCGCTCTTCCCCAACTCCAGCACATCGACCTACTAGTAGCATACCACTTGGCCGTAAGACCGAGGGTCCCAGCTCGCATTGGTTCAAAAAAAGCTCTTATTACGAGATACCTACATAATCACATAACTATAATATATTACGAGACCGTACATAGCCTTGAAATAATAGGGTAGTTGCTTAGGGGGTAGGTTGGATATAGTTGGATAAGTGTAGGCATAGGGTTAAGATTAGTTATTTTATTGTTTGTCTTTAATACAGTGAATAATACATAAGAGAGGTATATATTGATAATATTCAGCTTGGCTTGGTTAGAAGCTGTCACCGCTCACACAATTTACCAGGATCAAGCAGTCCTGGCAACCTCACTAAAGGACAGGAAGTCTAACTAGTTATCTAGTTGCCACGACTCTACCTAAGCAGGCAAATCAGTAGCCTTCAACTGCAGCACATTCTCGAGCCGCTTATCATCAATAAGGTTAATCCCCACAATATTGGGATCGGCCGGTTTCATCGTCCTCCAGCCGAGCATCCTCTGGCCGAGAACAGTCATCGACTCCACCATCTCGCGCGGCATCGTCCGGTAGGTCTCGAACGGGGTCAACTGGCAGCTATTGAAGTACGCGAGAACCACCCGTCGAGGATCGCCGGCGGTCGTGCGATTCCCACCCCCCGCATGAACCACACGCTGTCGCACAATGAGAACATCGCCCGGGTCCATAGTAGCCAGAACCGCCTGATCGCGCTCCGGCGTCCCGACCTCAGTCCACCGATGACTCCCGAGGATGACCTCCGTGGCGCCGTTCTCCTCCGTGAACTCCGTCAGGGGGAAGATGACGCTGAGGGAGATCGGCGGCGCTTCCAAAGGTTGGTGGTGCATCAGCGGGTGGGTGGCATCGTCGCGGTGGAACGGCTGGGCGGGCATTCCCGATTCGATTTCGCGGAGGAAGGCCGCGCTGAGCCAGTAATCGCCCGTACGCTGGAAGTAGCCCTCACAGATGGCGTGGATGACCGGGTTGATGAGGATGTTGTTGCGGAACGTCGGGCAGGTGGTGGCGACGTTCGGGACGTATTTGAAGTGAGGGGGGTATTTGTCCGCAAGAAGCCGCTCTCCCTTGGGAGGGGGGATGGCCATTTGCACGTCCAGCTCGCCGTTGAAGCTTTCGACGACATCGGGGGGAAGGAGGCCCTTCAGGATGAAGGCACCGTCCTCTTCGAGGAGCTTGCACATCAGGTCAACGCCGGCATCGGCCGTGAGGCGTTGGAGTTGCGGCTTGGAAACGACGGTCATCGTGGAGGAGAACAAATGATCAAGTCTTGTTCAGAGTAATCAAAGTAAATGCGGAGTGGTAGGAGAATGGTCTTAGATGGACGGCAGCCGGAGGTGATTGATTTGTTTTAACCTCGAGAGCGAGGTCTTGGTGAGACGCCCGACTATGGTCTGCACTTCTGGATGGAAGCCCGCTCTACCGAGTTGCCCCCGAATCTTGTAGTTTGCTTCGAATGGGAAATTTGCTGCACTCGGTCGTACGCATAGCTCCTGTGCGGAGGAGCCACGGGAACGACAGAGGTTCCCAGGCTTGGAAACAAACCGTGTGATGGTCGCCGGCCTTCTGCATTGTGCGCTCATTCCTGCACGACTCACCAGATGTCCACCGTCTGGCCACGCAGCCGTACAGTCAAAAACGCCAAACTGAAAAATATTGAAACATGCTTTTTGCATGCATGCATTTGACATACTATGGAAGCCTCTTTCAGCTGTCAGTTTGCGAAAGCAGACACCTGTACCACCACATCTCACTTCTAACTCAGCTGAGAAGGCCAGAAAAAGCAATTACACGGTAGCCACATCAACTGCATGTCTCAGTGCAGATCCTTGATTCCCCACTGCGGGTCGCATGTCGATGCAGGCGTTGTCACATCTGTAAGGCGGTCAACGCGCCTCCTGTGCACTGGTTGAGCTTGACGTTGCATCGGACGATCATCATCGAGACGATCTGCGGAATGTACGTGAGGGGTTAGCATAGGTGGAGAGTGAAGGCTGGCTGAGAAATTGGGACCTGGTGATGCAGCCGACGGAACGTCCCAGATTGCGGGCTAGGGCTAGATAGTCTGTAAGGGATGCTGCTACCTCGGCTGCAGGTCTTTGGCTCGCTATGAACGCAGTGCAGCCTCCTGAATAGGCTGAGGCGTGGTCTTGTTTTGGAGGGCATCAATGTGTAGCGAACATTACATTCCCACGGGCTCAGTGAACAGTTGCATACAATTTCACTGCGAAAAATGACGTGGCATGTCCGGCGGCGTAGAGGTTCAACCAACAAAGGAGGAACACGCAACTCACGAAATACTCGTTCAGGTAAAAATATCTATGTACTGTATATTACACGATGATGGACAGATCGAAGTAGCTCCTACATGCAGGATGAAGCCAAAACATTTTACAATCTGTGCTTTCTACCATGGAGATAATAGGCGAGTGGTCAATCGTAGAATGTAAACAGAATACACCTTCACCATCCAAGATGATCCCCTATCCATGAAGTGTTATTTCATTCTCCCGCCGTTTCACCGACATCATTGCCCCTGGATCCAGCTGAACAAACATCCCACGTGTACGCAGTTCCGGAGGAGATCCCTCCACAGCCCTAATCTCATAATTGAGGAGAATATGACACAAAATCAGTTTCGCTTCATCGCAGGCGAGAAAGCGGCCCGGGCATGCGTGCTTGCCGTGGCCAAAAGCGAGATGGCTCATCCTGGTCTTGGTGAACGGCGTGAGGTCAATCTTCTCAGGATCCTCTCTCATACGCTGAAACCGGTAGCCGTCAAAGTTTTCCGGCTCCGGGTACATTTCCGGGTCGAAGCGGAGATCATTCGCAAAGGCGATATTGGTACCCTTGGGAACGACAGTGCCATCCTTCAAGGTCACTTTTTCTTTGGCGAGGCGGAACATGCCGACTGAGGCCGGAAAACCAGGTTAGCAAGAGACCCATAGGGAGGTAGGTGGGAATATTCGGAGGCGACGTACTGATAACAGCAGGTTCAAGCCGCTGGCACTCCTTCATCACACTCTCCATTAATGTGAGTTTGCGTAATGAGTGGCTGTACAAGCCATTCTTCCCACATACTGAGACCACCTCCTCGCGCAAGGGCTGAATGAGCTCTGGGTGCTTGCAAAGTCGTGCTATCACCTTTTCGACCAAATCACTCGTAGTCTGGAAAGCAACGGCGATGATTCGCAGCTGCGCCATGGTAGCATCATAGCGAGCTCCCTTGGCATACTGGTCGATGAACGCCAAGTTCGAGAACTCCCGCTTCGTTGGCTGATGACTGCGATACGCGCGCCGTTCACGCTCGAGGACCGGAAGGAGGATATTCCGGGCGCATTGGATTTGACGGCGAAGAGCCCGACATGGGGACAGGAACCAATGGATCACAGGTTGAAGAAAGCTTGGCCAGGACTGGACGGCGGCGACGGCAATGGCTCGATTCGTTGTGAAGGATTTCGCAATATCAAGCCATTCGGGGTTGCGGCAGAGCTCAGGGCCAAGCAGTGCTCTGGTTGTCATTTGGGCAATCAAGGCCAGTACTGTTTCCGGGATTGAGACGTCATGCCACTCTGTCTTTCATCAGGTTATTATCCAGCTGACCTGCTGGGAACGCACGTACCAGACGAGTCCGTCCACCTGGTTTGCAGACAGTTCATAGCTTCCTCGGAGAGAAAGGGTGTCAAGTTTACTACATCCCGAGCTCAGTAATAATTCCCAGAGAAGAGACAGGGAATTCACCAAGCTCCTTGTTTAACGCACGAACTGCCATGGGAGGCACTTGATTATGCAGCGATCCTTGGAACATGGTCTCAAAGCCAGGCAGGTCCACAAGTAATACCTAGACGGATGAGAACCAGATCGTTCTGCGAGAAAGTTTGCTCGATGAAGAGGGCGACATACAGGATCAACTGCTTCATGAGCGCCAAACCGACTATCATTCTTGATTTCCTCCGCATACTGGTCTTTCAGGATCAAATAGGTGACCATGTTGGTCACCAGCCGGAACGCCGAGCGGCCCTATATAAAGCATGTTAATCCCTGTTGAGGAAGATAAGGGACCCAGACCGGATGTCTGCGCTCACCGTTTGGAGGCCCTCTTTGAGTAGAGCAGTTGCATTATATTCAAACTCTTGCTTGGCCTTTGTCTGAAAAAAGTCCCATGGGTGTTGGTTGATGATTATGAAGTGGCCTGTGTCCAAGGGAAACAACAATATGATTCCCAGGATGACGAGCAAGCTTGCGCCGACTACCCCAGCGTAGGGCAGCTGAATCGCATCGAAGGTTTCCATTGTCGAATTGCTTTTGTGTGACACTCGGAGAGCCTGCCAATTGATTTATAACCGCTCAAGTCCAGCCAGGGGTTGGTCAGGCGGAGGCCATCGGTCCAGGATTACAGGCGGCTAGGCAAGGCGCGCAACTGCTTGACCGCAAGATGGGGGGGGGTTGTTTGCAGACCTGGAATTCACCATTGCTTTTTCATGACGACGACAAATATTGAATCCACCTTTGCTTTTTCATGACGACGACAAATATTGGGAAGCCCTCACGAGGCAGGTCTGTGCAGGTCTTGTCCAATCTTCCAGTAATGACTAGTTAGTTAGTTGTTATTCTTTCCCCATTGTGGCGTAGGCTCGTAGCGTCTTCGGAGATGATTTTCCCGGACGCATAACCAGATCAGATGTGTCAAGTCAGCACGATCACAATGTCATACAAAAAGCATCAATGCAAGGTCTCATTGGGTCAGACGTGATTCAAAGACTTTGAAGAAAGGATTTTCACATGCAAGCCTCAGCTACCATGCATGCATGGGATAGTGGGCCACAAGCAAGTCTTGCGCAGTAGCAGCACTGCAACACTGCTGGCTGATGCCACCCAAGATCTTAGCTGCGCAAGAGACTGTTGCCACCGGCTTGGCGACACCGTTGTGTATTCCGGTGACGGTATTCGAAGGCGCATGACTGTACATATGCGCAGACAGATTTGGAATCCGTACTTAAAGAACTGAAAGCCACGCCTCGTCCTGCAGCCAGCAGCGAAAGTTGTAGCCCCCTAGACAGTCCGGTTCCTTAACAACTCTCGATTTTTTTTTATCTCACTCTGGCATCCGCATCCCTGCCCTACAATGACCATAGCAACTGAGATTTTGTGCCCTGAAGAAGAGGCATTCCAGCTCCTCGACAAGTACTCGTGGTTTCCCAACGACGACCAGCGACGTTGGTGGGAATATACTGGGCCCAATTTGCTCAAGCTTCTGCGTGATGCTCAGTATCCGCAGAAGGACCAGCTTCCCTGCCTCTATCTCCTGCAGCAACTTCTGGTTCCATACCTCGGCACCTTCCCAGTCGCTGGACAGGCACCTCTGCCTTGGTGGAGCAATGTAACCACCTACGGCGTTCCTTTCGAGCTCAGCTGGAATCTTCTACATAATATCGTGCGGATTGGGTTCGAACCACTCTCACACTTGGCAGAATCCGGCGTCGATGCTTTCAACAAGATAGCGCCAGACGAATGCCTATCCCGCCTTGCGTGTCTAGACAACACCATCGATCTAGCCCGGTTCAGGCACTTCCAACACGACCTTTTGGTCACTCCCGATGAAGAAAGCCGGTTGCTCAAGGAGAAAGCCCCCCTCCCCAAGTCCGGACGAGGCCAGCAAACCCTGGCAGTGGAGTTCCAGAACGGCGGCATCAGCGCCAAGGCCTACTTCTTCCCAGGCATGAAGTCGCTGGCGACCGGAATCTCGCCAGGAAAGCTCATTCTCGACTCCATCGAGGCGCTCGCTCTCTCGGGATTGAAGGAACCCGTGTCTCACCTCTGCAACTCCCTCGGCCTGCAAGACGACGGACACCCAACAGATACCGCGATTGCCCCGTTCCTTCTCGGTGTCGACCTGTGCACTCCCGAGCGAAGTCGCCTGAAATTCTACGTCACCGACCAGGTGGTATCATGGGATCGGGTAGCGGACATGTGGACTCTTCGCGGGAAACGTCTGGAAGATCCTCAATGTGCCGATGGTCTGACCCTCCTGAGGAAACTGTGGGATCTCCTCGAGATCCCTGAAGGGTATCGGAGCAACATCCGGCCGGACTTTGCTTTTGGGACACCTCCTCCCGAGGACTACCGACCCGTCATGATGGCGAACTGGACCCTATCTCCCAAGAAAGAATTTCCGGACCCCCAGATATACCTCCTTACCGTTGGAATGAATGATGCGGTGGTAATGGACGCACTCGTGGCGTTCTACAAGGTTCTGGGTTGGACGGATCTGGCCAGCACGTACAAGGATAAAGTGGCCTCATACTAGTAAGTTGATCCTGTGGTGGGTGCATGCGGCAACTGGCCGGAATAGAATTAACATCGCTGACAGTCCCGGCCTTGACTTTACGAAAACCAATTACATACACTCAGGGGTATCCTTCTCATATCGCCATTCGAAGCCCTACCTGAGTGTTTATTACTCGCCTTTTTGAGGGAGTGCGGAAAGTGATCTTGTGAGCACGACTAGAGAATCAAGAGGCGAAAGCAAAGACTGGAATTTCGTGATGTTAGAAAATAGTTCTCTTTATTTGCCTTGGAATGATAAGTCTCGAATGATTTCATAAGCCACCCAGTCGCTCGTCCCTCCTGCATGGAAGACTGGGACGTTTCAGACAGTACGTATGGGTTTATTGCTTAGAAATCATCCCCTTATTATAATTGTAGAACACACTCGCCGTCTCCACAAAGCTAGGGCTTGCACAGGGTGGATTGAATAGGAGCTGTCGCAGACTATACTATCATCCTAGGCCGCCCAATGTCAGTGCAAGAGCGCACGTTGTCAACAATAGGTAGTGGGCCTAAATGTTGAAAAATATCATAGGTCTCTATCATTCTTGTTGCTAAGGGCAGCTCAATATATTGAGCGGCTGTATTTACCATTCTGTGTCTCTTGATCCTAAGAGTGTACTACCTCTGCTGACTTGTCGCCGCTGTTCTCGACACCTTCACGTGTATCTGGAGAAGCACTGGGACTCTCTTCTCCATCACCAAAATGGCACAACTGACGCTCTTCCAGGTTAAGCCACACATTTTCCCACAACAAGTTCGGACCATAAAGCCTGTTGGAGGGCTTCGGGGTCTGCCATGACTCTTCACATACTGTAACCCTAAACTTCATGAGCAGCTAAGGCTCTGGTCAAAAACACTTTGGCTCAAGGCAAGGGAAAGAAAGAAGGGAAAGAGGGGCATGTCCTTACTGCGACAAGAGTTTTGTATAGCATGGCCTTGGCCAGATGCTTGCCAATACATGTTCTTGGCCCATAACCAAAGGAAAAGTTGTACTTCTCGTACGTTTTAGCATGCTCTGGGTCACTGAGCCATCGGTCCGGGTTATACTCTTCAGCATCCGGACCGTAGAGTGCGCGATCCCTTCCACAGATCCAGGCGTTACATGCAACTTCCGTGCCGATAGGGATCACGCGCCCGTTGACTACAAGCTCGGGGTCACTAACAGTGATCTCACGAGGTAGTAGAGAGGACGTCAGAGGGTGAAGCCGGAGAGACTCCTGCACGCATGCCACGTAAAATGGGAGATGTTGGGCGACTTCAGCGTAGGTGGGCACGGGGTAGGAGAGCTTCCCTGCCTCAGCAGCCCCCTTGATCTCAGCTAACACCCGTTCAAGGATCGTAGGATGCGACAAGACCTCAACCATTAATCCTGACGCTGTACTGCCAAACCCTTCTGTGCCTGCGCTCATGATCACAAATAGCTCGGTTTGGATTCGCTCGGCGGTCATACAGTGACCATCCGGGGTGCGCGCGTCCATCATGCTGTTCACCCCAACCGAAAAGCCCTCAAATTAGCATGCGGAGGAGTTATGTAGATCGGGAGATGAAAGGTTGTCTCACGCTTGGAGAAAGTCATAAGCACAATCGCCCTTGACTGGCTTGATGGTTCGGCTTTCCGCCAGGGCTTCTGCCCTCTCTTTCAAGACCTCACTCGCCTTCTTCATGACGCGGCGTGGCCCGAATCCCCTACCGGGGCGCACCATGAGTAAATTCCGCGCCCATGTCGCGGCAACGAATTCAAGGATTGTGTATAAACTGCAGACGGCGCTGATTATACGTCCTCCCAATCGTAAATTTTCGATTAACCCGTCAACATCAGATCCTTTGTCAATAAAACCCAAAGGGTTGCGGAATGTCAAGTCCGTTAGAGTGTCGTAGGAGAGGAAGGTCGCCCACTCTGGGAGGCTCAGGGGCTTCTTCTGTTGGGCATAGCGGATATAGATCGTGTCAAGCCATTTTACAATGTGTTTTTCAATGATAGGCTCCAGTTTCTGGATGTTGAACCTGTATTGATATATCAGTGATATTTGCCCTTTCGGCTGAGCCGCCGGGCGTTAATGAATTTTGTGTGTGTGTGTGTGTGTGTGTGTGTGTGTGTGTGT
>JAAAPX010000317.1:0-11264 GCA_012656285.1 Aspergillus fumigatiaffinis | reverse complement strand
GACTTCGGGGGGGAGGGAGAGAAAGGGGAAGGGAGACATTGACCGTCACATACAGGATTAAACAGAACGAGTGTTGGGATCTGGAATTTGAAAGACCGATGGAATGAATAGAGAGCCGATCCTGGATTCCTGAGGTTCCAGGCTTTCAGCCAAATGATAAGCGCAGGCGATAAGCTTGTCACCGCGGCATGCGGGGCTGCCTTTGATTGGTCTGTGCGGGGTATGTCTGCCTGTCAAACTCAGTGTGGAAGGTTCAGTATGATGTATCCCAAGTAGGAAGTATCTAAATAAGGCCGGGGCCGTGATCAATTCTAATTCTTGAAATGCGCGCTTTCATGGAAAAGAAAAACCAAAGGGCCTTCCAGTCAAAAATATCCAAATTAATACCCTCTAGTCCGTTTGTACTCATTGACCAGCGGTTCTCCCCTCTCCAGTCGCCACATATTCTCCTTGGCAATATCCAACGACCGGGGGAAATATTCCTTGCCCAGGGAACTAATATGAGGACTGATTCGCACATTTGGCACATCCCATAGCGGATGATCCGCAGGGAGCGGTTCCGGATCGGTGACATCCAGCGCTGCCCCACTCAACTCACCCGACCGGAGAGACGCGATCAATGCCTCTTGGTCGACGACCTTGCCGCGTGCAATGTTGGTCAGATATGGCTTAGGGTGTCCGGCGGGTATGTTTGAGGATAAGACGGTGAATTCTTCAGCTCCGAGAAGATGATGTGTTTGCGCCGTTAATGGCACACAGACTACCAGATGGTCCAATCCGAGACTCAGGAATGAACGGATTGACGCCTTGTCTGTACCGTGATGCCATGATACTGGTATTGAGCCGTCCTTGTCGCCGGTGCCGGGGATAATGTATCCAGTATCGCGACGGGATTCGGGAGTCAGGCGAGGAGAAGCCGTATACGCGTGGACAGTCATTCCTAGAGCGACAGCGACACGGGCGACTGGATCACCGTCAGCAGACGTTTTACTGAAGTGATCAATAACATACTCTGTCGTCCAATACTCCCGTATCCCAGAATTCCCACCTTCTTCCCAACCTGGTCATGCAGCCCATGCATGTATTCATCCACGTCTCCCCAGACATGCCGCTTTTGATTCTCGTACGTCCGAACAAACTCTTTCGATGCTGCGAGCCAGTTCAATACAGTCCATTCGGCAATAGGAGGTCCATGGATTCCCGAGCTGGTGCTGATGGGTATCTTGCTGTCTTTGAGAATAGGATGGGTCAAGAGATGGTCGACTCCAGCCGAGAGGGTATGAATCAGCTTGATACTGGCACGGTCAGTTCGCATCGGTAAGGTCCACCCGGGTAGGAATGCTGCCATGTATACTTACTTGGCAGAGTCCTCAATATTCGGCAGATTGGTGAAAGTGACAATAATGGTAGCCTTCCGCGCATACTCTAAGCGAAGAGTCAGCGTATCCATTGTCAATTGAATGAGTGCATGACGAACCACTTGGGATCGGAGCCATTCTCTCCAGGTGAATGATGGTAATCTCGGCGGTGGGAAATTTGGCACGGATATCTTCGAGTACCGCTGCGGGTAGGTCATGCATGAAGGCTATGAGCAATTGCTCCTTGACTAAACCGGCATCACCCATTTCTCTCGTTGTCAGGACTCAAGGCCCGAGGATGCTGAGAGATATTGGAAAAGGTGGCAGTCGACTCCCTAGAATGACCAGGTATGAAAGGGGATTCCGGACGCAGTAATATCAACCCAACCCGTCTGCTCCAGAATCTCCAGATGAGCAACTGTTGCCAATAATTGCAAATATCGCGAAAGAGGGGACAAAATTCCCATCGACCACTGCAGGAGATTTCCTTATCGGGCCGTATCCAGAAATCTCCACACTTGCATTACTAATGCTGGTTGCTTGGACATCGACAACCGAGGTTATCCAAATACGAAGTGATCAGAAGAATCAGAGAACTTCTCGTGTACATGTGTATACGGACATAGGTGCCTCGTGTCAGATCAGATAGGATGGTTGTACAGCAGCAATATCAGTGCTAAAATATCGGTCCTTGGACTCTGATATCAAATTTCATTGCAATGTGCATCTCTTATTTGTAGTAAATGTGATGATTATTGAATGAAATAACAATTCCTCTAAGTTGTGGATACTTTCGGTAAACTGCCCATCGAGGCATCAATTGCCCTCATCAATTGCCCTTAAAGCGCTGCTGAAGAGCTCTTATTTTGATTTGGTGAAGCAGTCTACTTCAGCTTATCCATAACCAGCCGGCCTCATCACGTCAAACAACTTTAGTTGACGCCAAATGATTGGTCCGACAACAACTGTTGTTCGCGTAGGTCATTAGAACCTCAAATCCCACCCAATCTTTGGTCCAAGTCTGGGCAGTTCCTCCGCCACACTTTCCACATCCTTGTCACTTGAATACAAGTCAGTCGAGAGCGCGAGATGCATTGTGGGAATAGACATACCCTCTTCCACTAACACAGATAACAATATCTTGGTCTTTCCTCATTGTCTTGGCCAGCTCAACAGCGCCCCAGACAGCGTGAGCAGTCTCTAGAGCGGGAGTGATCCCCTCCAGCTCACCCAGCAGCTTGAACCCCTCGAGAGCTTGAGCATCGGTAACGGCAATAAATTCTGCGCGGCCTGAGTCTTTCCAGGAACTCAGCTCTGGCCTGTTCAGATAGTTAGCGATGATATGTCAGGGAAATATGCAGACTCTACTCACCCAACCCCGGCATAGTCCAGGCCAGCTGAAATGGAATGGGTATCTTGTATCTGTCCATGCTGATCCTGCAACACATATGTCCTGCTCCCATGCAAGACCCCCTTAGTGCCGCCAGTTAGAGTAGCAGCATGCCTCTTCGTGTCAAGACCGTCACCCCCGGCTTCGACTCCGAGAAGCTTCACACTTGGATCGTTGAGAAACGGGTAAAACATTCCTAAACAATTACTGCCTCCACCGATGCAGGCAACAACCGCATCCGGGAGTTTATTCCGTTGTTCCAGCATTTGTGCCTTCGTCTCCTCCCCAATGACGGTCTGGAAAGTGCGCACGATCGTGGGAAAGGGGTGTGGACCAATTGCTGAACCGATAATGTGATAGGCAGTGTCCACCTTCGTAATCCAAACTCGAAAACTCTCATTTACGGCGTCTCTGAGAGTTTTCGAGCCTGCCTCGACAGGGATGACTTCAGCACCGAGTAACTTGATCCTGAATACGTTCAGTGCCTGTCTCCTGACATCTTCCTATATAGCTGTTAGATATAAACTTCAACACTGTTCCAAGCCTGCGAACTCACTGCTCCCATGAAGATTGTGCACTTCATGTTGAATTTAGCACAGACTGTGGCTGTTGCTACACCGTGCATGCCAGCACCTGTCTGAGCAATAATTTCAGTCTTACCCAGGCGACGAGCCAGGAGAATCTGTCCCAGAGCACTGTTGATCTTATGACTCCCAGTATGGTTCAAATCCTCGCGCTTCAACCAAATAGAGGCTCCGCCAACGTGTTCAGTAAGACGGTCCGCGACATGAAGATGCCCAGGCCTTCCTAGATAGGGGTAGTATGATCGAAACTCAGCCCAAAACTCGGGGTCGTTCCGAATTTTTTCAAAACCTGCCTCCAATTCCGAAAGGCATCTCATTAGTGATTCTGGGGAATACGAACCCCCGAATTCACCGAAGCGTGCAGGGAAGAGTTCTGGATCTCCAACCTCAGGATCCATTGCCTCTTTCTGATCAAGTGGCTTTGAGTGGTTGCCATTTGTATAAATGGTACCATTACCATTCACCTGCACGGTACCATTAAGGCCATGAGCTCCATTCAACGCCTCTTTCTGAGTCGCTCGACACTCTAGCGGATTTCTCCTTCCACATATCCCAGCGCAGTATTCCTCAGCAGCTTTGGCCCGCTCTCCAGGAGCAGCCTCGGCCAGGGTTGTGATAATTTGACTGCCAATGACAACACCATCTGCTATGCTGGCCACACTCAAGAAGTGCTCTCTTGTGCTGACACCGAACCCAACTGCTGCTGGGACATTGCCAGAGTACTGCTTGATTCGTTTCAATAGCTGTGGTAGACCGGCATTTAGAGTACCTGTGGCACCCGTGACGCCCATACGTGATACAACGTAGACGAACGAGTCCGCGAGTTTGCAGAGTAATTTAAGTCGGTTCTCGGTAGTTGCTGGAATAAATGAAAGCGTTAGAAGCTAAGCAGGTTGGACGAGTAACGTGAGAAGAGCTTACAGGGAGCGATAAGAGGTACATATGACAGTCTGTATACAATTGTCAGTAAGGATACTCTATCATAGAAGAATCATGACTTACCCGCCCTTCGCACAGTAATTCCTGAATCTTACAGCCTCGTGTGGAGGAAGATCCACCACAATGAAGCCATTTACACCAGCCACACGACAATCATTCAACAATCGCTCCTCGCCATAGCTCAATAGTGGGTTGTAATAACCCATTAATAGCAGCGGTGCTCTGAGGCCTCTTTTCCGAGCTTCTTTTACCATCCCTAGGGTTGACTCTATAGTGACATTATTCGCAAGCGCTTGCTATACATATGATTAGCAGATACCCAGATAACATATGAGGGCCAACTAACAGTATTTGCGCTCTGAATTGTAGGCCCATCCGCGAAGGGATCCGTGAAAGGCTGCGTTGATGTTAGAATATCAGTGGGTATCAAATAGTACTTGAGACTACTGACAATACCGAGTTCAATGATATCTGCGAGAAAGAGAAGTTAGGACCGTAGGCCAATTGAGTCGACATCATGAATTGCATACCTGCACCCCCAGCTTCCAATCCCAATATAATATCTACAGTCTCTTCAACTGTAGGAAACCCAGCTGTAACAAAAGTCACAAAGGCAGGCCATAGTACAAGTCAGCAATGCCTTCATGAAGCCCACATAGATACGCATAGCTTCCGCCACTGAGGAATACATACCCGATTTTCCGCTTTGCATTGCGCAAATGTATTTTTAATAGCTTCCATACTGAAAAAAATGAAGATTTTCTGCTGGCTGATCGATTGAATTGGAGAATACTCAAAGGGTCAGACCAGCTGTGCGGACGGACTTTATATAGATGATGAAGAGCCATGATCAACTACAGTCTACCATTTTGGGCCTTTTGGTCAAGTGGACGAGGTGCCACACACTTTCTCCATACAGCAGTGAGGTATTGTCATGATGACAGTAAGAAATAGTGAAGCAATTGAGAATTACGGCCATACATCTCAAATCTATTGGTTACTGGTGGACTGCACTCCCCACCTCGAGTATATTTTCTACCTACAGCGAGGACAGCCACGCCATATCATTCCATATCATTATATTACTTTCTAGCCTCTAGGAGCTTAAGGGACTTAGGGGGCTTGCGTGTCTTGTAACTAACATTATGATAGTGAGATATGGTGAAACAATCAAGAGTGTAGTGGCATGTGCCGAATCCACGGCATTATTTAGATACTGGAGCACTATATTGCTCCACTTAAGTTCGCCTCCTACCTGCAGGGGTTTAGGTACACTTTTGCCGCACTTTAATAACAGATTATAAATGCATGTGCATGTTAATGGGGACCAATGATGCTGCTTATTGCTGCCTCATGGCATCAGATCCCCTGCTAGACTGCAAGCTAGGTCCACAAATGACTCGCGAAAGTTAGTTAAATGCATAGCCATGTGTAGGAGTGATCCTTAACAATCAGCATTCTGGTACTGGACGTCTCTTATGCTTTGCTTCAAACATTGTCAACATTATAGACAGACCATCCTTGCAGTCGGACGACCTCAAGCTGAATCGTTTACTATTGTTCAGTTCTGTCAATTTTCCTTGAGAGTCGAGGAAATGGATAAGACTCCCTGGCAAATCAGCATCACCATCGAATGATATTGCCCACCACAAGATTAAGCTTACTTCTTGAGTAACTTACATGGGTTGTAACTAACATTATGATAGTGGATAATAGTGGATATGGACCAATGGTAGAACAATCCAGAGTTATGTTGACGTGCGTCAAATCCATCGATTACTGGAGGATTAAAGTACTCCACTCAAGTTTACTTTGGCCCCGGGCCGGATCCACTATGGGGCATGGACTAGGGTGTCTCGGGACTCCACCCCATATATAGATAATGTACACAGTTGTGTGTCTTTCTCCAGACAATGGTTTGCATATGGACAAGGTACATGACTCATGTGATGTGTCTTTCTCCAGGATGTGGTTCGCTTTTAAGTAGTACTTCAAATTAATCCTTGTTGTACAGATCTACGTGCATAAGATCTGGGAGTTTCGTCCCTCGACCTATCTCGATGATTCATCATATCTATAGTTAGTGTGTGAATTATACATGACAAAGAACAAATATCACACAGTCATATCATTGTTCGTATGAGCTGTAGCTTGGTACGGTTAAGGCGCGGTAGGCCCGGTATTGCCCGCCTGCCAATCGGCCCGCGAATGGGGCAAATGGCCCCCAAAGGGCCAGAACAAGCGGAGATACGGTGAGAAAAGCAATCTTGTTTTCCGAATACGTATAATGTAGCAATATGTATTAATCAACACCTAATAATTATGCAATGCAAGCCAAGATATAGCCGAGTCCACATTTCCACCTATCAGCGCCATCAATGTCTTGATCCTGAACCAGAAGCCCTAAATCAGGTAATTGCTGATCCTATCATGGGGTAATACACGCCAAGAGATAAGCAAGCTGAGTCGACATCTCTGCCTGTCAGCACCGTCAATGCCTCAATCATCAACTTAAGGCTTTGAGTCAGACAACGTGGCTCCCACGGGGCGATGCACGCCAAGTGATAGGTAGCTGAGTCCACAATTCCACCTATCAGCCTTGATCCTGACCCCAAAACTCTAAATCTGCGACGCAGTCCTACAAAGTAATGCCATGTTGAGCTAATCCCGTGCATTTAGATCAACAAAGAAGTAATCCCTACTAGACCGTCAGCAGGAAAAGGTCATTTGTACATCTAGTTCTACGTATGACTCAGTCAGCGAGGTATTTATCCGAGGTCCCACGCACCGTCTTCATGGGGTTTTACCACACAGCTTACCTCTGTTCTGTTCCGCTCTACTCTAGAAATGCAGTTGGAGAAGAATGATTACTCGAGTCAGGCGATAACAGCGTCTCCACCTGGCCACGGCTCCAAACACCCTTCTACTGACTTTTTGGAGAAGACGGCGTCCGAGAATGACCCTGCCGACGATGAACCAGTCAACACTGACCCCGAGCAAGCACCACCGGCACGCAGAGAGGTAGAACCTCCCCCGGACGGTGGTTATGGCTGGGCCTGTGTGCTGTGCGTCTTTTTGGTCAATGCCCATACTTGGGGAATCAACAGTGTAGGGTTCTCGTGGGCTTCAGACAATGCTTAATTTGCTAATTTTCGTTGCAACTAGTCATATGGTATATTTTTGGCACATTATCTGGACACGAATACATTTCCCGGGGCATCAGACCTAGACTTTGCCTTTGTCGGAGGCCTTTCGCTCAGTATGGCCCAATTCATCGCTCCCGTCGCAACAATCACTACTCGAAAATGGGGGACAAGAACTACCTTGACGATAGGGATTGTACTCCAGAGCGCAGCATTATTAGGAGCGTCATGGGCCACCCAGATCTGGCAATTATTTTTAAGTCAGGCCTTGTGTTTTGGATTCGGGATGGGAATGCAATTCAGTGGCACGGTTGGTATCATCCCTCAGTGGTTCAGCCGCCGGCGCTCCCTTGCAAACGGTATTGGGACGGCGGGATCAGGAATTGGAGGCCTGATTTATTCGTTGGCTACAAGTGCCATGATCCAAAGGTGGGGTACTGGCTGGGCTTTCCGAATCTTGGCTATAGTATCAGCTGCTGCGTGCGGCTTCTCCGCCATCCTTATAAGGGATCGGAATAAGGCCATTGGAGCTGTTCAGATTGCCTTCCATGCCAGTCTTTTGAAAAGACCAGAGTTTCTGCTCACTTTGGCCTGGGGTTGTTTTAGCGTGCTGGGCTATGTGGCCCTTCTTTTCTCGATTCCCAGCTACGCAAGCACCGTGGGCCTTACCGTATCCCAAGGCTCGATTCTTGGTGCCATGTTCAACCTTGGAGGAGGCCTTGGCCGACCCGCCATAGGGTACGTCAGTGATAGCTTTGGACCACTTAACACCGCAGCCGTGTGTACCTTCCTCGCTGGCATCTTTTCTCTTGTAATCTGGATCTTTGCCAAAAGTTTTGGGGTCCTCATCTTCTATGCTCTGGTTGGCGGCGTCGTCGCCCCAACCTTCACGACTACCGTTGCACCGGTAGCCACCGAGGTTGTGGGATTGCTAGTCTTACCATCTGCCTTGTCTATACTCTGGCTCTCTGTGGTCATACCGAGCACATTTGCCGAACCGATCGCGCTTTGGTTACGAACCGACAACGGAACCAATTTCCTGCATGCCCAGATATTTACTGGTTTTATGTATATGGGAGCAGCTATCTGCCTCTGGCTTGTGCGAGCGTGGAAGATATCTGACTTGAAGTTGCAAAAGACTTCTGAAGCCGAGATCAGGGACAATGATGCCGTGGTGGCCAGGACGGTGAGCAGAGGTCCTAGTGTGATGAGCAAGGCAAAGGCTGCGAAGGGATTGTTCACGGTGGCAAAGGTATAAACATACAATTAACTTGATAGTTCACCCAGACCTGAGTCCGATGACGAAGACATCTCCTGAATATCTAAGAAGACTTGGACGTCAGAACCTTCTTCGGCTTCATTGCCATCAAGATCATTCATCATAGAATTGCATAGAACAAAAGGAATCTTATAAGAGGTGCACCCAGCGATATAACTGTTTAGACCTTAGTGGGGGGTCTGAGTTGAGCCACTATACCTAAGACGGAATGTCCAGCTTCCTGCTTGGTGCTGCAAAAGGTCATGTGCATGCAGGAGATGATCAGTCGATTTTTCTTCCAATTGTGCATGTAGAGGATCGCTGATTTGTTTGGTTATTGATCAGGATCTTCCCGATCTGTCACGCCTCACGACTACTCCGTATCTTCAAAGTAATCAGTTTCACGTTGTGTGAAACAAGACCTGGAACACGAAGACCTGTTGACAGTCAACGCGCCAATGCTAGACTTTCTTTGTATTCATTGTCATGAAAGCATTGACTTGAGTGTATCTTTCGAACAACTCGAATCAAGGTGCTCCACAGAGTACTGATATAATCTATTGGCGGGGAGATTTTCCGACCGCACGAGTCACACTTTCCACCGAGTCTGGACTTAGACCCATCACCATCTTCAGCAACAAAAATGTCCATCACATCTTCGGGTTCGATCTTCAGTTCGTCAATCACTCTTTAACTTCCCGTGTGTCCATCGCCAAGACACACTAAATGAAGAGTTCGCATTCCCACTTCTGTCTCGACTGTCGACATCAGTATTCCAAATCGTCTGCGATCCCTCCACCACCATGCGCATCATACTCATGGGTGTAATCAAGTTCCTGTACGGAATAACCATTTGACAGAGCAAGGAGCACGAGTAAGGAGACTCAGGGTCGAGTCACGGAGTAGAATACTTCCTGCTGTGAATGTCTGGGTCTGGTTCTTCAGAGGGCCGCTCCCGAGGGATCGGCCGGACTCATTGCCCAAAACATGCTGATCTGCAGTCGGTCATCCAGTTCAGGAATCGTCGGGAATGAATGGCTTGATTATTGGCCAAGTTTTCCCATCTCATTTCACTTCACTGGCACTATCTTCGATATGATTCGGCGCTCATATCTTTGGCTGCTGCCGCCGCACCCTAGGCTAGCTGAGTCAAGACAAAGCTCGGACGAACAAACAAGAGGGAAAAATAAGCAAGGACAGGAAATGGAGTCCCTTTTCGGAAGCTCACGGTGCTTGACAGATCCTTAAGTACGATGGGGTTGTCCCGCACGGTCGACAATCTCAACTTACACAGACTCTGTACAGCTTGTCTCGTCACCCGTTCTACAGCAGAGCCAAAGAGCCAAGCTGCAAACAACCATGGCCGAACGACCCCGACCGACCCTTCTCAGGCGTGTCCTGACAGCAATCATCGACCCCGTTGATCGCAAGGAACAGGGTTACCCTCACTACCCTACGATGCACGGACTCCACGACCAAGAAAACGAGGGTCTATCTATGGGCTCCGCAAATAATCCACAACTCGCCCGGCGCCTGACGGTAGCGACTACCCACGCCAGCACCCTGATCCCGCCATCAGACAAACTGCTCGTTTTTCGCGCTCTTACCGGCATTGACACCGTCCCGGCCCTAGCAATCCCGCACCATCACCCGCGTAGCGCGCCCAATGTCGGCATCTACACACGCGTCGTGCGCGCCGAGCAAGCCGCCGCACAGCGGTTCCGCTTTTTCAGCATCCTCATGAACACCTGTCTGGGCATCCAGATCGTGGTCGCGGCCGCGCTGACGGCCCTCGGCGCTGCACGCGGGCCCCACAACGCCGTCACGGCGTTTGGTGCCATCAATACTATCATGGCGGGTATACTGACCTATCTCAAGGGGTCCGGGCTGCCCGATCGTTTGAAGCACTACCAGAACGAATGGCGGAATATTCGGGAATATATTGAGCAGCGAGAGCGCGAGTTCTGCCTCGACGGCTGCCAGCTGGATGTCCAGGAGGAGATTATTTTCATCGAAAGCATGTATGAGGGTGTCAAGCGGGAGATCGAGGCAACCAAGAGCGGGGAGAATCGCTCGTCAGCTGGACCGGGGCAGACTCGTCGGTCGTTTCTGCCGCAGGCGCGGGCACCTGAATCGCAGCAGCATGGGAACCCTGATGCGGGCAGCCCGGTGTCTGTTCCTGAGCCGGTATTGGAGAAGAACCCGCACTATGAGCAGAAGCACCCGCACTATGAGCGGGGTTGATAACTCATCCGACTTGAACGTTATGTGCATGAACTCTGCTAATAGCTAATCCTAATGAACCCGCATCATCGATACCTGTAGCAATCACCACAACAAACATACGCTATAATCAGTACAGATGAGATGCAAGTCATGCAACATACTCGGGCAATCTGCTCCACTCGTCCCACAGCTGCAAAGTCTTGGCAAATCATATCCATCTCACTCTTCTCTCACCGCATTTTCATCTTATCAAAACTCAAAACCATAGATCCACAACTCAGTCCTAAAATATACAAATAAATACACAGCAAAAGAAAAGAGAAAAGAAAATGTCCTTCGACCTCCTCCCCGCAACCCCCACAGACT
>JAAAPX010000316.1:0-11293 GCA_012656285.1 Aspergillus fumigatiaffinis | reverse complement strand
CCCGTCTTCCACCCTCCCCCTGTCTTCCACCCTCATCCGGCGCCAGGCTTCAGGAAGCGCGATGATGGAGGCTCTCACATTAGCACTCCTAACTACCATGCGCATGCTAAGACGGCTGTGGTCGAAGATTCTGGAGAACCTGCCAAAGACGGCGGAATTACCTTCATTAAAGGGCCCTCCGGTAACGATGGTGGCAACAGCGCCGATATCAAGTTTGACAGCAACTATGCATCTGCGGTCGACGATCATTACAAGGATGACCATTCTGTGGATGTCAAGAACCACGTGGTCGCGCCACCAGCCGTGCCAAAGGGCTTCCGCAAGCGCGGTGGCGGCCCGATCTTTTACGATGGTCCCGAAGGGGATGATGAAGGGAATGATGCCGACTTTGTCTTTGATAACGACTACGCAACGAAGGTCGACAGCCACTATGTAGATGATCATTCCGTGAAGGCAGAGAACTGGATAGTGCAATTGCCGCCGCCGCCGCCGCCCCCTCATCCTCTGGGACCTCCTCAGGGACCTCCTCAGGGACCTCCTCAGGGACGTCCTCAGGGACCTCCTACTCAGCCCCCTCATCCTCAGGGACCTCCTCCCCAGGCAGCCCCGCCTCCTTTCGCTGGCAACCAAGAGCCGCCTCGTCCTCAGGCACCTGCTCCCCAGGCAGCTCCGCCTCCTTTCGCTGGCGACCCAGAGCCGGCTCGTCCTCAGGCACCTCCTCCCCAGGCAGCTTCGCCTCCTTTCGCTGGCAACCCAGAGCCGCCTCACGGAGTGGCCCCGGTAGCAAGCGCGCCATGCAGCACATCCACCTACCTTGAGACCGTCATCAAGACCCTTGCAGACCAGCCGGTGGCTACTAAGCCCGCTGCCCCGTACAGGCCGCCTGAGCATCCTCAGCCCCATGTGCCTCAGCCAAATGCTCCATCCGACCCCAGCCATGGGTTCGAGCCTCCGCATCCCGCCGACGCCGTGCCAACTGGTGTTTCTCCCGCCCACGAGGTTGAGGCTCCCAAGGGCCACGAGAACCCTGGCTACCACAAGCCAGAGCCTGTCCGCCCCTCTTTCACCACGTCGAAGTTGGACGCTCATCCCCAGCCGACTGTTCCGTCGTACCCCCCGCAGGGATACCCTCAAGCACACCCTGAGGGCGGCGCTCCCGCTGACCCTGGTCACGGCGAGCCTGAAGCGGACACGACTCCTTGCCCCACGGGTAGGCCCGGAGGTCACCAACCTGAGCCTACCGCTCCTTCCTATCAGCCGCATCAACCCCAGGACGCTGACCCGAAGGAAGCTCCCAAGCACGCGACCCCCGCGGCAGAGCCCGTGACCTCCATCACGTCCACCATCACCGTGAGCCACACCTCCTCCTTCGCGGTCGTCCCCGTCTACATGGACTCCAACCACAAGACCACCTGCACGTCAGGAGCCCACCAGCGCCCCACCGACGTCGACCCCCAGGACAAGCACCACGCGCCTTCCTCGGCACACAGCCAGGACGTCAAGCCATCGCATCACGCTGCTCCGTCCCCGTCCCCGACGCCTAGCCAGAGCATGATGTTCACCGGCGCCGCGGGCCGCATCGCACCCGCCGCTGGCGTCGTGTCTGCCGTGTGTGGTCTCATGGCTGTTCTTGCCTTCGTGCTGTAAGCTGTAATCGAGTCGTGACATCTGAGTGTTGCCACGTTACATTTCTCATTCGCTCGTTTTTCCATTATCTAATGTCTTTTATATTACTGGGACTTCTGTTACGCTCGCTCTACTGTCTGTATTCTTTTCTTTTCGGATAATCTCCAAGCAAATGCTACGTGTGATGTCTTCTTATCTCTTCGCCTCTGTAGTGTAGCTTCGATCTTGTAGATGCTCTCCCTCAGGGCCCTACGTGCGCCAACTGGGCCTGGTCATCTTGATCGAGAATCATGTGCTTTGGGTACCTTGCTGTCGAGTCCGGCCGTGATGTAAGCGTTTAGGAAGCTAAGGACCTTTCTGAATCCAGTGATGCGAGCAAATACTTGTTTCTCGACCCTAGTCCAAGAACATTTCTGTATGCCTTGGCAGTTTGTGTACTTGCTGTAGGCGATGTTGGTACCCTCCAAGGTCCCTATTATGTCACTATGGCCGAATAGGACCTTACGTCCATCACCATACCATTTCTCCAGTATTCTGACTTTACGAACTTTCAAATACCTTAGTCTGATATGAATCGATTTAGACATTGGTTATCATACATCTATGACTATGACTAAGCGATCCGACTGGGTTGACATGCTTCTGATATCATAGTCCCATCATCCCCGAATCGAGGATGAACGGTGACATCAATTGCCGTCTTTCTCCCCCACAGTCGAGGTAGAAGTGAGTTTATAAAAGCTTCAGTTTCAGCTTCGCTTGCTCTTCATTGTTTCTGACCAGACAATTCAAAGCTTGAATATATCAATAACCAAGACCCCTTCGTGAAACAAATACGAATAAACATGTCTTCCGACGACGATCACAGAGGAGGCTCCCTCAGCGAAATGGCCGAACACGGCACCACCATGCCCAACGACGCAGGCATCCAAAATACCCTCCCCTCCGTGCCGCGCCCCGACCAGCTCAGCGAAAGCCGCCAGTACGATAACTACGGTCTCGCGGAGCCCTCGCTGGCTTTTGCCGCCGATAACGCCACCGATCTGCCCCGGAGCACCAAGGAGATGGGCGCCAGTGGCGAGGTCGTCACGGGGACTGGCGACGTGTTCCCTGTTTCGGGGGAGTCGAAGAGGATTAACCCCGGTGCGATGGACCCCGGTGCGCGCGGAAATGCGCGGACGATCAAGCATGCGAACCTCAATCGGAGTAAGTTTGATCGGTCGGCGAGGGAGGATGGGAATGCGCATGAGTTTATTGGGGAGCATGAGTTCCGGAATCGGGATGAGTGATTTGTATCGATTTGGGCTGTGTTTCGTTATGATGTATTGATATACTTGCGGGAAATGTTTTTGAGTAATGCATCCTTGATCGGCTTTGGCTTGTTTACGCTGGCGTAGATGGGGCGACAAACCCCCGGTAGATCTCGTCAAGGACATCTCGTTTCCGTTTCCGGTCGGCTTGCTCAGCCTCTTCGGCCTCGTCGGGCTCGCCTTCAGGCTCCCGTGAAATCCAGGCGCGGATGGTCCCGTCGCCGTGCGCGGAGAACATCTCCAGTCCTTCACCTGAGCCGCCATTCCCGCGCCATACTAGAGAATTAATCCGGGCAGCGCTGAGGGCGTTGGACCGCCCGCGGATTTGCTGCCGACCGGCCATTAGACCAGGGACCTTGAGACGTTTGATGAACGTCCCCTCTCGGAGTTCGAACATGAAAATCTCGCCACGGTCGTCGTGTTCGTTGAAATTGGCCCACAGGAGTGTCTCTTGCCCTGGAGCCATCAGTCCACGGGGCACAATCAGCGGAGCCCGCTCGGCAAGATGAGAGGACAGGCCGTTCCGGACCCTGGGTCCAAAGTGCACAAGGGTATTGGCACCTGTGGAGGCGTCCCAGACTCGGATCCGGGCATCTTGACCAGCTGTGACGAGGTGCGTGCCGGTTGATGTCCAACGGACACCGGTCACAGCACCATTGTGCGCGCGGGCGTGGGGCGAGAACGGCGCGCGGCTTTGGTAGGATGCCGGGGCGCACTGTGGATGAACTAGGCCGACCGCATCATCCATATCAAGGGTTGCGATCGCGGAATTGTGACCGCCCCTTCGAACGTCGAACAGAATCACGCGATTGTCTGCTGATGCTGAGGCGAGGATATGTGGCCGGTGAGGGGCCCATGCAACCGAGAGGACCGCAGAGCCATGGCCCGGAAGTCCATGAGTAGATAGACCGGATCGCAAGTCGAGCAAGCGGACTGCTCTCTCTGATGTGCCTACTGCAATAAGAAGCGTGGAACCGGGATGCGACGACATGGAATGAGAGTAAGGCGTGCAGTCAAGCCTGAATGTATGCATAGGCGTAATGGCGCCAGGCGCCAAGGCAGAGAGCTTGAGGCTTCCGTCATGCGCAGTAGTCAAGATTGTAGATGGAGTCGGATCAAACGGGTACACTGAGACCGATGTGATCGCATGCGTATGGGCGTCTTCGTGGGATCCCTTGTGGATAGAGGCTATAGGCCGGTAGGTATGATCCAACTCGGCGCCTCTGGTTTCCAGATCCCAGAAATGAATTGATGGATCTGCGCCACCGGAAACCATGCTGTTCAATCATTAGCATAAGTCGAAACTGATTGAAGAAGAGTGCATACTATCGTGAATCATTTTGATCAATGGCGAGTACATTCACACCAGCCCTATGAGCAACAGCATCGCTTTCAATGCCTGCGTTTGCATCAAACAATGCGGAATCACGTTCGGATTGGCCTCCAGATATGTCCCTCTGGCTTGAGAATCGAATGCGAGGAGCTGGCTCAAGGTGGTGAACTAGGCGGGTAGTTTGTGCTACGTGAAAGGAGTGCGGAGTGATGGACCCAAGGGCCCTGTTTAGGAGATATGAATTCATTCATCAGGGATTGAGCAACATAAAATCCTTTGATACGTCAAGACGATGCTCATGATCTCTCTTCAATGCTTCCAATTATGCACAGTCCAGATCGTCTCTTATCGCGACGCGGGGGCGGAGAAAGGTTGCACCGGAGTTTGTAATTTTGGCCTCGTCGCAGGAAGCAATAAAAAAGAAATCCGCAGACACTGCTCGTATCAGTCTATTTGACTCACTAGGTTGTAGGTAACTGGAGATTTTCCCCGATGCTCTCCCACGGGTGACACCCAACACGACAGGACTATGTCCTACGGCAAATCCCTTGCGCTGAGCCAGAATTCCTTCGTCCAACCTCCGGACCAGGACGATGGCGCGCGCGACATTCAAGACGAGCCTTTGCTCAGACGACAAAAACGTCAAGCCACTGTCTACGATGCTGTAGCTGGTCAGTAGGCTGTCCCCCTTTCGCCAGAGCTTACTGACATGTACAGGCCGTGTGAATGCACATGGGTTTCTCCCGTCGGTCTCATATGCCTCTAAACACCGCGACACAGCATCCTCGAGCGCTCGTCCCGTTCGTCCCGAGGAGGTCCTCTTCCGCCGCCAGAACGCGCCAATACGATACGAAGAAAATGACTTTTACTTCGCAAACGAGTCCCTCCCTGCTGACCGCGCTCTTCCGAGCTCTGAGCTGCTAGAAGCTATTCACGCTTACACCGCCGATTTCTATGACCATGCAACGATCGATCGTGGTCAAGACGATTACCAAAGCATGGACGAGACAGCTCTGATAGCAATGGGAATACTGATGGAGGAGATGGCACGAGAGGCTCTGGGTGAAACCGGAGACTTGGTTCTGGTGGAGGGAGAGGAACTCTCGACGGATGATGATCACCTATCGTCGAGACTCGGAAGTCGCCGCATAGGCAGGAAACGGGCCAATACCAGCCAGAGTATGATTTTGGCGAGCTCCGGCGATGATCTGGATAGCGTTGTTAGAAAGCGGCGATCGAAGAAGCGCAAGTTGACCCGGAGGGCGTCGACTACCGATTTTGATACAGAAGCAGATGAGAGGTTGTGAACTGCACTTCATTCTTGCGGGGAGCGCCTGACGGGTTATAGGAGCCCGATTCACGGCAGTGATCGGCTTCATGGTTAAACCTGGCTTTTATGGCACATCGGTAACCATATATTCAAAGACAGCTGAGAGGCAGAGAAGCCTAGTGTGGAGATCAATGCACAGGAGCAAAGACATTGGACGTATCAATTGACCGTGTTAGGGAAACAACCCAGCACATTAGAGCTCGCAACTACAATGAATGTCGCGGGTGAAATTTCGGTCCAGCAAGTTGCTATAGATTTTCGAGCATCAGAGGACTGCATTAAGAGTTCATTATCTGTAGTAGCAATATGAATCGTCGCTGCAATATGGCATAGCAATCTGCACTGTAGATGTGTGGCCAAAGAACTGTTGTATGTGACTTGATCTGGCATCGCAGTACTCGGCGCTCTCTCGTGTGCCATTGACAACAAGTTCTTCACCATCACCACCCAGCCAGTTCATCATTCCCTCCATCTAAACAATCTCTGTACGACTCAGACTTCATCTATGACTCTATCAAACGACTTTCTAGGTTCTTAGAGCAGCTCAACAACTACACATCGCCTCGCTTGACGAAGTCAACATCCGCCATCCAACATGGTTTGCTCCCCGACTTTCACTTTCCCTTGTCATCCAAACCGATGCATACGCAATCTAAGAAAACAAACTACGTATCTACAAGTTACTTGATGCTAATGATCCTGCCTCAGCCACCAAAACTCTCTAAAAGCGCCAAGGAAGACTTGATAGTTTCGCATCTCCGGTCCACACGCACGTGCCACACGCTCAAAGACCTCGAGAAGATGCTTCCCTCGGTGGCTTCGATCAATGGCATGCAGGTCAAGGAATATATCCAGAACCTGACGGACGAGGGAAAGATTCGAGTGGAGAAGATCGGAAGCGGGAACTGGTACTGGTGTTTTGGTGGGGATGAAAAAAGAGAGAAGCAAGCACGGTTGAACCAGCTGGAAAAAGAGGTGAGGGCATTGCAAGCAAGCTATGACGAAGCAGAGGCTAGTCTAGCGGCCAAAAGGGACAAATGGGAAGAAGAGGGAGAGGATGAGAAATCAAACCTGGCAGAGAGGGAGGAGTTGACGCGTCGAAAGGGTGAGCTGGAAAAGGAAAGGAACCGGCTGCAAGCTCAGTGGATAGCAGCTACTACGACGGAAGAAGGCAAAGGAGTGCAGCAAATGAGAGAGGAGATTGAGGAGTTCCAGAAACAAGCGCTTATGTGGACGGATAATATCTACGTGCTAGAGGGGTACTTGAGTAAGCTGGCAGGAGGGGATCGGGAAGTTATTGCGGCGGTGCAGAGAGAATGCTATGGGGATGAGTATGTGGAGGGTGAGGGCTTGCGAGAGTTGATTATTTAGGCACACAAGAATTCATGATTTCATACATTGAGAGGGAGAAATGTGTTCTGAATCTAAGCTGTAGTGAAATGGATCACAATCGGAGATTAAAACCGACAAATGTGAGGTATCACCACCAGCAGGAGCATGCGGAGGCATGAATAATAACAGTGAGACACGAGAGCAGTCTCAAACTAAGGCCAAATAGTCCAGCCCCCAAGAGAAGCTTGACTGTCATCCTGCGCAAACTCGTTGGTCTTTTCCATTCTCCGCCTGGTCGGGCTTGTTGCTTATCGCGAACTTGTCCTTGTCCCCTCCCCCCTTCTCAATCCTGCCGCTGTCTCTCGCCCACTACCACTACTACTACTACTTACTGCAGTTCTTTGTTCAACCTCCTCCTACTAGTATATTAATTCTATATCTATCTACCACTTACAAGCTTACTTTACAGTCACAAGCGATCGGATATCCCCACCCATTGCCTCCGGTCGCCCCCATAACCTCCTTCTGCCCAATCTGCGTCTCTCAATCCACTCCAACCGAGTCCGGATCCTCCGACCGACGGTTGTCCCCTCTTCCTTTGGCCTCGACCGACTCGCATCCTCTACCCATCTATCCCTTGCCGACCGTGGGGGAGCACCCACGCATCACACGCTTGTCTCACCTCTGCCATTTCTGGTCATTCTGCGTATTGCTTACTCGATCATACCTCGCAAAGAAGCATTCTCTGGACCCTTGTCCCGTTGTTCCTGGTCGACACGCGAGAAATAACGATGCGGCCCTCTCCGTCGTTCATGATCATCAGCTCCTGACATCCCCCACAACCCAAGCACTCTGTCCCTCCGGTCTGGTTGCGCTTGGAAGCGGATCTTCCCCTCCCCGCGAGGAGTTCGGACTAGAAGCAAGCCTGGATCTTTAGCTCGTGTCAAGGTGGTGCATTTGCGCCCAACGGTGACATCGGGGCTGGTGGCATTTCTTACCTGAACTTCCCTGCGCCTGGAGGTGTGATCGGTGGATTCAATTCACGGAGAGTTTTCAGGCCTCTTGTCATACCGACTTGCTCTGCGTCTGACTGCACCATCTATTTTCGTCACCCTGAATCGGGGCTATTCTATCCCGAGACGATCGGAGCTGGCTTCTGATAGTCTCGAATTTGGCAATTCGTCTCAATTTCTCTTTCTCTTTTTTGCCCCTTCACTTCCCTAATCGTTGCCAACATCATATCACTTCATATCTCCCTCTTGTATGGCTTGAGCACAGCGTGATTGTGTGTCATGTCCGTCAAGTCCTTTACCTCCCCATCCGCACCCTCGCCGCTCGGTCGGAATCGAAGCTCGCTATTGTCCAAGTTCCGCGCGCCGTTCGGTCATCGGAATCGCAGCATTGCCGACTATTATATCGAGCCTGACGATCCCTGGCGCTCGTACTTTCCTGGTGATGTGGTCAAGGGCACTGTGGCCCTGACCGTGGTTCGACCCGTGCGGATTACACACTTGGTGGTCTGTCTACATGGATATGTCAAGGTGTTCAAGAACACTGTGCCTTCGGGCGAAACGGATCCCGATCTGGGCTTCCTTGGCCCAGGGCGCGGGCGTCGAGGACCAGAGTATCTGGGCAACGGCTTAGCCACCCTGTTCGAGGATGAGGTGGTTCTCTGCGGCGAGGGGCGTCTGAAGGAGGGCATCTACAAATTTCGCTTCGAAATGTGCTTTCCGCCTTATGCGCTACCCAGTAGTATCAGTGTGCGTGACTTATTTCCTGTTTTGGAATTGATCTCCCTATCCCGAGCTTCCATTTTCGCTGACTATTTCTAATGACTTCAGTTTGAACGAGGTACTATCTCGTATATGCTTACATCCACTCTGACCAAACCTACTACGATGAACCCGACCGTTTCCTGCCGGAGACGCGTCAATTTCCTGGAGAACATCGATATCGCACCCTTTCCGGCCCCTAAGGCTCGCATCGTGACCCTTGAACCTGTTACCAAACGCTCAAAACCCAAGGGCAAGGCCAAGTCAGTAGAATCTGATGCGGCTGCTGATGTCCAGTCTCGGGAACCGTCTCTCAATGGTAGTGGAGCGGTCGGAGATAATCGCCCTCCCCTTAGTCCGGCCCCCAGTAATGTCAGCTCATCGAGTCGGCTCAGCAACAGCAGCCAAAGCTTTCAATTGGTTAGTGACCCTAGTTCGTCTGCTGGCACCGGGGTACGCAATGGCAGCATCACTCCTTCGATCGCGGATAAGACCATAACGGCGAAAACCGAACTTTTACGGGCTGGTGTGCTGCCGGGTGAGACGCTACCGATCGTCATCACCATCAATCATTGTAAACAAGTGCGCAGCGCGCATGGAATTATCGTCACGTTATACCGTCAAGGGCGCATCGACCTTCATCCTGCCATCCCGATCGGCACTACGGCGAATGGCAAAAAGCCCGTTTACGAGGACTACTATCCGCGATCACGTACAGGACTGGGAGGCCTTACGATAGGCACTAGTCGCACCAGCAGCGTCTTCCGGAAAGACCTGGCTCAGACGTTTGCGCCCTTGGTGGTCGACCCCACGAACATGACGGCCGTGGTGAAGACTTCAATCCGCATTCCGGAGGATGTTTTCCCTACTATTACGCGTACTCCAGGCAGTATGATTAATTTTCGCTATTATGTGGAGGTAGTTGTCGACTTGCGCGGCAAGCTCACGTCTCCCGAGCGGTTTTTACCACGATTCAACATGGTATCGTCGGGGAGTAATTTCTCGCCGAGTGGCCAGGTTCTAAACCCAAGCGACGCCAACGGCAACTCAATTACCACGAACTGGGCTGGCAACATTCTAGACACGGCTCAGATACGCCGTGAAAAGGGAGTTGTAGCTGTCGCGTTTGAGGTTGTAATCGGGACCCGTGACTCGCAACGGCGCAAGGAGAAAACCGAACGCACGCACTCCGTGGCTGCGGTGTCTGACATATATCCACCCCAGGCACATCCGGCTGTGGAAAGTGATCACTGGCAGAACGGTTATAGCCCGATGCCGACCACGAACTCGGAGTATCTGCCTCAGACCGACTACGGCTTTCCTGATGAGTCGCAGTGGCCAATGTATGAGGACGAAACCGCTCAGCACTACCAATCGTTAGGCGGAATGGTTGCAACACCGCAGTCTGAAGAGCCGATGGATGAGAAAGCGCGTTTACGGCACGCTGAGCAGACGCTCCTACCCAGTCGGCCGCCGGACGATTCTGAACCAGGACCTTCGACCGGTCACTTGGCGATACCAACTGCACCCGTGCTTCCTGAAGATGACCACATCAACGGCTACCATCATTTACCGTCGCCGGTGGAGAACGGTTTGCCTCACACGTTGGGATCAGCGGAATCGGTGCAGACTGTAGTTGCCAGCAGCAGTGCAGCCGAACCGAATGGAAGCGCAGAACCTCCCGGCGAGGATAAGCAGGAATTGGAACGACGGCGACTCATGATGGAAGCAAGTGCTCCAGAAGACATGGATGCTCTCAACGACCACTCCACCCCGCATGGACCCAGTGCTCCGGTTTTCCATGATGACCACGATGAGCAACTGGTGGGGGGAGCGGCGCACGGGGACGAGTCATTACCGCGTTACCAGCGATAAGAAGTGAAGCTGTTAGGCGATTCATAACGATGTACGATTTTCATAACTTGTATTTGTGTTCATCTGCCACTTGAGCATGGGCGTGGATATACCTTTATCTTGCATTTTCGGTCCGAAGAGATACCAACTACGTTATTGATTGATTTATTTGTGTAGCACCGACTACTTGCAGATAGCAACAATTGTGCATTATTTGACGGGCCAGACCCGTATAAAATAGACTTTATAATTGACTTTTATCAGCAATAAACGAGTCACTACGAGCCGATAGGCAGATAGATAACTGTTCACATTAACCTAGGTTACTTCCAATTCCAATAGGTTGCGTTCCAGCCGGGCTGGCTTGGCACCGCCTCTAAGCGGCCACGCGACGACACCTATCTTCATCTCATCTCACCAGCCATTCGCCCTCGTCTTCTCCTTTTCCTCCCTCATCTTTTCTGCCGTGTTCTCTTCCGTCAATAATCCTTTTCAGTGCTTCTCAATCGCAAGCAACCATGGCCTTCAGGAACGGGTCCTTCGCGACCTTCCTGATCGTGTGTCGTAAGCCTCCCCCCATCACTTCCCAGAACACAGCTCCCAAAGCAACCATTCTAACAAGTCTCCAAAAACAGCCGTCAGCTTCTTCCTGGGCATCATCTTCTCCCTCTTCCCCTATGACTACCCCATCCTGTGGTCCACGGCCCCCACCCCCGCGGCCCACTACGACTACCTC
>JAAAPX010000315.1:0-11514 GCA_012656285.1 Aspergillus fumigatiaffinis | reverse complement strand
TACTAAGGAGAGGTTACTAAGGAGAAGGAGGTATTATAGTAGTAGAATAAATTAGAGAGTAGTTTAGGTAGGCTAAGAGGTAGAGTGTAATGGCAGTTAAAAAGAGAAAGAAGGAAGATAAAGAGAAGAAGGAAAGGGGGGGGAGAAGGGGCTTTTATATTCTAGAGATATAGCAGGTAGTGAATATACAAGATAGAGTGAGGTAAATAAGTAAGATATAGTAAGGTAAATAAGTGAGATAGAGTAAGGTGAATAAGTAAGATAGAGTAAGGTAAATAAGTAAGATAGAGTAAGGTGAATAAGTAAGATAGAGTAAGGTGAATGAATAAGATAGAGTGAGGTAAATAAATAAGATAGAGTAAGGTGAATAAATAAGATAGAGTAAGGTGAATAAATAAGATAGAGCAAGGTGAATAAGTGAGATAGAGTAAGGTAAATAAATAAGATAGAGTAAGGTGAATAAATAAGATAGAGTAAGGTAAATAAGTAAGATAGAGCAAGGTGAATGAGTAAGACAGAGTAAGGTGAATGAATAAGATAGAGTAAGGTGAATGAGTAAGATAGAGCAAGGTGAATGAATAAGATAGAGCAAGGTGAATAAATGAGATAAAGTAAGGTAAATAAGTAAGATAGAGTAAGGTGAATAAATAAGGTAGAGTTTATATAAATAAATAGACATAATATAAATATATAAAAGAAATAATTTCAGATACTAAGGCCCTATTCTAATCTAGTCAACTCTATTTACCTAAGCTAATACTACAGCTATGTATCCTCTTGCATCTCTAATAGTTATATTATAACTATAATTATATAACTAGGATACAATATTCTAGACCCTTCTTTTAAGAGCATCTATTTTTTAGGCTTCTGGGACTATAAGCACTGCATAGATTAAGGTATATACTAGTAATCTAGCTACTATAGAATCTCCCTAGTTAATTTAGGCCCCTCCCCAGTAAAGGTCCTTAAGAAGGTTAAGATCAAAATACTTTATTATAAGGTGTAGAACTAAGTTCCTATTATAATTAGTATCCATAAAGTTACACCCCTAGTTATATAATATAGAGATAATCGTCTATAGTGACTAGGGCTAAATATAATTTATCTAAAGAGGAGTATCTATAACTCTAAGGAGTAATATTCTCCCTTACTAATTTTAATAACTAGTATATACTATTATATTAGTATTTAGGATGTGCTGAAGTTGCCAAAAGACAGCCTATATAATAGTTAATAAAGGGCTCAGAATAGCAGTATCTAGGATTATAATAAATAGGCTTCTCTTATTAATCTCTATAAGATCTACTCTATATTAGAGGGCTAGATCTAAAAATTTAACCTTACTATAGAGGTATATTAATAAGAGGTGCTCTCTGCTTATTCTCTAGTTATCTAGTACTATATATTATATAACTCTCTAAAATACCTTAAAGCTACTAGCCTTAATAATAATATTAAGGATATCACCATCATATCCTTTCTAATAATTAATGCTATTAATTCTTACCCTCTAAAATAGGCTAGTAAGGAGCTAGTTAAGGATCTATCTTGCTTAAAAGATAATAGTAAGACCCATGAAATAGATCTCTAAATAGTTATAACCCTAGATAGTAGTGTACTTAGCTAGATTAAAGGCCTAGCCTACTTATCTTGCCTTAAATTCTAGGACTAACTTTAAAGAAGTAAGATCATCTTAAAGGAAGATTATTATTACTAGGTCACCTAGTAGATCAGGTTTAATAGGGATTCAGGGGAAAAAGATTAGTTATAAAACCCTATCTAGAAGCTTAGGCTTAGATATATAGATAGAGGCTGCTACTCTAGCTAACTACTCTTATTAGCATTACTGCTAAAACTATTAATAGGCCTGCTAGTGTACTTACTAAGCTTACTATTATCTTATTTACAGAAGGGCCTAATATTACTAAAGTAGCTCTTATTAGGACTAGCCTCTTACTTACAGGGCCTGTAGTTACTAAGGTTAGGTATTCACCTAGTGCTATTAATAATATATAGCAGCCACAGTACTAGAAAGTTTTATATAGATCTTATTATAATGAGTGTAGTATTATCTCTTAGGCATTATAGTAGAGCAGGTTACTCACCTGGAAGAGCATAATATCAATTAATTTCAAAGAAAGGAGTATATTATAGAGAATTCTAGATATACTCATCTAAGTAGGAACTTATATGATTTTAAATTAATCATTATTTAACTATTACTTATAAACTATAGTATACCTTTAAGATAATATAGGGTGTATTTCTTTATTTAGATATATAGATGACCTAGGTTATTAGATAAAGAGAAGAATATCTATGCTATATCTAAGAGTAACTAGTAACTACTCTTTATCTCCTTCTACTATAGAATAGGTTTCTATTTTTAAATTCATTAAGACTAGGGAGTAATTAAATTTAATAAAGATAAAATAGAAAGAAGTTAAGGTATTAAAGGTAAATTATATATAATACCTATCCCCCTTCTTTCTCTCACTACCTTTTCTCCTAAAACACCTTAATATCTTTGTTAGGTGACTGCACCTTTATCTCTCTTATATAAATTATCTTTTAGTATAATAGTTTTACTTAGTAATAATCTTATTAAGACTATATCTACCCTATCTTTCTTTATTAACAGCACTCCCCTCCTAATTATATTATAACTAGTATCTAGTTTAGGCCATAGTTATAGAGACCTTACCATCTAAACTTATATAACTAATTATAGAATGTCTAGACTTAGATTAGGATATCTCTTTTTTTATATAAATATTATAAAGACTCATCATTAAATACTTAATTACCTCTATAAAAATCACCTTAAAAAGATAAAACTAACCTTGAAGGTCCAAAGCCCCTTTACTAGGTGTATAAAAATAGTAAAGGATAGATAATAAAACTTATATTATAGAATCTAGATGACCCTAACTATAGATTCTATTATATACAAATCTGGCTTGTAACATCTAGCAGATCTTATTTATAATAGCTAGTAGATCTCACTCATAATAGGTGGTAGATCTAATAAATAATAGCTAGGGGATCTTATTTATAACACCTAATAAACCTTATATATAATAGCTAGCAGATCTTACTTATAGTAGCTAGCAGATCTTACTCATAGCAGGCAGATCTTATAAAAGTTCTTATTATTAATTAGATTCTTACTTTAGAAGATGTTTAAACTACTTATAATCTATAGCAAATTGATCCTTGGGGGTATGCTTAGATGTGGAGAAGGGAAGAAGGGAGAGTAAGAAAGGGAAGAGAATAGCCCTTTTATAGTGTAGACCTCAGGCAGGGAAGCTTATATATATATATATATATATATATAATAGCACTTTCGCAGTGTGCCTAGGCATGCAGATTTCTCTTATAATATCTGCTAGATCTTATTTACAATATCTAGTAGATCTCATAAATAACATCTTGCAGATCTTATTAGCAATAGCTAATAGATCTAGTTTATAATGTCTAACAGATTCAGATAAGTATAGTAATCTTAAAAGAGTAGAAAATTACTAGTGTTAGAATCTCTCCTATGCTACTATAGCCCTAGATTTAAATCTTATTTCTCTATATAAGGTCTATTACAGTGTCTAATATACCTATTAGGGATCACTACCTAAAGAAGTAGGGATTTAGCTTACCTAAGTTAATCTACCTACTAAGGACTCCGCAAAGTAATGATCTACAAAGATAGTAGGTATATCTTAATAATATAGATTATTACTAACCTTCTAGAGGTTAGCTCCTGTAAAGGGTAAATATATTCTGCAGGTTATATAGCTTATTATATAACCTATTTATGAAGGGAGTCCTCTCAGCCTACCTTCACAGGGTCTATATATAAAGAATAAAGGATATTCTAAATCCTTATAACTAACCACCCCCCTAACTACTTCCTCTTATAAGGCCTTAGTCCCTAGGGCCTGTCTTTATAATAGTAAGTACTAGTAAAAACCTCTAGTCTATAAGAACCCCCTTATATAGCTTTACTATAGAGGAAAAGTAGATATAAAGGATAAGGTCTACTATACTATATTTTATAGCATCTCTTTACTATCCTTTTATTCTAGTAAATTAACTTACTTTATGGCATCCATTCTGAAATAGCTTAACTATTAAATATTTATAGTTTTTAAGAAAACATAGGTGAGTGTAGATACTATATTAGTAATTCTAGAAAATATATAAGGAGCCTAACCTTTATCTTCTATAAATATTTCTTCTTCTTCCCTCTAGTTTTAAAAGTATTATCTTCTATAAGTATACCCTACAAGCCCTGCACCCTGCAAAGCCAGGGCTTACCTATACTTCTATTATTAAGTACTCCTATTCAACTCCCCTTCTATAACTAAATTACTTATATAGTATTATATATTATCTATAAAGCTAGTTTTCCTTTTATTAAAATATATTCTATAAATATAATATTTTCTTTCTTTATTTTAGCTATGTCTAGTATCTATAAGTGCCTCTTTATAAATCCTTATTAATATTTTTATAAAGTATACTAGATTTTCTCTAAAGTTTTCTTAAATACTTTTAATAATATCCTCCTATAAGAGCTCCCCTATATCCTCCCCTAGCACTATAATCTCCTAGACTCTAACCCCTAATTATAATATAAGTATCCCTCTCCACAAAGTCTTTGCCATCCTGTAAGTGGTATTAGTATTTCTTAGTAGATTATACTAATAGTTTGCTATAGGCTATGCCTACCTCTACTCCTACTACACCTACCTCTACTCCTACTATACCTACCTCTACTCCTACTATACCTACCTCTACTCTTACTATATCTACCTCTACTTCTACCATGCCTATATCCACCCTAGTAGCCCCTCCTACACCCACTACTATTATAGTTATTATACCATCACCTCCTCCTACTACTATTCCTACTGCTATAAGTACCCCTCCTAGCCCTAGCTCTATCCTCCTACTACCCTACTCTATGCACTATTATAGCAGTCCCTTATAGACCATAAGAAATATTTAGTTAGTACTAACTTTAGTAGTAAGTTCTTTCTTTTATACCCTGCAAGTGCTTATAGCTAATAGCTTACTAGGGGAATATTATTACTAGGCTACCTCCACCCCCTACAGGCACTCCTAGGGCTGCATGGGACACCTAGCCTCCCACTATAGGTAATACTACTATCTAGGAGTCCTCCTAGATAGTAGAGTTGCCCCCCATTGCTTAGTTTAATATATATTTATATATAAACCCTATAGTGGTGCCTGGGCTCCCTCCCTAGATAGGGGCACAACCTCTGTCCTACTATAAGTATGCATAGGTTGCAAGGCCTGTGCTTTACTTAGTCCTATAGGCTGGTTTCACAAGCCCTAGATAGTTAGAAGTATATGCCTAGCTCTGCAAGGCCATCCTTATAACTAGAGCTAGGGCATAACCTCCTACAGGTAAGGAGTGTAGTAAGTATAGATATAATAGGGGCACTATCCCCTTTATAGCCTGTATCTTAGGTAGGTTTAGTAATAAATATAATAATTACCTCTACTATAGTAGCTATCATTATTCTTTTAAAGAGTAGGTTAACTCATAGAAAGTCACCCTATAGTAGCCTAGCTTATTACTATCTATAAGTTATGCTTACACCCTAGTAATAATGGCTATACAGCATCTAAGGCTATAGGAGGGATTACTAGGCCTGTACTATAGAGGGTTTTTAGTTCTTACTTTTTAATTTTTATAAATAAACTTTTTTCTTCCCTTCTATAAGGGCTTTTATATAGTCCTTATAGATATCTAGGCAGTGTAGGTTTACTAGGGGCTTCTAGGTATTATCTTCTAGTCTATAGCCCTTCCACTATATACAGTACTCTATAGTGTGACCTTGCTTCTGTGATTCTAGAATTACATCTAGATAGTATTTACAGTCAGGTTCACTAGCATTATAAATAGGAGACACCTCTTAGGAATCCACTACTTCCATCTCCTTATGGTCATAAAGCATAGATATATAGAAGATATTATGTACTTTTAGACCTATAGGGAGGTCCATGTAACTAGGGAATATATATATATATATATATTCCCTAAATGCAAGGCAGGCACTGGGGACTTAGCTTTATAGATTTCACTCATAGATTTAGCTTGATGATCTCCCTCATGGATCTAGCTTGATGGTTTCCCTTATAGATTTAGCTTGATGATTTCCCTCGCGAATCCAGCTGGATGATTTTCCTCATAGATTCAGCTTGATGGTTTAGCTTGCAGATTCATCTTAGTATAAGCACCACCAGCAGACCTTTCTACTATATTTAGTTAGGGGCTGTGCTGGTGATTATAGGATATCTATACTAGGACTATCACATCCTAGTAAGATATTTTAGTAATTAATGAAAGTAGCTAAGAGCAGTGTAGATATCTCCTATCTATGGTTAGTAAACTTCCCTTAATTAGTCATAATCTAACTTACAGAACCTAAGGTTAGAGTAGCTGGGTCTAAAGCAGTAGTCCTGCTAGATTTAGCAGTCCTTATACAGTTAGGTAAGGGAGGAAGAGAGAGGAGAGAGAGGGAAAGGAAGGAGAAGGGGCCTTTTATAGGCCCTAGATATTATGTGACTAGTGAATATATATATATATATATATTCCCTAACTGTGAGACAGGCACAGGGGACTTACACTTATAGATTCAGCTAGCTAATTTAGCTTAATGATTTCCCTTATAGATTTAGATTGATGGTTTCCCTTGCAGATTTAGCTTAATAATTTAGTTCACAGATTCAGCTTAATGGTTCCCCTTATAGATTTAGACAGATGGTCCCCCACACAGATTCAGATTAATAGTCCCCCACGCAGATTTAGTTTAATAGTGTCACTTATGGATTTAGTTTAATAGTTTAGCCTATGGATTCACTTTAATGGTTTCCCTTGCAGATTTAGCTTAATAATTTCCCTTATAGATTCAGCTTAATAGTGTCCCTTGTGGGTTTAGCTTAATAATTTCACTTACTAGTCTAGCTTGATAGTTTAGGTTATAGGTTTAGCTTGGTCTAAGCACTAAGAATCTATAAAGTATTTAACTGAAAGGTGGCATGAAATAATAGCTATAAGGTGGTTAAGGATTCCATTAGAAGAGGATCTTAATTTTGCTCTAAATCAAGAGGTAATTAAGCTTTAGTTAAGGTATAGGATAAATACTAGAAGAGAGGTCTCCCTTTATATTATCTAACAGTAAGACATACACAGGGGACTTAGTTTTATAGGTTTCCCTTATAGATCCAGCTTAATAGTTTCCCTTGTAGATTCACCTTGATGGTTTAGGTCACAGATTTATCTTGATGATTTGCTTGCAGATTTAGCTTAATGGTTTGCTCGCAGATCTAGCTTAATGGTTTCCCTTATGGATTTAGTTTAATAGTATTGCTCATGGATTTAGTTTAATAGTTTGGCTCATAGATTTAGTTTATAGTGTCACTCATAGATTTAGTTTAATAGTTTAGCTCACAGATTTGTCTTAATGATTTACTTACAGATCTAGCTTGATGGTTTCCCTCACAGATTCAGTTTAATAGTATTGCTTGTGGATTCAGTTTAATAATATTACTTATAGATTTAGCTTGATGGTTTCCCTTGCAGATTCACCTTAATAGTTTAGGTTGCAGATTTGTCTTGATGATTTACTCATGGATTCAGTTCAATGGTGTTGCTTGCGGATTTAGCTTAGTGGTTTCCCTTACAGATCCAGCTTGATGGTTTCCCTCGTGGATTTGATTTATGGTGTCACTCATGGATTCAGTTTAATGGTGTCACTCATAGATTTTATTTATGGTGTCACTCATGGATTTAGTTTGTGGTTTCCCTTATAGATTTAGTTTGTGGTGTTGCTCACAGATTTAGTTTAATGGTATCACTCACAGATTCAGTTCAATGGTGTTGCTTGTGGATTTAGCTTGGTGGTTTCCCTTATAGATTCAGCTTGATGGTTTCCCTCATAGATTTGGTTTGTGGTGTTGCTTATGGATTTAGTTTGATGGTGTTACTCATAGATTCAGCTTAGTGGTTTCCCTCGCAGATCCAGCTTGATGGTTTCCCTTGCGGATTCAGTTTATGGTGTCACTCACAGATTTAGTTTGATAGTGTTGCTCGCGGATTTAGTTTAATGGTGTTACTTATAGATTTAGTTTAATACTTTAGCTCACAGATCCAGCTTAATGGTTTAGCTTGTGGATCTAGCTTAATGGTTTCACTTATAGATTCAGCTTGATGATTTCCCTTGCAGATTTAGCTTGATGGTTAGCTCACAGATTTAGTTTGATGGTGTTGCTTACAGATTTAGCTTAATAGTATCACTTCTAGATTCAGCTTGATGGTTTAGCTCATGGATTTAGTTTGATGGTTTCCCTCATGAACTTAGCTTAATAGTTTTAATTACTAGTATTTAAATCTCTCCCTAGATAAGATATTCTTCTATGCCACTATAGCCTCTGAGTCAGCATTTAACCATAAGGGAAGAGAGAAGAGAGAAGGGAGAGACAGAAAGGGAGGAGAAGGGGCCTTTTATACACCCTAGATTTTATATAACTAGTGGATATATATATATATATTCCATAAGTAGGAGACAGGCATAGTGGACTTACATTTACAGATTCAGCTAGCAGATTTAGCCTAATAATTTAGCTCATGGATTTAGCTTGATGATTTCCCTCATGGATTTAGCTTAATGATTCTGCTTAACAGTTCCACTTGCGGATCCAGCTTGATGGTTTCCCTTGTGGATTCACCTTGATGGTTTAGGTCGCAGATTTATCTTAATGATTTGCTCATGGATTTAGCTCGATGGTTTGCTTGTGGATCCAGCTTGATAGTTTCCCTCACAGATTTAGTTTGATGGTTTAGCTCGCGGATTTGTCTTGATGATTTGCTCATAGATTTAGCTCAATGGTTTACTCATAGATCTAGCTTAATAGTTTCCCTTGCGGATTCAGTTTGTGGTGTTGCTCATGGATTCAGTTTGATAGTGTCGCTCGCGGATTTGGTTTAATGGTTTGGCTTGTAGATTCAGTTTATGGTTTCCCTCACAGATCCAGCTTGATGGTTTCCCTCACAGATTTGGTTTGTGGTGTTGCTTATGGATTTAGTTTGATGGTGTTGCTCACAGATTTAGCTTGGTGGTTTCCCTCATGGATCTAGCTTGATGGTTTCCCTCATGGATTCAGTTTGTGGTGTCACTCACGGATTCAGATTAATGATTTGGCTTGTGGATCTATATTAATGGTTCTACTCACAGATTCACCTTAATGATTTGCTCACAGATTTAGGTTGATGATTTCCCTCATAAACTTAGCTTAATAGTTTTAATTACTAGTGTTTAAATCTCTCCCTAGATAAGATATTCTCCTATACTACTGTAGCCTCTGAGTCAGCATTCAACCATAAGGGAAGAGAGAAGAGAGAAGGGAGAGAGAGAAAGGGAGGAGAAGGGGCCTTTTATATGCCCTAGATTTTATATGATTAGTGGATATATATATATATATTCTATAAGTGGGAGATGGGCACAGTAGACTTACATTTATAGATTCAGCTAGCAGATTTAGCCTAATGATTTGGCTCATAGATTTAGCTTAATGATTTCCCTTATGGATTTAGCTTAATGATTCTACTTAATGGTTCTACTTGCTGATTTAGCTTGATGATTTGCTTGCAGATTTAGTTCAATGGTTTCCCTTGCAGATTTAGTTTGATGGTTTCCCTCACAGATTTAGCTTGATGATTTGCTTGTGGATTTAGCTTAATGGTTTCCCTCACAGATTTAGCTTAATAATTTCCCTTATAGATTTAGCTTAATAGTGTCCCTTGCAGGTTTGGCTTAATAATTTCATTTACTAGTCTAGCTTGATGGTTTAGGTTACAGGTTTAGCTTAGTCTAAGCACTAAGAATCTATAAAGCATTTAACTGAAAGGTGGCATGAAATAATAGCTATAAGGTAGTCAAGGATTCTATTAGAAGAGGGTCTTAATTTTACTCTAAACCAAGAGGTAATCAAGCTTCAGTTAAGGTATAGGATAAATGCTAGAAGAGAGGTCTCCCTTTATATTATCTAATAGTAAGACACACACAGGGGACTTAGTTTCACAGGTTTCCCTTATAGATCTAGCTTAATAGTTTCCCTCACAGATTTGCCTCAATGGTTTAGGTTGCAGATTTGTCTTATGATTTACTCATGGATTTAGCTCGATGGTTTCCCTTACAGATTTAGTTTAATAATGTTGCTTGCAGATTCAGTTTGATGGTGTTGCTTATAGATTTAGTTTAATGGTCTCCCTTACAGATTCAGTTTAATAGTTTCCCTTACAGATTTAGTTTAATGGTGTTACTTATAGATTTAGTTTAATGGTTTCCCTTGCAGATTTAGTTTAATGGTATTACTCACAGATTTAGTTTAATAGTTTCCCTTATAGATTTAGTTTAATAGTGTTGCTCATGGATTCAGTTTAATGGTTTCCCTTGCAGATTTAGTTTGATGGTGTCACTTATAGATTCAGTTTGATGGTTTCCCTTGCAGATTTAGTTTGATGGTGTTGCTCACAGATTTAGTTTAATAGTATTACTCATGGATTTAGTTTGATAGTATTGCTTATAGATTTAGTTTGATGGTCTCCCTTATAGATTTAGTTTGATGGTGTTGCTTGTGGATTTAGTTTAATAGTTTCCCTAATAACTAGTTAGTATCTTCAGGGCAATGTCTTCATGAATGAATAGGCTAACCTCAGAGTTAGTAAATAGGCCAGTGATATATTACTTTAGAGTATTTATGCCCTGTAAGTCTGCGTTCAACCATAAGGGAAAATAGAAGAGATAGAGGGAAAGAGAGGAGAAGGGGCCTTTTATAGTCTAGTAATATAGCTAGTAGTAGAATAGAGATAGTAAGAGGTAAATAAGGAAGTAAGACAGTGAGAGATAAATAAGGGAGTAAGACAGTGAGAGGTGAATAAGGAAGTAAGACAGTAAGAGAGGTGAATAAGGAAGTAAGAGAAAGGTGAAAGGATGGAAGAGAGAGGAAAATAGGGAAGGAAGTAAAAGGTGAATAAGGAAGGAATAAAGAAAGAGGCTTATAATATTAGCTTATAGATTCAGCTTAATAGTTTCCCTCACAGATTTAGCTTGATGGTTTAAACTTGCAGATTTAGTCGCGGAGTGGATTCATCTTAATAATTCTATTTAATAGTTTACTCACAGATTTAGCATGATGGTTTAGCTTATAGATTTAGTTTAATGATATTACTTATAGATTTAGTTTAATGGTGTTGCTTATGGATTTGGTTTGATGGTTTCCCTCACAGATTTGGTTTGATGGTTTCCCTTGTAGATTTGGTTTGATGGTGTTGCTCATGGATTCAGTTTAATAGTGTTGCTCATGGATTCAGTTTAATAGTGTCACTTACAGATTTGGTTTGATGGTTTCCCTCACAGATTTGGTTTGATGGTGTTGCTTGTGAATTCAGTTTGATGGTGTTACTCATGGATTTAGTTTAAT
>JAAAPX010000314.1:0-11549 GCA_012656285.1 Aspergillus fumigatiaffinis | reverse complement strand
TTTTTTTTTTTTTTTTTTTTTTTTTTTTTTTTTTTTTTTTTTTTTGGCCCAGATTGCGAAGATCGCTTCAACCAGCTATATCTTGATTTTACGTCAATAAAACGACTACAAAACCGATCATGAAGCTAGACGGTGAACTTCTGTTTTATTATTGATTGTTGTCGTTGATCTCATATTATAAACACCCTGAGGTATCTTGTTCTATCGCGGATCTGAGCGGGACGCTTGAATCGAGAGGTCATCTGAAGCCAGAAGAGCGACTCCACGAATTGCAGGCCGGACCGAGGAGCACATCTATCCGCAGCATTTGGTGACCGCCGTAGCATCATTCCTAAACGAAGACACAAGTCAGATCGAGCTCCTTGCATATCATCCGAGAAAGGTAAGGGGAGGGAAGGGAACAACATACTCCTTCTGCAGATTCAAGGGCTCCCAGGAGAAGATAAAAGAACCCAGGAACGCCCCGATGAAGATACAGATAATGATGTACCCGTTGAAGTACATGGCCAGCAACATGACAAAGTACGCTACCGCGAACTGCAGCATATGTAGCAGGGCGCGCACCAGCTGCTCGATCAGTGTGGGGCGGACGGGCGTCTTGTCCTCGAATGCGCTGCAGACCGTCTGCCCTGTGTTTTTGAATGCTGCGCCTTCGACGCCGCGGGTGGAGTTGGGGGAGTCCTCGGCGCTGGCGTCGGCGCTGGCGTCGGCGTCGGTGGCACGGGTTAGGCCTTGGGATGAGGCGGTTGCGGAGAGGTACTGCCTTCTCAGGTGGGCGCGGCGGACGATGAAGGCGTCGTACTCGCGGCCGACGCGGCGGAGGAACTCGAGGCAGATGACGAGGCAGATGACGCCGATGCAGGAGCCGGCGAACATACCGCGGGAGGTGTTGTGCCATTGACTGGAGAGGAAGCCTTGATATTGGCGTTAGCACTGTGGAGGTAGATGTGAGAGTCAACAGCTTACAGGAATCGATGGTGTACCAGTTCCATAACATCTAGAAGGTTGGGGAAGTCAGCGGATGACTATTGTTTGATAGTGCCGTCGGTGCTGTGCTCCGAGTCTGCATACCGAGATCTTGCACGAGTGCATGCCGTCCATGCCACCCATATCCATTCCACCCATATCCATGCCACCCATGCTATGAGAGCTGCCGGTGCTCATGGCGGCGCTGGCAGTCGAGCTTGCGGACATGGCCATGGTCATGGTCGAAGTCATGGAGGCCATGTCCATATCGTGGCTCATATGATCCATTGTTCTGGTGGGATAGAGATTGTAGAGAGAAAGTTTAGGATTTTCCGATGAGGTGCACTCGAAGTAGCGAGTCAGTCAATCCCTGACCTGGCAGACAGGGACAGGGAGGAGAGGTGAAATAGATACTGGGAGAGAGCTGGAGAGCAGACCAGAGCAATAGAGGAAAGAGTCGAAAAAGAGGAAAGACAGCGGTTATCTACAAAGAGACAGCAAGCAGTGGCACCCTGGGAGAAAAGTGAAGTCGTACAGCTAGACAGGCCCATCAGGGAACAAATGAGCTGCTCCCTGGTCCCTTTCTCCGCTCTTGTGTGGCTCGATCGCATGATTCGGCTAGTCATTGAGTGGATATCAATTCGAGTATTCTGCTCTCTGTTTCATAATTTGTGCTCGAAAGGCCTCAGTTTGCTGTTTGCTAAGAAGTCCATTGCTGCAGCCCAAACCAATTAGGGTTTGGCTGCGAGTGGAATTGAGCACATTTCGGCCGCTTGGCTTCTTTAGCCCCCAGAAACATTACTAGAATCTGAGCTAAGGAACAGGGTCTCTGCTTATGGAAAAACGAGTTTAGCCTTACAGGATTTTATCAATGTGTAAAAGAAATGGAATGGTAAAAAAAAAATAAAATATGAATCACTCAAAGGTACAATCACCCCATCTATCATCATAACCGCGACGCCCAACTCCCATATAGTATACATGCAGGGTATAAAAGTATCGAGACACATGATGTCAAGTAGAATCATACTTCCCGGTTTGTCCCTTTGATGACTCCTTCCAAGATCTCCCGAATCTGCTTGCATCCGTCAATTCCGACGGCAAGCATTGTCTCGAGATAAGTGCAATGGACTTTCGAGTCCATCACCATCATAGAGACCTTCATATCCTCTTCGTCCTCGTCCATAGCGTCCTCTCCAACAGGAATAGCTGTTGTTGTCCCAACTGTCAGGAAAGGAAGCTCTTGTTCTTCTGGCAGTGACAGATCTAGAAGAGGATCCAGAAAGTCATTCCGGGGATCACGTGGCGTAGAGGCGCTGCCGCTCATGCCAGAGGTACAGGCAGAGAGCAGACCCGGCATGGGAATACCGGCGTCGACAAGGGCCAGGGTGCATGCATTGACCGCTGCGGCGAGGAGAGACCCGTCAGCCGACAGGACTGAGACGTGAATGCTAATCGTACTGTGTGGATAGAGGTGGGTGTGAAGGTGGGATTGAAAGGCCGAGCGCAGTATCGTCGCAATTCGTGAAGATTGCCTATGTTGGGACATGTTAGAACGTAGCGAAAGAGATGAAGCGTAGCAATAAGGTCTCATACCTGTCGCTGCCTCCAGCCCTCCTCCTGCGATCAACGCCTGCAAATCCCGCGACGTTGACGTCGACCTCAACCACAGCTCCGGCTGATCCTCCTGCACCTCCTGTCGCGTCGCCCCTCTTTCCCTCCGCTGGACCATGAACAGAGCACATTATCGATGTATTTCCCATGGACAAAAAGGATGACCCAGAACTGGCGGGGTTGGTAGAAATCTGGGCTTGAAGAAGGCGGAGCTCGTTCCAGCGGCGTCCATCAAGGCGCAGCTTCGTTAGAGGATACGTTGTAGAGGTATCGAGAGGCATTTTGAGTTCTTAAGTTATCGTTATTGTCCACCAATTTCTGTTCCTCATCAACCGGTTTCGCAACGGTTCACTTTATGCTGGTCACGAGGAATTTTTCCGAAGACCTCAGGCGCGCCAGACAGGTGTTAAGCAATGTTAAGTAACAATGGAGAAAAGCGCTTGTAAAGCTAGTAAAATTTGACTCAGGATTATGCCAATCCTAAATGACGTACGAGGAATTGCGCGGGCGAACGAAGGTGACAGAGGCGGGAGGTCGAAGTGAGAGCGGACAAATTCAGTTTGCGGCCAACAGCTCTTTTCCTAGTCGGGAAACCCGCCTGATAAGTATCCGTACTCCGCTCTCCGCATCCTCACCAACACTTCCTCTGTGCGTCTGGAGATAAACTTCCTGCCCCTCCTTGATCCAGCATGGGCGGAGATTGGGAGTTACAAGACACCGACGTATCGACTGTTGACAATTCGGACGATGACGATCTCGATGGCACTCATTCCTTGAAGCCGTCAATACCTCCTCGCTGTATGTTTCTCCGCATGTGTGCTTTAGCTACTAGCTAATCTGAGGAATTTGCGTTTAGATGGAGACTGTGCACTCAAATCAGACCCAGAACCACCTCAGTCCGCCTCCGATCATGAGCGTTCCAAGATCAAGCAGTTGTCGTCCCCTTCCAACCGCGATACCTCCGTCGTTGACCTAGCCGATACCGACAGTGGCGACGATTCCTTCAACGATGGCGAAGCAGCGTATAAGCAGTTCAAAGAGAGGAAAGCTATCAAGCGGAAGCGCAGCAGTGCCAATCTTCGCAAGTCTAAGAAAATCAAAGTGGCGAACCCTGACTCGTTCGTCGGCAAAAGGCCGAAGAAAGAGGAGGGGAAATCCACTCGTACGCGACCCGTTCTGAGGACATATGGGGAAGAGCTTCCCTCAGACGATGAGCTCATGGAATATACGCTTCCGGACTATCTGCAGAAGCGTCGCACACAGTTCGACCGTCGGATGGACCACCTGAAGGAGTCCGGGTTGAAGCTGCCACCCGATTTCGATGATGTGGAATTCTCGGACGATGAGCGGTTAGAGTTCCTCAAGGAGAAACCTGCATTCACGAATATAGAACCTTGCGGGAAGTACGAGGACATAACCCTTCCATACTCGCTCGGTTTAATTCCGGCGCCAATTGCCCAATGGTTGCGGCCCTATCAGGTCGAAGGTGCCGCCTTTCTCCATGAGCTTTTTGTTTATCAGAAAGGGGGCATTCTAGGTGACGACATGGGTCTGGGAAAGACGGTGCAAGTGATTACTTTTCTCACTGCTGCATATGGGAAAACTGGTGATGAACGGGATGCCAAAAGAATGAGGAAGATGAGGCGAAGTGGCCGGGATGGATGGTATCCACGCACCTTGATTGTCTGTCCAGGAACCTTGATTCAGAACTGGATTTCGGAATTCAACCGTTGGGGCTGGTGGCATATTGATACATATCATGGGGACAACAAGGAGCTCGCGCTTCAGGCCGCGAGGTCAGGTCGCTTGGAAATCCTCGTTACAACCTATGGCACATATCTGCACAACAAGGATGCCGTGAACATGGTTGAATGGGACTGCGTGGTGGCGGATGAGTGCCACATTATTAAGGAACGCAGCTCAGAGACAACAAAAGCGATGAACGTGGTCAATGCACTTTGCAGAATCGGGTTGACGGGCACCGCAATTCAGAACAAATACGAAGAATTGTGGACGCTGCTCAACTGGACGAATCCGGGAAAACTTGGCCCGGTTACGACCTGGAAACGTACCATCTCAGAGCCGTTGAAAATTGGGCAGTCACACGATGCCACTCTGTACCAACTCAGCAAAGCTCGCAAGACAGCGAAGAAGCTCGTCGAAAATCTCCTACCTCAGTTTTTCCTACGGCGCATGAAGACACTGATAGCCGATCAGCTTCCGAAGAAGAGCGACCGGGTCGTTTTCTGTCCGCTCACCGAGACGCAGGCAAGTGCTTACGAAAACATCCTCGACAGCGACATTGTTCAGTACATCAAGACATCCTCCGACAGGTGTGACTGTGGCTCAGGAAAGAAAGCAGGCTGGTGCTGCCGGCAGTTTCTGCCCTCCGGAGGCAGATGGCAGAACTATGTATTCCCCGCAATAGCGATACTCCAGAAGCTCAGCAACCACCTTGCAACACTCATACCGCAAGGGGCAGACTCCCTGGAGAAGCAGGAGAAGGATAAAGAGATGCTGGAGATTGCCGTGCCCGACCAGTGGGAGCAGCTCTATCGGACCCGAGACTCCATTGTCAACTACGCCAACCCTGAATTCTGCGGCAAATGGAAGGTCCTCCGCAAGCTTCTGAAATGGTGGCATGCGAACGGTGACAAGGTGCTTGTGTTTTCGCACAGCGTCCGTCTTCTCAAGATGCTGCAGATGCTCTTTCATTACACGAGCTACAATGTGAGCTACCTGGACGGCTCCATGGCTTATGAGGAGCGGACAAAAGTTGTCGACGAGTTCAATTCCGACCCAAAACAGTTTGTCTTTTTGATCTCGACCCGGTCTGGAGGCGTTGGCTTGAACATCACCTCGGCGAATAAAGTCGTGGTCGTCGACCCGAACTGGAACCCCTCACACGACTTACAGGCCCAGGACCGAGCTTACCGGATCGGCCAGTCCCGCAACGTCGAGGTCTTCCGTCTGATCTCCGCCGGCACGATCGAGGAAATTGTGTACGCGCGTCAGATATACAAGCAACAGCAGGCCAACATCGGCTATAACGCCAGCTCCGAACGAAGATACTTCAAAGGAGTGCAGGAGAAGAAAGACCAGAAGGGCGAGATTTTCGGGCTGGACAATCTGTTCGAGTTCAAAACCAACAACATCGTCCTCAGGGACATTGTCAACAAGACCAATGTCGCCGAGAGCAAGGCTGGCGTCCAAGTCATGGACATCGCCGTCGACGAATCCGACGCAGCGACCAGCACGCTCGACAGCACCTCCGAAACCAAGAATCAAGACGACCAAGTAATGAGCCAGTTAGCCGCCATGATCCGCGGTGATGCCGACGACGCCGCGCCGCAGGCCCAGGCCGCCGTGACGGCTCAGAAACACGATCCCATCCAGGCCATCCTCGCGGGCGCGGGCGTCGAATACACCCATTTGAACAACGAGGTCATTGGATCGTCCAAGGTGGAAGAGCGACTCAGTCGGCGTGCCGAGCTAGCCGATGAAAAGCTAGGCGACGTACAGGTCTTCGGGTCCTCGCAAGACAGGACCGGGCGGGATGCCATTCTCGACAAGGACGGCCGGCCTATTCGGTACAGATTCCATCCCCCACGGGAGGTGATGAAACGTCAATTTTGTAGTATGGCGAAGCGGTTCGGGTTCGCTAGTGCTACGGAGTTTGCGCTTGTGGTGGAGGGTATGACGCAGGCTCAAAGACGGGCGTGTTTGGAGCGGTGGTATACCGAGCGCCGAGAGATTCTTTAGGTCAGAGATGATATTTTCGACTTGGAAAACGGGCGTTCGATCTGGTTGGGCTTTTTGTTCGAGAGATACCTTTTGCTTAGTTGGAGTTGGGTTTACAAAACAGCGTTTATTTCGCTGCCCGACGATGTTTGTATACTAATGGCTACGAGGAGACACTGACTGTACAATATGCGAAACGAAGTCATATCAATTCACAGGTTATGGTTATGCAAGTGTGAAGCACTATTGATTCCTAGTTACTATAGCCAGGCCAGAGTCCACAAAGCCGGCAAGTTAGGCCACTTCTCCTGCCACGAAGCCAGAATCTCAGGTACGCGTTCGTCGAAGTTCCTACGGGCTTCGCCGTTCCCGTTTTCCCAGCCCTCAGCACCATGAGTCTTACGTTCCTGGGTCGCCGCATCGTTCAGTCGCGTGGCTAATTCGAGGATAGCCTTTCCTCCGACCAGGGCCTCCTCATGGTTATCTCTGATATCGACATTGAACACGTGGACCGGTCGGTTGAGAGCCGCGCCCTTGTTCATGAGATCGTCTACGACGGCATCCCAACACCGCTCCTCGCAGGTGATGATGACGTCGACCGTGCCTCCTTCCGTGCCCAGAGCACCCTTGTCGCCTTTGGACACGTGGTCCACGCGCGGCATTCCGGGGACCCAGTCCTGGAAGCGCTCCGGGCCCCATTTCAGATTCCGGTTGCGGTCAAGCATGTTCAGAAGGCCATTATTACGGTAGAGTCTTTCGTCCTTGGCGAGGAGCTCATCATACATTTGCGAGTATGAGGTGGTATTGAAGTTGTAGACATTAGGTTGAGTGATGGATGGTCCTGGAAGACGGACCAGGGACCCTGTTCCGAATGAAATAACGGGGAAGGGAGAGGGTGCCGTCGAGAGTCGCAGATGGGCTTCCATCGAACGGTTCTGGTTCGATGCACATACTGTGCAGAACTTCAGCTTGAATGACTCCGACGACTGTGCGGGAGCAGATGCTTCTGCGGTCTGAGCCTCGCCTGTTCCTGTTGTGGAGGTCTCCGGGGGTGGAGGAGGGGGCGGAGGAGGCGGATTGGGAGTGGCAGTGCCCGCACTGGATAGTCGAGGGTCATGAGCCATGTTGAGCGGCGATGGAATCAAATATCATCAAGTGTGATGTGTTATTCTAGGAGAAATGGAAGTGACGGTCTTGGCGAGACCAAAATCAAGGAGGCTGGAAGGCGTGTTCACTTGTTCCTTGTAAGAGCTGGTTTCAATTAGCAAGATCGAATGCTGATGTTTGCAAAAGTAATGGCCAAGGAGACAAGGCAAGATATCAGAAATCTAATGCGTATAAAAAGGTTGTCCGCATTGTGTAGCTAGGACAGCTCCAATAAAAAGAGATCATCATGTGATGGCACAGGACGGTTTGATAGATTGATACTTTGTAGTACATACCTTAAGAATGCCTCTCATTATCTGCGTCTTGAAATGAGCCTGATGTACTGTTGTCAACTGTATGATCTAGACAGATGGATGAAGGGCCGCAGCCCTGATGACAGAAGTGAAGAATCTTGCGTGTGTTTTTGCTTCTCGCGAAGCTTTTGGGTGCTGTGCTGAGTCAGCAGGAGCTTGGGTCCTGCGCTAACCCTTCTAGGACTGACCATGATTGACGTTGAGACTACGGAGTACTGAGTAGTGATACAGAGCAACTGAAGAAGTGCCTGATAAGTCTTGTAGATACCTGTCAAAATAGCGGTGACACCATCATGGATTCTGGGCTTGACGCAGCCATTGCAAGCCTTACACTCATCTTCCTCAGTTCCCCGGGCAAACAGAGCAGAATCACGTGATTACATCTCGCGGGGTTTGTCTCGTTAATTTGGTCTAACCAGTGCCCTCCTACGATAATGTGTCTTCCCAGGCTGCTGGATGCTTGCATTATTTTCAGACTGTGGATGATAGTCAGCTGATTGGAGAGTAAATGACACAGCAGGCTAGCCATAACTGAGACAAAACCCAGAATAAAAGGGGAACGCGCATACTTCGTGCCCGTATAGGGTCGACCATTGCTTCTAGAAGGGCAATACAAACTAATTTCACTAGACTCTCAACCCAGGAAAGCCGTCACACCCAACTCATGATGAAGGCAGCGTTACTTGTGGTAGATATGCAGGAAGACTTTTGCCCACCGGTCAGCACAGCTTGCTCTCATGTCTGTGGAAAGAAGCTCATAGCAACAGGACGGATCACTCGCGGTACAAGGGGCTCGCTCCATTGCACCACTCATCAACACCTTGCTTGCCAACCCAGGCTTCGTGATACGCGTAGCCTCGCAAGATTATCACCCCCAAAATCATGTGTCCTTTGCGAGCAATCACCCCGAGCCTAACAATCGCCCCTTTGAGTCCGTCTTCCAGATGACCAATCCGGCGCCTGGAAAGGAAAACGAGACCAAGGAGCAAAGGCTATGGCCCGTTCATTGTGTTGGAGGGACCAAGGGGGCCTCCATCATCCCTGAGATTGACAGCAGTACGATTGACCTGCACGTGAAAAAGGGAATGGACCCGCGGGTTGAGATGTACTCTGCCTTCTCCGATGCGTTTGGCAACCTTGACCCAGACGTTCATGCTCAGTCCGTGGATGTTGATCTCAAAGCAGTGTTGGCGGAGAGGGGCATCACGCACGTGTTTTCAGCCGGGATCGCTGGGGACTATTGTGTCAAATACACGGCTATGGATGCCGCGAGGGCAGGGTTCAAAAGTTATCTTGTCGAGGATGCGACCAGAAGCGTTGATCCTGGTGCAGGATGGGAGGAGGCCAAGCGAGAGTGTAAAGCAGCGGGTGTAACAATCATTCGATCGGACGGGCCTGAGATTGCGGCTCTTACTGCGTCTTAGTTGCTGTTTCGAGAGGGACTGCATCTCCGCACATGGTACTTAGAATTCAAGCGAAATCGATATGATGATAGACTTTGAAGTTGGAACTGAGCTAGAACCTGCTTAGGCGTCAACAAATCGTCTGGCGGATGACAGAGCCCAGCATTAGGATATGAGTAGTAGACTGCTCTGGAGCGTATGTTGAGGATTCTACCGCATGCTGATGGTGTGAAGCAGGCTACGAACCGCAGTCTGTGAGACCGTGGCCTTGGATCATACTATATTGACCCTAAGGTAGATAGTTCGTACCGATTGGTATCCAGGTGTTTATTGGAAAAATCAAGATACTCAAAGTAGATAGACACATGATATCAAAACAACTGTTTCAGCATTGCTTAGGTTGAATTAATGATTGACGATGACACCGCTCCGCAGTGGAGAACCATTCTTCTGACATTCTCCCTAGGCTCACTTGCATTCATAGTTGTTCTTGGCTTGAACTGCCCTCTAAGATTGCGAGATAGTGAAAAAATGAAAGCCAGCTTGAATATTATACCCCTATTGTATTTCTACACGAAGGAGAAGCTAAAAGCTACGCGAACAATAGGAGAACATTCTGGGCGCTCTTGCGGATCCTTTGACGGGTCGATCCCCTTGCCAGTTAACGGTCCCTTGCGCTGATCAGGGTCAATTCAACTCAAGGAGTTCATAATCTCATCCCACGCCTGGGAGGACTTCTCTTTCCTCAACACAGCATGTCGTTTCCGATTGCTCTTCCAAGCTCGCCATCCTGTAATTTAAGTGTTGCCTGAGCGCAGATCTTATTTCGTCTTCGCTTCGGCACTCACCGAAGTATACCATAACCACGCAAGGGGAATCGCTATACACACCAGCGACGCAATGTCTACAAACACAAGTCTCATAACACCAGCAGCGACGTTCTCAGCCATTGATAAGAACCTTGAATCACCTACCACCAGCGTCTCAACTGCGCACCTAGCTCAAAACAGGAACTTGACGGAGAACCTACCGTACTGGCTCGTCAATGTCCCTCCGTCACAGTGGCCGGCAGAATGTCCTGCGTTTCTGCGGGACTTGCCGGCCAAGTCCATTGCGATTCTGTCGACTCCAGATGCGGAGTACAAGAGGCAGGATTGGGAGACGGTAAAGGAGATTGTTAGTAAGTGGGCCCGGGTCGGCGTATTGTACGACAACTCGCTGCTGACATATTATAACCAGGAAGTAACCGGATAGATCTGTTCCAGCGTGTTCCGAGCGAACTGAGAAGGTATCTGGAATTTAAAGCGCACATTGTGGCCAAGTATGGATCGATCATGCGATTCATGGTCAAGGAGAGGCTCCGCTGGGGGTACGGAGACGCGGATGACCTGAGGCCCAAGGGACGGCCGTTCGAGTTCGATGGTTCGTTTGCCCTTGTTATTTTGTGGATTGGTCGTTCTGACCTGGCACTGTGCAGAGGACATCCGGATTTTGTACAATGACTGGCCGTATGGGGTCGAGGAGGGCATTGTGCATCTGGTCGTGTGGACCAAGTTCGAGCTGGAAGATGATCCTGCCACGGATGATTTGACGCCTCAAGCGAGGAAGGCGATCGATGATTATGTGACGAGGAAGTTTCGGTTGCGGATGCCGGCGGAACAGGTTTGCTGTTCTAACTGTCGATGAGAGATTCAGTCTACTAAACAAGCACAGGTCATCTGGTTCAAGAACTGGAAGTCGCTCAAGTCGGTCCACGCAGTTGAACACTTTCACGTCATGCTCTATCAACCGGACATGGAATTCGTCGAAGAGGTTACTCAGGGGGATGTGCCAATGACGGCAAGGTTCTGAGCTGAGGTCTCAGACATGGTTGCCTATATAATCACCTCATAGCATTGCTTGACTTGGATTTGCTTCATCTAGTTAGGGCCGGGTGGCGTAAGAAGGGTCCTGAGACTAATTTACCCAGATACTTGGGAGACAGCCCGACATAGACTACAGATATTACAGATATTAGGTAGATGGATAGATAGACAGATATATACAGAGTTCACGTTAATCTTAACCAATTGATCAAAAGAGTATCTATACGAGTACGGCGTACACGCTCCCTAAGTAAACCCCACCTGCCAAGCGTCTGCCCCTCGCCATCTGTCGGTGAGAAGTAGAAATACGATTACGCGTGTGAGTGTGACAGGTGTTGAAAGACAATGTACAAGATCCTGATATTAGGAGAGAAACAGTAGATGAAAATAGGAGAATTTAATTGAGACCATCTTACCATAGTGATTGTACGTGGTAGGTAAATGTCTTGGACTCTTTGTAGGACTGTGGGGATTGAAATGGTGATGCCTCTTCAGCCTTC
>JAAAPX010000313.1:0-11648 GCA_012656285.1 Aspergillus fumigatiaffinis | reverse complement strand
CCCCCGATGCGTCCGCGGGACGCTATGTCCCCCCAACTGCGCGACTCGACTCAGATCAACTCCCTTCTCATCAACGAGCCAGTGTACTGCGTCTGCGGAGCGAGACGCAAGCGTGGAAATAAGCTTCTCCCGCCGGGCGCGCTAGTCGCTATTTGCCTGGTTGAACGCGTTGCCAGCGGACTTGAGCGTGTCCTGGAAGAAGATATCGGCGTTGTCGTCGGTGCCTTGAAACCTCGTTCCGGCGCCGTTGATCCCGGACGAGGCTTTGATAGAGTTGCCGCCTGGTTTGGGGGCGCGGTCGAGCATTTGCACTGGGATGTGGTGTGAGATGAGGGTGCTGGCGGCGGAGAGGCCGGCTAGGCCGGAGCCGACGATGATTACGGGGGGTGGAGTTGCCATTCTTAGTCTTTTAGATAAATTAAGTTTGGATTCGCTTTGGACGTGTGGGAATATAAGGTATCAGGGGGAGTGGGCATCGAGATCAGGCGATGGTGGGCTGATCCGTATCCGATGATTCCATAGCGCTGACATCACGCAGCATAATTTGTGTCTGCAATCACCCTACTTCACCACCTACATCGACGACGCTAACATGGACAGAGATTGAGTGGAATATATGTGTGGAATTCCTCTCAATCGTATGATATTTCTCCTAGTGGATTATCTGCCGTGAAAGCTCAGAATGCCGAACAGGGAGGCTGAATGCCGCCATCGGGATAGGCGGGCCTGTGCATGTTCTACCACTAATACCTATCAGTACTGCAAATTTAAATTGGCGAATATGACATGCTCGGGCTGTACGCAAACATTGTGGTACTCAGCAAGGGAGTAGGGACACTTTCTTCGAAGTATGACCCAGCTTCTGCTATGCATGGCAGAAGCTGGTAGGAGCAGTGTGGATGTCGGTAGTCACCATTCAAGCATAGGCAGCAGTAAGGAGCCTTAGACATTAGCTTGAACGACTATTATCTTGGATGATCTTAAGGGGATGGTCACAGTCCATTAACTGGACACATGTGTCATTTCGATATCCCACAAACTAAGTATTCCAGACTATTTGATCCCAAGACACAGTGTCGACAGATTGCAACATTTATAACTTTATAGACGTACGAGATTTGTGCAGACAGCTGCCGTCCTTACCTCGAAACCGCACATCATGTCAACTTCGGCAGTCTTCTCAGGTTCCACTGTCAAGTTGCACTACAGGTCATGACTCGACTGACAGTGGTAGATACAAGAACCTCGCAGACGTCAATTAACCAGGGCAGAACACAATTGTAGAGTTGCACTCCTTCTGCTGAAGAGATCATATTGACATGTTTGACGCTGGGTCTCGTGGTTCCGGGATATACTGGACCGCTCGCTTTCATTTATTCCAATTGAGAGATTGACAATTACTTGGTTAATAAGTTGGCACATATCAACCAATAACTTCAATTCACAAGCGATCTTCATACTCCACTTCTGCTTTGGGGATACGGAGTCCGTCTCCTAGATGTGCACACAACGGCTAAACCACCGGGACTAGGCCATAGCGCAAAAGCCTCTCAAGAATTAGGTTAAACTCTCTCATTCGAGGCTTATTACCCCGCGCGGAGGCACCCCACAGGAGCGAACGCAAACGAATTAGCCTTCTGTCGGGGAACTCGGACGGAAGCCGGCCCATCTCCACCGGACAACGGAGTATTTAGCCTACCCCTCGTCCGGACTGTAGGGCAAGGTTACTGAAACAGACACCGAGACAAACAGCAAAATGGAAGCCGAGGTAACAGTGCAAGATGATCGCCCTGCCTGTCGCGCTTGTCGAAAGCGGAAACTCCGCTGCTCGCGCGAAGTCCCGCTCTGCGCGCATTGTCGCAGGATTGGTAGTTCCTTTATCCCTATCCTCCTTGGAAGCTCACGTGCTAAGGGGTATAGGGACAACGTGTGTGTATGATGGGGAGCGAGAGAAGCCAGGTCTTAAGGCTGGAGCTGTGGAGGCGTTGAGGAGACGAGTTGGTAGGTAATACCTTGGTTTGCAGGTTCTATCTGACGGCAGTAGAGGCGCTAGAGGATGCCGTGTTCCATCAGGAACGGCCACAAGAGGAGAGACCGGTGTCTGATAGCAGTGCGGTGGCTACTGCGCTGCGAGAGGGAATGGAGATGCTCCTTGGACAGCTACAGCAGCCTCTTACCCGTAAACGACCATGCGACGACGAGGTCTCTGATGTATCCTGTTCACCATCCAATAAACGGAGACGGGTGAATGATACACTGATTGAGCCGGATGAGTACTCTGATCTTTCGTCGAGTCTACCTCCACCAGCCCTGTTAGACGCCGTGGTTGATTCATACTTCGCGCTTGTACAGCCGTGGATCCCAATCTTCCACGAAAAGAGATTTCGACGGCGGCTGAGAAGTCCTGACAGGACTCGCCTAGAGGTCGTGCTACATGCGATGGTGGTTGCGATGCTGAAGCATGTCGATCAGTCTGTGCTTCCGGCGGATCTTAAAGACATCGAAGCTGCCTGTGAACGATCCCGAAAGATTGTTGTCCTGACAGCAATGGATGACCTCTATGTGGAGAACTTGCAGGCGTTGATTATCATCTGCTTTGAGGATGTATGAATTATTCCCTATATCATTTACAGATACTAATGGGTTAGATTGGATCCGGGAGGGTCTCTCGAGCATGGCCGATTGTCGGTTCCTTGACAAGGACAGTTGAGTACCTCCAATTAAGCGTCGAGTCCGAGAACCACGATACAGGACGAGTCTTGCAGCCTCGGCCTTCCCTTCCGGTGGCTGCAGACTGGGTAGAGGAGGAAGAGCGACGGCGGGTTTTCTGGACTGTTTTCAACTTGGACCGGTATGTCCCATTCCTTTATGTGATATTACCACTAACGTTGATAGATTCTGCTCGGTAACTACAGGGTATGTCTGCCAGATGCCGGATGAATAGAATGCAGCTGAGAATACAGGTGGAACACGAGCCTCACCTCCAACGACGTCCACCGCCGCCTCCCCGCAGACGGCGGCCTCTGGCACAACGAGGAACCCGTCACAACGCCCTTCTTCGGCATCTGGGACCGCTCCGCCGGGAAGATCGGCACCCTAATCGCCTTCCTACCCACCGACAAGCCATCCCCCACGGCGCAAGTCGACATGTCAACCGTAGGCGCCTTCGCCTACCGCGTGGAAGCCACCGAGTCGCTCAGCCGCGTAACGACCTTCTTCCTCCAGCAGCGGATCAACCACCGCGACCGTCAGGAGATGGGAAGCTGGCTCATGCGGTTCAAGGAGCTGGATCTCCGCCTGGTCAGCTGGAAGATGTTCCTCCCGCAGAAATGGAAGGACACGAATATCTCGCGGCAGCCGACGGTCGTGACGATGGATCCGAACCTGACGCTGGCGCATATCACGCACAACACGTCGATGATCCTGCTGCATCAGCGGATTGCGTATCCGCCGCCGGAGTGGTTGGAGGTGGTGAAGTTGCCGACTCTGTCGAGTGCGGAGACGTGCGAGGCGGCGGCGGCTGAGACGGCGAATATCACGGAGAAGTATCTGGGGAATTGTCCGAGGGAGGGTGTCGTGGATAGTCAGTTTGCGTTTTGTGTGTTTGTCAGTGCGAGGGTTTTGCTTGGTGGGTTTCCTTCCTCTGGACATTCTGTGAACTACTAACAGCGGACCCTGGAATAGTGCACTGGCGATACTATGGCACGCCCTTGTCGCCAGATTACTGGACACTGATGAAATGCCTCGATGCCATGGCGACGCGCTGGTCAGGCCGTGTACAGGCGAGTCGCCAGAACTCAGCAGCCAGGTACTTTGGCCAACTGAATGCCATCCACAGGGCGTGTCAAAGCGACGAGAACTTTAAGTTGGATGTCCTGGGCTACTCTAATGAGATTGAATGGACGGGAGATAGCCAGAGCGCCACAGGGTTACCTCCAGTCGCCTTCCCTGATCTACCACCTGGGATTCCAGTCGATGCGCCGCCTCTGCTACAGTCGAGTCCGGCGAGAATGAGCTACAACACAGGCAGCCCGGACGAATTAACGACTGTGACCTCCATTCTGCTCGACCAGCAGTACTCGGAGATGGACCGGATTATCAGTTTAAATAATGCGTATTTCGCATCAGATGTAGCCTATAGTACTTGACGCTAGCAAATCTCCGAGACTTACCCCGAGCCCCGATAGATATACACCCCTCATCTCCGCATCTTAACAAATATGTAATAATGTAAAAAGATATAATCCTCAAGCCTAGACTAAAAGACAAGACAAAAAATGCCCCCCATTTCTGGATTTACCAGCAACCCCCTCCTCACCCGTAAGGATCTCATTGACGCAGCCCTCGCCCTCGTCCGCCCTTTGCACGCCCACTTCTCCCCCGCACACGCCTTCATCCGCCTCCCCATCTCAACAGGCGCCCACTTCGACGATGGCGCCGCCTTACTCGAGGGATACGCCCGTCCACTCTGGGTCATCGCTACCCTCCTACATTCCTTGAAATTCACCTCCGACCCCGCCACCATCGAATCCATAAAAAATGTCACTCAACCCTGGGTAGACGGCATCCGCGCCGGCACAGACCCCTCCCATCCAGAATACTGGGGCACAATCGCCAACGGCGACCAGCGCATGGTCGAGGCAGAGGTGCTCGCCTGCGCGCTGCTCTTCGCGCCCGACGCCTTCTTCCACAGCCAGGATGAGACTACCCAGAAAAACATCGTGACGTGGCTGCGTGGCATGCACGGGAAGGACATGCCGGTTAATAATTGGCGGTGGTTTCGGGTGTTTGTTAACCTCGCGCTTGTGCTTGTTGCGAATGTCCCATATGATGAGGTGAAACAGCAGATGGATGCTGATTTTGAGGTGCTGGATGGGTTTTATATTGGGGGTGGGTGGTCGGGTGATGGGCCGTGGTTGTCTCCTGAGGGGGAGGTAAGGGAACGGGAGGAGGGGATGCGCACGGGGCGATGGGATGCGATTGGCTGTGGAAGACAAGCGGATTACTATTCTGGGAGTTTTGCGATCCAGTTTAGTCAGTGTCTTTATGTCAAGTTTGCGAGCCATTTGGATCCGGAGAGGGCGGAGAGGTATCGCGTCCAGGCGAGGGACTTTGGGGGGGGCTTTTGGCGGTATTTTGACAAGGACGGTACGTCTCGTTATCCGGATAGATGTGAAGAGTTAAGCTGACGAGAGTAGGAGGCGCAATCCCCTTTGGACGATCCCTGACTTATCGCTTTGCGTGTGGAGCGTTCTTCGCTGCGCTGGCTGTCGCCGATATCCCTGATATGCCAGACCCGCTGGCCTCTCTCGGCGCAGTCAAAGGCTTCCTGCTGAGACATCTACGCTGGTGGGCAGTCCACTCAACCGATATGTTCTACGCTGATGGAACAATGAACATCGGCTACTTGTATCCGTACGTCTCGCTCTCCTCCCATTAACTACCAAGTGTCACTAACAAACGCAGCAACATGTACATGGCCGAAGACTACAACTCCCCCCAATCAGTCTACTGGAGCCTCAAATCGCTCATCGTACTCCTCCTCTCCGACTCACATCCCTTCTGGGCCACCCCAGAAACACCGTACCCATCCACACAAACACCCGTGGAAATTGTGTCTGCACCACAGCAACTCCTGTGCAACCACCCATCTGGAGGGCACCACTTCCTCCTCAGCCCCGCCCAATTCGTTGCCTGGCCGATGAAAGCCTCGCAGGCGAAATACTGCAAGTTCGCCTACTCGTCTGCCTTCGCATTTAGCGTGCCCACGGGGCCACTGATACAGCAGCTCGCGCCGGATAGTACCCTTGCGCTGAGTCGGGATGGGTGTGCGACCTGGGCTGTGAAGTGGAAGTGCTCGCCTGTTCGGTTTGGAACTGTTAGTGTACAAGGGCAGAGTGACAGAATTCCCGTGGCGGAGGTCGAGTGGCGGCCGTGGGTGGATGGGGATGTCACGGTGCGGACTACGCTGGTTCCGCCGACGGATCGGCGGCCGGATTGGCATGTTAGGATTCACCGTATTCGGGGCAGGAATTTGGAGAGGTTGTATGCGGTGGAAGGGGGGTTTGCGATTGAGAGGGTGCCGAGGGGGAATGTGAAGACGCCTGGTCGGGAGCGGATCCTTCCTGCTCTTGAGGGTGAGGATTGGTTGGATAAGGATATTGGGGTAGCTGAGGGGGTGCATGTATCTCAGGATAGTGTGCTTATCCTGTCTGCAACGGGGGCGAGTGGCCTTCGTGGGGCAGCTACCATGGCAAGGACGGAGCATGAGGCGCTGAAGCCGGACTCGAATACGAATCTCATGGCGCAGCGGACGTTGATTCCTGTCGTGAGACATGGGTTGTTGGGCGGTGACCATCAGGAGGCCGTCCTGGAGACGGCTGTCTTTGCAGTTGCAACGACACAGGACCAGAGTCAGAGACGTCTACGGGAGAGATGGATGGATTATCCACCGGAGGCCAGTAGTATCATGCTGCAGTAGTCCTGCATCAGTTCTTGAAATCATTCATATCATACGGGAAATCAACTCTATAGGGCACTCTATATCAACCCCAGCTTCAACAACTGATTCCCAAACTCCAGCAGATAGTAATCCGCATACACAAGCCCATGGTCACTGTATCGATCCAGATCCTTCGCATTATGATTCGCCGTCGCATTGCGCAGAATCGCATCAAACCGCGTCCCAGAAACATCTTCCACCTGCTTTCCGTCATTCACAAACCTCGCCTCCTCCCTCGAGTACGAAAACTCCACCGTCTCACTCACAATCCTCATCGCCGCATTCCTAAACCGCCGCGCCAGCCCCTCGTCCTCACCAACCAACGCCTGCGAGAGCAACAACATCCCATTCGCAGCAATTACCCCGGCAGAGGAATCCCGCAACGGACTCGCCTCGTCGACGGGGGCATCAAAATCCCACAGCGGCACGTACCTCCCTACCATCTTCCCATCCACCATCTTCTCAACGCAAGCTGGCGCCCCCTCCAGTCTCGCTAGGAAGTACTCTGCCAGCCCAACGGCAACATCAAGGAACTGCCTGTCCCTCGTCCAGGCATACGTCTGCGCATACCCCGTAATCGCCCACGCCTGGCCACGGGCCCACGTTGAGTCCGCCGCGTATCCCTGCGCGGTGCGGCGCTCCTTTACCGCCCCTGTCGCGGGGTCAAAATTGACGACGTGAATAGTGGAGTAGGCCTGTATCTCTTTCCCTGCTATAGTTTCCCGTCTGAGATGGGAATTAATAAGTGTCCTTGCATGCGTGGTAGCAATAGAAGCAAGCTCCGGGCCAAGATGCGCAGCAGCGTAGTAGAGAAGATCGAGGTTCATCATGCTGTCGATAATGACGAGGCAGTCCGTCTCTAGGGACGTGATGTCCACGTCGGACTGGCGGAGGGCGTCCCAGCTACGGATTGCGCCGGTCGAGGGGACGAAGCGCGAGGCGAGGCTTTGGGCGCCGGTTAGTAAAGCGCGCAGACTGTCGGTGTTGGAGGTGAGTTCCCAGGAGCGGCGGAGGGAGGGGGCCAGGATGAAGCCTAGGTCGTGGGTGTCTGTTCGGAGGGACATGGGGTAGATGGGGGCGGTCCATTTGGTGCAGAGGGCGGCGAGATGGTTGCGCAGGCTGGCTGGGTCGAGTTTATGTTTGTGCCCGAGGTATGGAAAGGTCGGAGGGTGTCGGATGGCTCGTTCGAGGAGGATGTATAAGAGTCCCGGGAAGAAGCCGCAGGTCCAGAATGAGGATTCGCGGAGGACGTAGCAGCCTGTCGAGGGGCCTTTTTGAGGGACGAATTCCGGATACTCGGTTGGAGGGTCCTACATCAGTATCAGTCAGTATTCGTATTGGATGGTCTTGTGTGATGGGAAGTAAGTACATTGTTGTTTAATGCCTCGACGGCCACGCGGAGGATCTTGGCCAGCACATTTTCCGAAAAAATCTTCTCTAGAGGCTGGGATCCATAGGACTGGATTTGGTGGTTAGCAAAATCTACAGTCATTTTGCAGTTGTCAGGTTAAGAATTATAGGATGGATAAGCTACTCTGCGGGCGCTCATGATGCTTATGATGCTTATCACTGCCAGTATATCGTCGCTCGGAGGAATCATGCCCGAGCACATTCGCCCGCCCCGACGCCATCAAAAACCACACAAAAGATCGACGGCCATCGGATAATTGACTCCAGATATTGGCCCGATGTTCCCCAGGTTTTCCCCGCGTCAGGTGGGTACATAAACTCATAAAGCTCTTGCTGTCCGTGGACCAGCAATCAACCAGCAGTCAGCCAGACCGACAAGATGACTCCCCAAGATCGACAGGATACACGAGGAGACGACAACTTTGAAGGCCTCACTCTCAAAGATGTCACTCCCAAACGCCCTCCCTTCTACAGGGATTGGACCCTCCTCAAACTCAACACCCTCCTGCTGTGTGCCCTACTCACACAAATCGCCTCCGGATACGACAGCAGCATGCTCAACGGCATGCAGGCCCTCCCGCAATGGAACAAATACTTTGGCAAGCCAACGGGCACACGTCTCGGCGCCATGTCCTTCGGTCCAACCGGTGGCACGCTGATCTCCGTTCTCATATCCTCGCAGCTCTGCGAGCGCTTCGGCCGCCGCTACCCCATCTGCGGCGGCTCGATCATCATCATCGTGGGCTCGATCATTCAGGCCGCAGCCGTCAACTACGCCATGTTCGTGGTCTCGCGCTTCTTTGTCGGATTCGGGCTGGGCATCGTCGCTACAGCTGCCCCGCCTCTCCTGACAGAAGTCGCCTACCCCTCCCAGCGAGGCAAGCTCGTCTCCTTCTATCTAACCACCTGGTCACTGGGCTCGCTCATCGCCGCCTGGATTACCTACGGTACCTTCAAAATGACCGACTCCAGCTGGAGCTGGCGCATCCCCAGCGTCCTGCAATGCTTCTTCTCTCTCATCCAAGCCGTGCTGAGCCTCTTCGCCCCGGAATCCCCCCGTTGGCTCATTTACAACGGCCGCCGCGAAGAAGCTCTCGCCATGCTCGCCAAATACCACGCCGACGGCGACGCCTCCTCCCGCCTCGTCCGCTTCGAAATGGCCGAAATCACCGCCACGCTCGAAATGGAGAAGATGCAGCGCGCCTCCCGCTGGATGGAGTGGGTCTCCACGAAGGGAAACAAACACCGCCTGTTTCTGGCGCTCTATATCCCCGCCATGCTGCAGTGGGCCGGTAACGGGCTTACATCATACTACCTCTCCAAAGTCCTCAACACCATCCACGTCACCAACCCACACACCCAGCTCATCATCAACGCCTGCCTATCCGTCTGGTCGTTCCTGACAGCCGCCTTCTTCGCCACGCTGGTCGATCGCGCAGGCCGCCGTAGGCTGTTCCTCTTCGGGATGGGCGGGATGGGCGTCTCCTACGTGATCTGGACGGTGTGCTCGGCGCTGAACCAAGAAAACGACTTCAAAAATAAGGGGTATGCAGCTGGGGTGCTAGTCATGATCTTCATGTTCAGCGCCGCGTACCATGCGTGTTCGCCTGTGGCGCCGACGTACATCATGGAAGTCGTGCCGTACTCGCTGCGCGCGAAGGCGAGCATGATGTACCAGCTGACCGGCAATCTGGCGGGAATCTACAACGCGTTTGCGAACCCTGTGGCGATGGATGCGATTTCGTGGCGGTACTATATCGTCTGGTGCTGTGTGATCTGTGTGCACTTTGTGCTGATCTATTTCTTCTTCCCGGAGACCAAGGGCAAGGGGTTGGAGGAGGTGGCCGAAATCTTTGACGGACCGGATGCGCTTTCTGGGGTTAATGCCATGAGACAGATGGGGTTGGATGTGCATGCTGACAAGGCTGTTGCTGTTAAGGGTGGAGGTGCGAATGCGCATGTTGAGAGGGTTGAGGCTTAGCCAACGTATATCCCATTTTTGATGCAATACCATACCAACTTCTCCAAATACAGTCTAACAAGTAACGCATCTCGCGCTATGAACATAGAATCGTTATTCGGTCTTAAGAAAGGCTTCTTCGAGAGTGACCTTTACTGAGATTAGCCACACAGCCAAACCACAGCCTGGTGTCCCCGGGGACCTCCAGCCCTTAACACCTAACCTTGACCTTCCTTGAACTTATTATGCCTATCCATGCAAAAGCCGCTTCCAATTCTTATGTAACTTCCCCTGGACACCACAGAGTCGGTCCTCGGAGATGTGTGCGGTGGCGGCAGCATCATAGGTAACCTGCAGTGGTTCCCGGAGGAGAAACAAGTCTATAGTCTTCCAAGACAGCGGTTAAGGTTACGGTAGTACTCAGATAGCTCTATCGCTGGTAAGTACAACGATTCGCTTTCCACGATGACGAAACTGCTCTTTTGTTTTAGGGCGTATGAGAGAATCATACTGTACGTAATTATAGTGGTGGTCGCTCTAATGTGGATTTTCCAGAGAAAGCTTTTTTTTAGGGCCACTGCTAAGAATAGACATGCCGCAAATGTTAGCACAAGTGTCGATTTATTCTTCCTCTAGGTTTTCTATGAGTCGGCAACAAGGGCTCATTCAGAGCCTCGCTTTGAAGTCAGATTGAGCTCTCCTTTACTGTACTAATAAGGTAGTTATGATCTTGACTCGTGCAACCGTCACATCAATCACCATTACTTCTCACACTCGCCCCCTCGCTGCCTCAAGCACCTTCAGCTACACAACCACTCCTCGTAGAGAATCTGATCGGTTAGCCGCGATTAGGGGTTAAGTAACTGACAGGCATTGCTATGTCGAGCTTGCTCACGTGTATGGTTACACGGGCGAGAGTGACCCGGTAGGGAAATTTGAAGGCAGCCTTTTGTCAAAGCTGTTAGCTGCCCATGTCCACTACGTACTATTTACAGCGTTGGCATGTTATCTGGCAGAGAATAAGATACTGTACCGGCTAGTATATGTGAGTCGCTATAATCCTTTTGGATTTCAAGTCCGCTCTGCTCAATTTTGACAACTCTGTCGGGGACAGCCAAATCCGAAAGCTTCCTCAGTGCGAGTCCCAAAAATTCATATAAACTGCGTGGGTTATAGCGATCCAGATCAAAGAGTCAAAAACGTCAAAGCCATATTATGGAATGACATGTCAAAGTCTATGTACTATATGCGGGCTCCAATCAGGGGCAGCCACGCATTCACCCTGCTGTAAGGCAGAGAATATATCAAGGACCTCAAGCCAAGGGCCACTTCGAACTCCCAGGTACATCGTCCACGATTCTCTGCCTTAATTCTCCTCCCTTTCTCTTCCACCGGCAAAGACCTTCATATTCTAGTTTATTTCTAGCTACTATGAATCGACCAACTCATATTATTGATCCAGATGGCGAAGTGGTGATATTATTGCGCAATGCAAATTCTCCTTTTGCGGAAGCGGATGAAGATATGGTCGCCAACATTGTCTCTCAACCCCTTCCAGAAAAATGCGATTCTGTCCAGGATCCTACAGAGAAAATTGAAACTTCGACGCACCATATGGCAAAGTCAAGGCTGGCTTCTAAGGGGAAAAAAAAGAAGAAGAAACTATCTAGCGTTGTTTTGACTTCTTTTGAGCCGACATCACTGCCAGTAGAAGAGTTCGCCCCAGGGCCTGCTGAAGAGCCCGCCCCAGAGCCCGCCCCTGAGCCTGCCGATGAG
>JAAAPX010000312.1:0-11650 GCA_012656285.1 Aspergillus fumigatiaffinis | reverse complement strand
CCACCCCCATCAGGAACATTTTCCCTCTTCCTCAAAGAAGACTTCCGCGAGCGCTTCTGCCGCTGCCCAGAATGTTACCCCAACCTAGCCAAGTACCCCCAACTCCGCGAAGAGGAGGAAACATACGAGCCCCCTCTCTCGGAGGATGGTGATGCCAACGGCGGAGGCAGCACTGGAACAGGCAGTATCTACGATCGCGGCGAGGCAGCCCTGAGTAACATCGACCGTGTCCGGGCTATCGAGGGTGCGATGGTGTACAACCACCTCCGTGATAAAGTGAAGGAGTTTTTGAAGCCCTTTGCGGAGTCCGGCACGGCGGTCAGTGCTGAGGATATCAAGGCCTACTTTGAGAAGTTGCGTGGTGATGAGAAGCCGATCAAGGATGCTGCTGCTGGTCAGGCCTCCGCTTCTTCCGGGAATGGCGGCAACGAGAAGGACGAGGGAGGAGATGGTCGAAAAGAACAAAGTGGTATGTTTGGTTCGAGATAGTCTGTTGCCTCAGGCCTTATTGCTGACTCTTAGCAGGCTACTGAGATTATGCGTCTTTTCGGCTCAATCTTGACATCAAATTGTATTTTACGAAACGCAATAATGAAATGGACATAGGAACGGGAATCTGTAATGGCACCGGGGATTTCATTAGGCGTTTATGGAGGGAAGGAATGGATGGAAATTGTACATCAAGGCACCTATTTCATTTGCAATCTAAGTCTAATTACTACCATGCACGGTTCGAACTGTAATGGGAATGAGGCGAGTTCTCCTATAGTATAATACAATTCGCCAATGATTGCGCCTGAGACAATGACCAAGTCGGCGCAAAAGCAACGATATCTTAGCTGCAAAATCAGAAAGCCCATAGACGCCAATCCATGCATTAAATGGTCTATGAGAAGGATCCTAAACGCCAGTCACATGCTTGAGCTCGAATACCGGAAGAGAAAATAGATGCAAATCACTCCTTGAGCCGCTTTGCAGCCCTGCCCATGAGACTATCGTCTGGCAGCCCGCTCCGCTTGGTGCCAGGTAAACTGCCGGAGCGGATATCGTTGTCATCCTGAGTGACTCGGCGGTGGGGATATTTGCCCTCGTAGCCCGCGAAACAATTAGCAGTGACTGGAGTACCAGTGGTGAAATAAGGATGCTCTAACGCTTCCTGGGCTGATATCCTCTTGGTAGGGTCGTATTCGAGCAGCCGCGATAGCAAGTCGAAGCCTTCGGCACCCGGCGTGCCTGCAGTAGACGCTGGGGAATACCCATTATTCTTCAGACAACTTTGGTACCATCCTTCCAGGTTGCACTGTCTGTTGAGGTAACCTCTCGACATCGCTAGCGACTGAAGTTGGGAGAATTCGGGCATCGATACGAGACCAGGCCATGTTTCCTTCCTGGGCAAGCCCATGATGTCGATAATCTTCATCATCTGGTTACGCTGGAATGGTACTGTCTTTTTGCTGTCCATTTTAGCTTCTTCTCCTTTGAAGATGGGTCGGAGAGAGAGCAGTTCCGCGAAGATGCATCCAACTGCCCAAAGATCCACGGCCGGCGTGTAGTGTCGGCTGCCCATTAGTAGCTCCGGAGCACGATACCAGATCGTGACGACAACCTTGTCCCCGGAATAAAGAGAGTTGAGCGGTTTGTAAAATAGACGGGCGAGGCCCAGGTCTCCGATGCGGACTGCACCGCTCGAAGTCACTAGAATGTTTGCCGGCTTCAAATCTCGATGCAAAACCCAATTCGTGTGAAGGTACAGGAGGCCATTCAGGAGCTGAAACAGTATCGACTTGATCATCGGTGCCGGAATGGCATGTCTCTGCGGCTGAGTGTGGTGATGGATGATCTGAAGCAGATCATGCTCGGTGTACTCGAATACCATGAAGATACACTTGTCTTCCAAGATGATCTCTGCCAATTGCACTACGTTGGGATGATCCAATTCAGAGCATAAAGCCATCTCCCGGATTGCCGACTGCGAGAGACCCGTGTAATGGATGATTTCACCCTCTTTGTCGGGCTTGAATCTTATTTGGTCAGCCGCGATGCGAGAAATTTCTGGAAATGAATCGACTCACTTCTTGATCGCATATTCGCCTTTCCGGCCATCCTTTCCGATGGCTTTGTAGACGCGACCATATGTACCACTGCTGATGAAGCCAACGATGTGATACTTGTCCCGGACCCGTACTTTGCTGGTATACCCAGTTCCGGAGGGTCTCTTGGAGTCTAGACTTTCTTTAAACAAAGAGTCAGCATGTTGAAGAAAACTGGATGTTTAGAGAATATATGCTTGGAACTCCAGTTAATTCCTTTGGTAAAGCAAAGAACAGGGGTATATAAAAAGGAGGCAAATGGGGTCAAATTGAGCAAAGTCTAGCCGCAGATTGATAAACTCATTGGAAAGGGCACTGCAGCAAATAATGACAGGCAGAACACTGGGGCCAGCATAAGGGAGATTACCACGTGGATAGAACCCGCCGATGGAGTTAAAGAATGGGAAGTTTCTTCCAAACATGATGGGCAAGATACAAAGAAGCCGCAGTGGAGCTCCACAGCTCAAAGGTCTTTTTATCTTTTCATCTGCAACAAAAGCTTAAATCTCTCCCAGAAGACTGCAGCACATGAGAGGATTCCGAAAAGAGTAAGAAGGAAGTAGAACACGGAAAAGATGAACACTTAAGAGAGTCGAGTGGCAAGGAAAAGAAGAAATGGATGTAAAATAGGTGACAATATGATATTAACCGGTATTACCATCAACAGCGGCCTGTAAATTCCGTTTTAAAGACAGATTTTGGCTGACGCTGGCCGCAGCGGACCGAGAGGATGCAGTTAATGGGCCGGATGATGAAGGCTGGTTTGTCAGACTCATGGATGGAGAGATTGGTGTGGAATAGCAAAAGGGCCCGAAAGGTGGAGGTCCGGAGTATCTCTCGGTAACCGTTCAACTGGGGTGGATATAGTAGTGTACTAGGATCTCCTCATCGAAATCCACGGTCGCAGTAGTGGCATGGACAGTGCACTCTTAGGATTCTTGACAGCCTGTCTCCACAACTACTAGAAACGATTGCATGCAGAAAAGATGATGGGGTTGGGTTTCGAAAGACAAATAGTAATGGCAGTTGAGTATGTTGACGATGCATTGAGTGATCGGTCTGGCTCTCTTTCTCGACTGTCCCTGAATTTCCCCCTCTTTTGTTAGTCAGCAGGCACAAATTGCTTTTTCCGCAAAAGTCACTCTCGCTCCATGAGAATACAGTTAGGATGATGAATCTACTTCCTTTATGACTATTTGCTGAATGTCTGAATTGTCTTGCAAAATCCCATGGAGTGTCTTTGGCCACTTTTCATTGCTGATATGTGTCGCCGTTTTGCGGGCTCCCGTGTTATACTCCAGCCTCTGCGGAGTCATACTTTGAAGGCGCTGCTAGTCTCGGGACATAGTATTTACATCAACTTCAATAGGCTGACAGTACGACTTCTCTCCTTGTAGACAGTAGACATATTGCTAGAACTGTTATGTTTGGCTAGACAGTGTCCATGACCTGAATCAGCACGGAGTTTCCTTATCCCGGCAGCAGTCCAAGCTCCCACGGCCCCTGTCAACGTCATCTGCGCCAACGAATACCTACTCCGAGCAGTAGGGTCAGAATACTTTCAGCTTCAATCTCAATAATACAATGGTTTGATATTATTAACTAAATTCCTACCTCGTGGCTTCTTGTACCTCGATCTAGCTGCATGATCCAGATCAATATCCACTCCGACAGACCAACAGGCCAGTAGCATCATGAGTCCCACTGGACCGACCCATTCCAGGGTCACAGCGTACCTGGTCTATCTCGTTTTTGTTGTCACACTAGGACCGCTTCAATTTGGTTATCATCTGGTTTGTGCAAAGCGCTCTTGGATTGCTTGACTCCTGACCGTTACTTACTATGGACTGAAACAGGCCGAGCTTAATGCCCCCCAAGCTGTTATTACCTGCGAGCGAAAGAGCATCCATTCTACCGCTTCAGCATTATTGTTCGGGACTCTGCCTCAATGTATCCCAATGAACCCTTCCCAATTCGGTCTGGTGTCCTCCATATACACCCTTGGTGGTTTGCTAGGTGCCCTGCTGGCAGGGCCCGTTTCCACTAAACATGGGCGACTATTCGCCTTGCGAGCTACAACGATTTTCTTCATTCTGGGCCCGGTAGCCGAAACGTTTGCACCAAGTATACCGATCTTGAGTGTCGGTAGGTTGCTGAGTGGTGTTGGTGCGGGTGCTGCTATTGTCGTCGGTCCAATTTATATATCCGAAATTGCCCCGCCCAACGCGAAAGGGTTCTTCGGCGCGTTTACGCAGATTATGACCAATGTAGGTATTCTATTTACCCAGACGCTCGGCTACTTTTTCAGCAAAGGAGATCAATGGAGGGCCATACTTGCCGTGGCTGGGTTACTCGGGGTTTTGGAACTCCTTGGTCTATTCTTCGTACCGGAAAGTCCCACTTGGCTGGCTGAGCATCAACAGTCGAACCTGGCCAGACAGGTACTGCAGAGGATACGTGGGAAGGGCGCAGATATTGAAGAGGAGATTGAAGGATGGAAGAGCTCTGAGAGGCCCACAGGACCGGAAGAGGAGTCACTGCTCACCCCTCCTTCCAGCAACTTGCCACCTAAGCAACCTCCAGTTACGATCGTGCAAGCTGTGACAGATCCATACTACCGTCCGGCCATCGTTGCTGTCATCGGAGTCATGGTGGCTCAACAGTTCACCGGCATTAACAGTATCATCATGTATAGTGTCTCGCTTCTACAAAGTCTCCTTCCCACGGGAGCGGCTTTATTGACCGTGATGATCTCCGCCCTCAACCTGGTCATTACTCTTGCGTGCTCACCTTTACCTGATAAGATTGGCCGAAAGACCTGCCTGCTTCTGAGCATCTCCGGCATGGGGTGCAACTCTGTCTTGCTGGCGCTCGGAATCTATTTCAATCAGAAAATCTTATCCGCGATAGCAGCTTTGTTATTTGTGGCCAGCTTCGCCGTTGGATTAGGTCCGGTACCTTTTATCTTGGCCTCTGAACTAGTCGGTCCCGAGGCTGTGGGTGCGACGCAGAGCTGGGCGCTGGCGGCCAACTGGACCGCCACGTTCATCGTGGCTCAGTTCTTCCCCGTGCTCAACAACGCATTGGGCGGCCGTGGTAAGATCTACTGGATCTTTGCGGTACTGGCTGGCCTTCTTGGAGGCTTCATCTACGGATGGGTGCCTGAGACCAAGGGCAAGGCCAATGCCGATGAGGTCTGGGGAAGAGAAGACTCGAGACGGAGAGACTAATTCCTTTCTGTTTCATCTATCTGGTCGTTACCTCTGAGTACTCTTTTACCTTAGCAAGGAATCGAAGCCTGACATCCGTATATCATTTCATTGTTATGCACCGGTTCGGAGCGGACCGAGGCAATTTCTAGGTTGAAATTACTTGCGTCATATTGGGAAATCGTCCGCATTTAGTTTTACTGTGATTGATGCTCTTGCTTACGAAGCAGCATTGTTAGAAGCCCTTTCAGCTACTTTGGGTTTGGCGGCAGTAACCCCGCCTTATTGCGTCTCAACTGCGCTGAGTTCCCTAGTTGACTTTGGGATTGCTACAAAACTGGTGGTGTCGAACAAGATCAAAAGATACACTATGTACTGCATAGTAAAGTCAAAATGTGGTGCATAGTCTCATATTGACAGGAACAACTCCACCGAGCCAGAGACTGTACGGTACCTACAACCCCACTGATCCGTCACTGATCCATGAGGGGAAAAGTGGGAGTCGGTCTTATGGAAGAAAAGGGTAGACTAGTCATGCAAAAAGACGTCAAGCGACTTGAGTATGTTGCACTGGTGCACACTAGCATGCATAGGAGCAGCCTCCGAAGGTTTGCCTCTTTAAACATGAGATATGGTAGAGAAGTAGGCAGCCATATTCAAGGATAGCCTCAATTCCTCATTGCTTGACAGCAACGGTCGTGGTGGGGACCGGACTTGTGATTGCCCAGTGCTTGTTGCGCCGTCGGTGGATCAATGTTTGATCTTCCCACAGCTCTTCTTTCTGTCACTTTCTATCATTTGCCTGTTTATGTCTGACCTTGACGTCTTAAAGCGTAACCAAGAGTCTTCCGGCAGGCTCGATGTATGTATGTATAATTTTAGCTTCACAGTCTGCAAATAAATGACGATTAATTGGATTCCCGCGAGAAATGATGGCAATTGTGAATCTTTTCTCCTCGACGCTGAATTTCATAATTCTGGATATTATCCTGTAGAGAGACCCTTCATTCTGCGCCTCAGTGAGACGGACAGCTAAAGAAGGCTCAAGCCCCCACCAAGAAAACAAAAATATAGTACTACCCGTACTAACAGTCTTGGTACTTATTGTTGTTCTCTCTCTTAATTTGAGGTAGTGTATCTATCCCCTATTCACGCTCCCATCAACTTTCTTTCTTCTTCTTTTTCTTCACGTGTTCATCTTGACTCCCTTAGATCAAGGTGTCGAGAACTTCAATTGCATTGTCGTTAGGACTTTAATTCTTATTCTTCCTTCGCAATCTATTGTGGACTTTGTGGTGGCTCCCGTTTCTTGGTGTGAACGGAACTCTGATCGACCCGACCAGATCTTAGATCAACCCGGATTCAACCACACCGCGACATCCTCCGGTCGGTGGACGGTCCTGGAACCACCCATTTGCGATTCATTATATCGTCATTCTTTCTACAATCTGTACCTGTTATCATTGCAACAACATACTAGACATCATCTCTTCTCAGACATTAGAATATTCTTGGGGCTGACGCGACGTGTCCTCCGGCTGGCCATCTTAAGCAGCTCCCCCGCAATCTCCGCCGTCCACCATGGTGCGGTTACCATTGCCTCAACGTCTCAGCTCTCATCTCAGCGTGAAGAGCAATGCTTCGACTCCCGGTCAAAGCAGAAGCACAAGTCCGATGAGAACAACAGAGACGAGGCCGCTGGTTCTCAAGGTCTCTGCAATTAGGGTGAGCGGTCCTCTTCTCCAGCCCGGAACTTCCGCTGAGCTCCGTGGAATGCCACTTCCGGAGGCTAACATCTCAATTTGAACAACATCAGGGCAGAAATCTTGCAGCTAAAGACCGAGGTGGAACCAGTGATCCGGTGAGCTTTATCAATGGGATACGAAAACTGAGGACAGGGCTGATCAGATTGCGTATTTAGTATCTAGTTGTTACACTCGGAGACTCAAGACAATCGACCCCAACGATACCGAAGACGTTGAATCCGGAATGGAACGTGACTTTTGAGATGCCGGTGGTTGGCGTACCGTTGCTGGAGTGTATCTGCTGGGATCATGACAGATTCGGGAAAGATTACTTGGGCGAGTTTGACATCCCCCTCGAGGACATCTTCGCCGATGGCGAAATCAATCAGCCGGTGAGTAAGGAGGATATATTGGCTTAGACCATAGCCACCAGCTGATCGTCTGTCAAGCCCAAATGGTATACTCTCAAGTCGAAGCGGAAGCCGACCAAGAAGAAGGACAGCAACGTGTCTGGAGAGATCCTCCTTCAGTTTGCGCTGATCGACCCCTCGAACGTGTCGGCACCCCCGACCGAGATCTACCAAAGGTTCAGGAGCTTGGTTTGCGCTGGCGAGGAAGATGAGGACCTTCCGCAAGTCCCGACAAACGAATCGGACGAAGCCGACAGGGACGAGGAGACCTCGGATGAGACCGACGACCTGTCGAAACCAGAGATTGTGGAAAAGAGGAGGAAACGACTCCGGCTCGCTCGCTTGAAACGGAAGTCACTAGCAGCTCGGGCGTATCAATTTTCTGGGGCCGGCAACGGAGTCCAGGGTATCGTGTTCATGGAGATTGTGCAGGTAACAGATCTTCCGCCGGAACGGAACGGTATGTCGCTCGACCTCCATGGTTTAAGGCGGTTGCTGATTTAGATAAGTGACACGTACTTCCTTTGACATGGATCCATTTGTCGTGACCTCGCTTGGACGGAAAACTCTCAGAACTCCCGTCGTTCGTCACAACCTGAACCCGGTCTACAACGAGAAGATGGTCTTCCAGGTCATGAAACATGAACAGTCCTACACGATGAGCTTTACTGTCATGGATCGAGATAAGTTTTCCGGCAATGACTTTGTTGCATCGGCTGGGTTTCCGCTACAGACTTTGATCCAGGCTGCTCCTGAGGCAGATCCGGAAACTGGGCTCTATCGGCTCCGGGATCCATCCCTTAGCCCAACAGGTTCTGATACGAGCTCTGTCAGTAAATCAGGAGCCAAGTCTGGTGTCAGTCCTTCACCGTCGACTCACAGTCTTTCGAAAATGTCACGGCCCGGTTTAATAAGGTCGAGAAGCTCTGCTGCCTCACTGTCTACCCAGTCTCAATCAGAGCAGCCAGCTCCCTCTCCACCCACCAGCGTCCTGGAGGGAAGAGAAAGCAGCAGCAATATTTCTAGTGCTCCTACTGCTACTGGGACAGAAGTGGGTCAGATGGATTCGCACGACTTCCAAGTGTACAAGATCCCTTTGACACTGAAGAACAAGGAACGGTGGGAGGACAAGCACTCTCCAGAGATTATCGTGAAAGCGAAATATATGCCCTACCGTGCGCTTCGTCAGCAATTCTGGAGGCTCATGCTCAAACAATATGACGCTGACGACAGTGGTCGAATCGACAAGGTCGAGTTGACAACGATGCTTGATACTCTTGGCTCGACCCTGAAAGAGTCTACGATTGACAGTTTCTTCCAACGGTTCAGTTCCGGAAACGAGCCCGTCGAGACTGTGGATCTGAGTTTCGACCAGGTTGTGATGTGTCTGGAGGATACACTGCAGGCGCTGCAAAAGGTCCCTATGGCCAATGCCAACATGCAATCTCTAACCCCATCCTCAAATGGCAGCCAAAGAAGCGAAGAACAATCTGACGGCGACGAGTACCCTGTGGAGACAAGCACAACACTGCCCGCCAATACTGATCCTGGCACAACATCCGTACCGACATTAGGCCAGGAAGAGCAACAATCCACGAGCGAGGAGGATCTCCATCCCGATGATCTTGGTGATGAGAGGGGTGAAGAGCATGTTATTGAGATTCGGGAGTGTCCTCTCTGCCATCAACCGCGGCTCGCGAAGCGCTCCGATGCGGACATTATCACCCACATTGCTACATGCGCAAGTCAAGACTGGCGGCAGGTTGACAATCTTGTGATGGGTGGCTTTGTCACTTCCAGCCAGGCGCAACGCAAGTGGTACTCCAAAGTTATCACAAAGATATCTTACGGTGGCTACAAGCTAGGCGCAAATTCCGCCAATATCCTTGTTCAAGATCGAATTACAGGGCAGATCAATGAGGAGCGAATGAGCGTTTACGTGCGCCTCGGTATTCGGCTCCTTTACAGAGGCCTCAAGAGCCGGGAAATGGAGAAGAAGCGAAGTAAGTTACTGTCAAACGAAAAACACCCCGAAGAATTGAAGGTTGACCAAGCTACAGTTCGTAAGATCCTCAAGTCGCTGAGCATCAAACAAGGCAAGAAATATGATGATCCAGCTTCCGCAGCTCAGATCCGGGACTTTATCAACTTCCATCAGCTTGGCCTGTCAGAGGTTCTGCTACCCCTTGACCAATTCAAGTCATTCAATGAGTTCTTTTACCGACAATTGAAGCCTGGCGCACGCCCTTGTTCAGCTCCAAATGAGCCGAGAATCATCGTGTCGCCTGCTGACTGCCGATCGGTTGTTTTTGACCGCATCGATGAGGCGACCAGTATCTGGGTCAAGGGCAGGGAGTTCTCCGTGGAGAGGCTTCTCGGGAATGCGTACCCGGAGGATGCTCCGCGCTATAAGAATGGAGCCTTGGGAATCTTCCGCCTGGCTCCTCAGGACTACCACCGCTTCCATATTCCCGTTGACGGTGTTATGAGTACCCCCAAGACCATTGAGGGCGAGTACTACACAGTGAACCCGATGGCGATCCGTTCTGCGCTGGATGTGTACGGTGAAAACGTAAGAATTCTTGTACCGATTGACTCGATCGCCCACGGCCGGGTCATGGTGGTCTGTGTGGGGGCCATGATGGTCGGAAGCACGGTGATCACTCGGAAGGCAGGCGAGAAGGTCGCCCGTGGCGAAGAGCTTGGATACTTCAAGTTTGGCGGAAGTACTCTGCTGCTCCTCTTCGAGGAAGGCGTGATGAAGTTTGATAGAGACCTGGTCGATAACTCTAGGGGTGCTTTGGAGACTTTGGTGAGCACAATCCCCTTGCTGATTCCTGATTTCTGTTTTGTCGACTCTCGCTAATCTTGAGATCTGCCGTGTTCAGATCCGAGTGGGAATGTCTGTTGGTCACAGCCCTGAAATCCCTCAGTTCGAGCCCGACATGCCCAAGCCAACCGAAGAGGTCAGCTTTGAGGAGAAGCAGGACGCCAAACGTAGAATAGAGGGCAGCCTGGCTCCTCCGACGCATGCTTTCGCGTTGCAATGATCAATTTGCTTCTCCTTCAAATTCTTTTACTTGAGAGCGAGTGCAGTATTATTCTTAAAGAGGCCTGGGGCCTATCATCTCAGCATTCACTAGCATTTGATTTGAAGTTCTCTGTCCGGCAGAGTTTGTACATGTTGAATAGTGTTGCAATGGACATAATAGACGCAGCCAAGGGATGTCTCAGACGGAGCATCAATTAGTTCCGTGGCGTACATAGATAACTCATGCCTTCTAAACCTATTATTCCATTCAACAATAAAGTATGTTAACCTGAAATTGTCAATATAATTGCCATGCTTCGAAGAAGTGTTCAACTGCCAGGAAGTGTCGCTCCCAAAACAGCTTAGCGCCATCCTCCACGCGCCACGACCAAAACAACCGCGTGCCGCAGCGACTTGCAAGAGCAAAACCCCGTCACCCCGACGCCGATGTTGATGCTCGAGCTGCACAAGAACGCAGTTTGCAACTTTCCCCAGACAATCAATGAAGTCGGGCTAGTCTGCTCGACAGTCGCCGTCAATCGCGAACGCACGGCAAGGGGTCGATAGAATTGCGACCGACAACAAACCCAGAAACACGACCCACTCGACCTGGCAACCTGCGACCGTGCAATCGCTCCGGATCCTAGTCAATTTAGCAAGCAAGCCTGTTCTTACTATTACTCGGATACCGAATTGTATTGAATTGAACCATCGTCGACTCGTTGCGCAGCGGCCGGTGGGAAGATCGGCGGAGGTCAAACAAACAACACATCGAAGTGGATTACGCGCGCGGGGTGGGACTTATATTCGAGTCTCATCGAGCTGTGGTGCATCAGGCGCTGGAGCAGTGTCTCACACTACGGAAGAGACAGACTCTAATCCGTTCGCTTGCATACTCACATAAAGATATACGACCCCGGCCCTGACATGACCGTCACGGTTCTCGCCGCCCCCAAGACAAAGACCAAGACCAAGTCTAGAACGAAAGAGCGCGAACCGCTACGGGAGATTGATATGGCTGCGTCCCAGGCGCAGACGCGTTCGGCGTCTGGCGGCGCGAGCGGGAGTGGCAGGGGGAGGGGCGGACGATCCAGCGCGCGATTGAACAAGGGACAGGAAAAAGGGGAGGAGGAGGCTAACGTTAACGGCGGGGGGGGGAAGAGGA
>JAAAPX010000311.1:0-11662 GCA_012656285.1 Aspergillus fumigatiaffinis | reverse complement strand
GGATCCGCAACAACTCAGCATCATGTTCTGACATTTTGAAACCACGTTCTTTAAGAAACTTTTGTTGTTTTCGAAGTCGCGAATGACGAGCTAAGGACTCAGCAACCTTCTATTGTTTTTCCATCAACTTCTTTTAAATCTTTTCCAAATGCTCTTGCAACTGTCGAAGTTTGGGGTAAAGAAGCTCCAATTCGTCATCAGTCACAGAAAGCTCGGAAGCGATCTTCTTTTCAGCACTCTTTAAGATATCCCATTCTTTTGCGGTATGGAAGTCCTTCTTACATGTGCAACCCTGACAGGTACACAAGGCATACTTTAAATATTTACAAGTTCAGTCTATCACGCAAACTTCACTGTACAAAGCACAAAAATCACAAGGAAAAGAAGGGACAAAACCATTATCAATAATATGCTCAGCTTGACGGATATGACCAGCAACTTGATCATGCTCACAAGGGAGTTTAGGAGCGGGAGCACCTTCAGGAATAGTGTCAGCACAACGCTTCAGCATGATGAGCAAACATGGCTAGGAGAAAAACTTAAGAACACACCTACCTGGGAAGCGCTGTCCTTTTAAATCAAGTTTCAAGGATGAAACGCTAAGAGAGGGGGAGGTGATGTTATAGCACTAACACAGCCGCACTAGTGCAGGGCGGATATAACAGGCAGAAACCTGAGGATCAATGATCACCAGTCAATCCCAGAGTGATCAGGGCACGATCCAGAGGAATACTTAATCCAGACAGGTTTCCGCAGAAAAACAGTTCAGTAGTTGCTTACTGAATGGTAATACCACAATCTTATGGAGGACAATTTGGGTTTGCCCTAAGGATGCTGAATACGGCCCCTCACGTGACATGGTATACGGGTATACAACATAAATCATATACTGATCGAAAACCCATCTACCAGTATACCACTATACCATCTACCACGACTACTCTCAGAGGAACTCTGGACATATAAGGACACTCATTCATACTGTATCTAGCATTCTTAGTTTAGTTCCTTGCGTTCAATAACAATATCTCACTTGAGTATAAGTTCACTAGTCCGATTCGTCAGCTACTCTATTACTGTTGAATATACATACTCAATAGGCCTTGCTTCTATCTCTACTGTTATTGTTCTTATGTTACCTTTGGATTGTCCTTGATCCTCTCAGATCATTGTATCGTTGCATCATTAAGGCTACCCGTTGGTAGGCCTCAGGCAAGTATTGGATATAGTCCAGGGACTATATCACCCCGTTCCCAAAGTAGTTGACTAGCAGAGAACAGCAGAGACGGATCCCAGGGTGTGACACTGCCTTAAGCTATTATTAGGACATCATCCACAGACTAATAGTTAAATAGAGGTCATAAACTAGTAGATTACACAGTGGTTATAGCCCTTTATTAATTATTACTAGGATGACTAGGATTAGTAGCTGTCTATACTAAATTTCACTGCTGTAGCACTTCTAAGTGAATCCATAGGGGTATCACCCTTCTTTATTAAAAGAGGCTTTAAGCTATATATATCCTTTAACTGGTCTGCAGCTGCTGCCCTGTTAGACCTTAATGTAAATTAGGAATAGGTGTAGCAGATGGCTAAGTGCATGGAAGAGATCTGGTTATTTACTTATAAAGGGATGGAAGCTGCTTAACACTAATAGAAGTAATAGGCTAATAAGCACTGCTATACTATTAACTTTAATGTTAATGACTATATCTTTGTGACTATATTAGACTAGAAGCTTGACTATCTTAGCTAGAAGCTTGCTAACTAGCTTACTAGACTGTTCTGAATTACTAAATATAAAGGCAACACCTTCTGATTAGATTTACCTAACTCTATAAAAGTTCACCTGGTCTTTGTGCTAGAGAAGCTCTGCAAGGCACCATCCACACCTCCCCTACCTGGGCAGCTCAGGGACCTAGCCCCCCTGATTAAGGTCAATGGTGTAGATAAATAGGAGGTTAATGAGGTACTTACATCCCAGCTTTACTATTGCAAGCTCTAGTACCAGGTGTGATGGCTAGGTCATGATGTTGATCTTACCTGGTATCCAGCCTGGAATTTTAAGAACTCCCTAATATTGCTCTGAGACTTCCATGCCTAATATCTGGCCATGCCAGGCCTGCTGATGTGCCTACTAGAATGGCTGTAAGTAGCTAAAGATGATGTATTCCTTGATGACCACCCTGATGATGATAAACCCCATCTAAGGGCATCCAGACCCTAAAGAGGGGGGTAATATGACGACCCATTACCATATTTCCCTCTGATGTAGCGGCCCTGAGGTTTCTGCTTTCTTAGACTGCTTACCCTTTTGGGGAGTTTGATTAGTTTGTACTACTCCTTCGCCTATTTACATATCTCCCTCTACTATGTACATACTTCCTTTCTCTTCTCTCTATGCTTAGTTTTCTATCGAATTACTACCATACCATTGGAATATGAGCAGTGCCATCATATCCACCACCCAACCCATATGGATATGAGGGTGGGTGAGATACCTAATGGTTTACCCAGAACCCATGTGGGTTGGATAAAATATGCTGTGGGTATACCCATATCCAACCCACAGCCAGTCTAGCTGACGGCCGAACATAAAAAGGAGTTGTGCAAAAGGTGGACGAGATCACGTGACTGCTGGTGTCCTCGCTGGACAAGAGTTTGTTGGTGCCTGAGGCAGATCGCGAGTGCCTAGTAGGCTCGAGCATTCAGCGGGCCCTGCCCACTACAGAATGATCTCATTACTAGGTGATCTTCATAGGTTAGATCACTTTTTTGCTAATGATAGAAATTAATGATGACTCATGGCTATTAGGTCTATGGTTATAATTAACTGTCACACCCTGGGATCTGTCTCTGCTATTCTCTGCTAGATAACTACTTTAGGAATGGGGTGATATACTCCCTGGACTATATCCAATACATGCCTAAGATCTACTAACCAGGTAGCCTAACAATATAATGATATAATGACCTCTCTTAGCCAAGGACAATCTAAAGGTAACACAAGAATAACAGCAGTAGAGATAGAAGCAAGGCCTATTAAGTATGTATACTTAATAGTAAGAGAGTAATTAATGAATCAGACTAGTGAACTTGTATTGGACGCAAGGAACTAAACTAAGAGTGCTGGTTACAATGTCAATAAGTATCCTTATATAGTTCCTCAGTCGCGACTCCATCCGCGACTCCCGTCGCTACCTCCTGGGGTAGCTCTGTAGTAGATAATGAGTAGCTTCTGTTGTGTAGAATACCCAATAGCTCCTTTCAATGGTTTGTTCATGTGTCTGTTTTGCTTTTCCCTTTGGGGTCGACTTGGCGAGTGTTCTTTCTGCCTGTCACATCTGCCCTGCGCTAATGCGGCTGTCTCGGTGTCATTAACGATCAACGATCAACCATACCATGGCTCTCACCAACAAATCCTAACTCTCTACGTACTAGAGTTAATTAGAATTTGCATCTTGCATTGAAGGTTAATAAATAATTCGAATCACATAGTGGGTTTTCATTCAAATTAGGCTAGCAAAATAGACTAGAAGAACTAGCTGTAGCTGTCTTAGGGGAGTCAATCCAACACTATCCTCATTACAAGGAGACTGTTTAGAGATATATTAATCAGCTCCTCCTCTATGCTGGACCACAGGAAGGAGGTAAAAGTGTTTTCCTTTATGAGGTTAGTGACAGCGGTATAATCAGAATTAGGGTGCTAGCAGGAACAGCTTCAGAGGAGATTAGAGAAATCATTAGTTTCTTGTTAAAGAGAATGCTTCTTATGGCGACCCGGAAATGAAGGATTAGTATCCTTATACAGATATTGACTGCTATTTGCTTTCATATCGCGATGGGCCTGGAACACGTCCCAAGGAAAGAGATGAAAAAGAAAAACATACAACAGCTGTTGTATGTCCATGTTCACTTTTTTTTGTCATTCATTGGGACATTTGCTCTTGCCGCTTTACTCTTCAGGCCCTTCAGGCCCCTTAACCCGAACATCCTGACCACCCCTGAAGCGCTGACCATAGACTAGGCGAAAACAGAAACGTAAGTAGAAGGAGTACAATTTTTTTTTTCATATATTACCAATCTCTCTTTCTTGCTGCGCCGCACGGGGAGACAAGACACAAAGTTCAGACTACTCAATCTTAGCTATCTCGTTTTTCGGGTCTGGTTACGTTTGTGTTGAGGAAGGAAGTCAATTCTTTCTGGCGAGGAACGAGAGGCTATATACACAGAACATGAAGCCCGAGCTGATTTTCACTCAAGTAGAAATAAACTTAGCCTTCCCTATAGAAACGCAGGATTTTGATCTTACAGCTGTGTTCCTGGTGCACGCGTGCCTTATACCACAACAATTTGTATTGGTTGTGGGCAATTTGCGGCCCTTGGCCTGAAAAGCTCAGCCCAAGTCCGTCCCTTTCATCTTTTCATAGATTGTGTTGGACGTCCTTGATGAACTGTATCAGTTTGGGGCCAATCTGTCCTGCTAGAAACTGATCACCCTGGCTGTTAGGATGGACACCGTCGTCCCGCAGCATATTATTTGTGAAGCCAGCGGCCCGTGAACAGTCAGCAATAACAACAGGAGACTCAGCTGTTGTTCGCTGTTGTACCCAACCCGGGATGGCGTTGTTGAGGGCCTCAATGGTCGGGTCGCTCCAGCTTGTCGGTATCAGCTTATCCACCTAGGGAGATGCGTGTCGGCGTTTGACCAAGCAGATGAAAGAGTCATACGATAACCAGGAAGCATAACTTACGATAACCTTGACCCTAGGGTTCGCGGCGCGCATTGCGTTGAGCATGATTGTGTACGAGTCAATGATACTCTCGACGTTCCGCTTGCCGATGTTAACATCGTTGGTGCCGAGCATGAATTGAACGATATCGGGCTTGGTATTCTGAACCCAGCCCACGATATTGTTCCTGGCAATATCATACGCCTGCCAGCCTGAGTGACCTTCGTGGTTCTGATCAAAACCCGGAGGCCTCAAGCACTGGGGTTGGAGGGTATTCATGCTGCCGACGAAATCGACCCTACCCGCCAACCCAGCGGATGTGATTTGTTCCCACACTAGGGGTCTCCAGCAGGTTATTTCAGTAATGGAGTCGCCGAGCAGCACTAAACAACCCCCACCCGCTATATTAACCTATTGCACGAATACAAGATGCCGCCGCGAGGTGCTTACTCACTGACTTTGACCGCTTGTGCAACCGAACTGGACGTAAGGCTAGCAAAGAGCGCAAAACATGAAAGCTTCATGATGATAACCATGCAGGACTTTGAATTCTGGGCTATGATCCTAGGGAGTACCAGATGATCGAGCTTCGTCGTGGCATCACTCAAGGCCAGACTACCGTCCTTTAAATAATTTTCCTCGCAAGTTCTATCCTATACTTCGAGTTTATCGGGAATTTTCGAGCTCCGTCTTTACAGTATTCATCCGAAGAGAGCGAGGAGATAGTCCGGAATTAGGCTATGATATACGACTCCAACCTTGCAGGCGAACTATTCTGAGCTTGCAAGGAGCCACATCGCCTTATACCATACATATGTTTCCATACCCAGAACAAGTGGAACTTGCGGGCCGACGACTTTAGCCTTCATTACCCATTGAATTGCGGGAAAGTGCGGAGCGGGGTTCAATCTCCGTAGGGATGGATGTATAGCAGAAGTGCCCAGCCAATGGAAGTAGTTCAGCGGCCGATTTTCTTCAAACCGGCAGCACGAGCGCCTCACTTATGACCAACAACTCTGAAACGGAGACGTCAACTTAGAGCAGCTCCGTTAATGTCCCAGAGTGTTAGCTCTCTCCGTAGGAGATTTACCAAATATAGCCTATTATACAATTCTGTCCTTCCACTCGAAAACATGACGGATATCACGGGCATAGGAGTCTTTCCTCACTTCCTACTCCGCAGTAGTCGGACGAACGGATATCCGGGGTAATAGGCTCTGCTTGGCATACCTGCATACCCCACACTTTTCTTCATCACATTGATTTTAGCCGATCTCCCTCCGTAATAACGATCCATTTACTCAAGACGCGTAATATTATCAAATCTTCTTCTGTCTCTGATGCTGTGGTCCTGCTCAAGTACTGACCTTTTTTCCCTCCGCTGTTGATATCAGTTGATATCAGGCACGAAGTGGCCAGGTTTCTATCCCGTTCAAGCGGGTCTGTTCACAAATAACAGCTTCAATATATCCCTCGGCTACAAACCCTCTAGGCAATCCAGAGCTTCCCGGCCAGACATCAGACGGGGGTTTGCATTTGATCGGCTCCCTTGACTTCCCATTATAACACCGACCACAGACTCCAATCTTGTTTCCACATGGAACACCTCTATCCCTAGTCTTATTGACCAGGTGAAGCTCTTTAGCAAAAGTATTGCTTCGAAGTCGCTATCTGCCCCTTGGGATAGTTGCAATACCCTAGGCGGTATATGGATGGGTATCAATGACCTTGGGGGTAGCTATGCACGGGGTGACTTAGACACACTCCTACTCCGTATTATGGATACTTACTTCGGCCAGCTACAGATCCTGTACAATGCAGGATCACTGTCCCTCGTGAGCTTACTCTTACACGCTGTTCCTTTCTATCCTTTCTAATCTTGAGTCTCAATGCTAATATTTATATCATAGCTATAAAGAAAACACCAATATTTATAGAAAGAGGCAGCGAAGCTATTGCCCAAGAGACCGCTGCAATTGAGAAATATAATAGTCTCCTTGCGACTGATCTTTCCAAATTCTAGACTTCCAACACCGATGCTAAAGCAAAGCTGATCCAAACGGGGCCAGCCTTCAACAAAGCTCTCAACAATCCAGAAGCGTATGGTGCACCAAATTAGGAATAATTCTCACGGGAATAGGCGACTGATCCACGCCGGTAGTTAGAACCATCTATATTATAAGCCACGAAAGCGGGGTCAGCTTTAGCTCTCTATATTTAGCAAGTCTTACGTTTCGCTCATCAGCTGCGCCGCACTTCGCCGTGGAATATGGCAGGGATTTCCCCCTCCGTGACCAGACCTAGCCATAGATGTACAAGACAAAATGTTGGTTAGATAGGAGCCTACTAACGGATCAACAAAGACAATCACCCTACTGCATGGGTGTGCTGGCTGTTACCTGGCACGTTGTGGCGCGTCGCTGCTCCTATCCAGGGTGTTTACTGTTGTCGGTTGCTCATTTGGAATACTCGCCATTCCCTCCACCAGAAGCTGCCTTCTATGAAGCTACACTTTGTTCTTTCGTCCTTTCCCCCCCTTTTTCTTGCATCGTCCCTTATCTGCTCTGCATTCTTCTCGAGCATCGTCTGCCCACGTCCTCAAAAGCCCAGGGTTTCTGAGACAACATAACACAACCTCCCGCGTTGCAAAAGCATCCTCCAAAGAACTATGCCCCTCAGGGCTAGTCTGAATATCGCACCCCAAGAAGGCTTTGGTCAATTTCTTCAAGGCCCATAGTCGTTTCAGGCGTCTGTTCGGAGGGCAGTCTGGAAACGTAGCCTGGCTAGTTAGTATGGAAGAATCAACCACCCGGTGATGCAGAATCCCCAGCACATCCAAATCATGGTTGAGAGAATGCCCAACAAACACAGTCTCGCTATCAGCATGCATCCACAACGCCTGGCGTGCCTCTTGCCACCCATAGAGCGCCCGGTTCTCAGCGACAGCGAGCGCCATCGCGTCAGGCGTCACGCCGCTCACATTACTTCTCCAATCAGTCACTGTTGATGCTGGGCAGACGAAATTGTCGATCAGTACCTCCCCAGTAAGAAAATCAATAGCACTCAGAAAAGCCAATTCGTTCCGTCTGCCCTCGACCTCGACCATTTCGCAGTCAATAACGATTGCTTGTCTCTTCTCCGACAGCTGGCCGAAGTCTGATTGGGGTGTCTCACGGAAGTCCCCTATCTGAATAGAGCTTCGAGGCGCGCGTTTTGTGTCATGTAGGGGTGGATATAGCATCGTATACCCTTGTGCTCGAAGTCGGTCCGGCGGGTGACAGCTCGCGGAGAGGGCTTGCAATATTGTAGCCTGGTCAGCAGTATCGCGTATAGTTGGGGGATGGCGATGTTGCTGCTGCCAAAGAGAAACGCTGGATAGCCCAGCCGCTATCTCAGCTTAGTATATACAGTGACATGCAGAGGCCTAGGAGCGTCTTACCAACACTGATCGTATTGATTCCGCCTATTGTTGACAGCCAGGTATTGGATCTATGAGGCCTCATCGTACTGGAGGGCTGCCCTGTTACCGGAAGACCATGAACAATATCTGGTATTGTCGGGGGGCAGTGATATTGGTACTGGCAAAGGGAAATGATGCATGTCTCGTCCTCTGTCTTAGCTTAGTATATACGGTAACACAGCAAGGGCGCCCAGAAGTGTTTTACCAATAGCGATCACGTTCAAACTGTCTGTTACGGAGAGCGAGGTAGCAGTGAACTCATCAAACCTCGTCACACTGGAGGGTTGTCCTGTTGCCGGAGTGCCAAAGCGAGGCTTCCTCTCTGATTGTGCAGATTTTCTGTGTTTTGTGCTAATATGCTGCTCCAAAGCACCAGAGTCGACGAACTTTCTCGGGCATTCAGAACAAGGCAGCTTATGATCTAAGACATTCTGATGCTCCCTCAACGCGTTTATGCCCTTAATTGGCGTCAAACAACACGGACATGTGAATATTCTGTTGCCTCTTCGAGTCCTCCTGGATGAAGCCATTTGCATTAAGGGGTAGGAGGAGGACAGTTTTGAATACAGGCTTTTTCTTGGGATATGATGCTTGGATCTCCGCTCTCAGACGCGGCCTCGTTGATACAAATACATTTTGGAAGATTCCAAGACACGACGCCTCCCTGGAAAAGCCGGCTGCAATTGCTGCGTGTACAATGTCCATTGGCTGAAAGTCACAGTGGTCCTGCGCCGCAGGACAAAAGAGTGCCTAGCTCGCCCTGCATGTGCTATCCATATCTACCATGCCTACAACCAAGATAAAGTGATACCATTGTTGGGAGACGGATGTTGTGATTTCACCTCAACGTATTGAACAGTATAAGTGGTTGGACCTGCCTCCTTTTACACTTCACAGTGATGTTTACTTACTACAGAAATTATTGTGAGAACTGGGATAGTATGCACCAGATCCGACGTTAGCGCTTACATGGGCCACCACCATATCCTAAATAGCCAATCGACAACAGCTTGGCAAACAGCCTTGCCAGTGATTTCTGTGGCAAGGCTGCCCCAGTGCCAGAGAGGAAGGAAAGCATTATTTCCATCGAACTACATCGAGCGTAGTGTTGGTGGGCAAAAAGTATATGTATCATTTTCTAGCTATGCTCCTAACTTAGTACCGGCTGAACACAATGAGGCGCAGATCTAGGCGCAGATCTCAACAGCTCCTGTCCAACTTCCATATATCTCCACTGATTTCCCCGTTTTTCTTCCCTTTTCTTCCTTTTATTTCACTCGCCACAAGTGAGACCATCTCGATAAAGGAAGGGAACTTGTCTCACGATTCAGAGAGAATATGGAATTCAACAAAGCCAGGATCCATGGCCTCCTCATCCTCGTCAGTGGACCCGTCCAGAAAGACCTCCACAATTTCGGAATGCTCATCAGCAGCACTTCGGTTGTCGGATGCCATAGTCCAGTGGCTGTGCCTGGCTAGGTGCGCATCATTTTCGATGTTGAAAGGAAGGGCGATATGTATGGCATGATGCCCCCAGTCGCAACACCCACTCTCACGAAAAAAGTACACCCTGGATGTTCGGCATCCACGCCGCAGCATATCTTTGAATCTTCTCGATCCTATCCTCCCCTAGGAACTTGCGAAACTTGAGACCATTCTCGTTTAGTTTCCCAATATCTGTCGTTGCGATCCGCTGCGTGGTTGGGAACAGAAGACTTATCAATAATTCTCGCGTGGAACAACCATAAGAGAAATCTAGTGAAGGCTCACTTACACGATCTATATCCCAGATAGACAGTGCTGTGCTGAGTAAGTGGCGTTCATCGTAGTCTAGGTCATCTTCTCGAACCACATAGTCTGTGATGTCCCATTTAACGGCGGGATCATCTTCTCCTAATGATACCCTCAGGATGTCTATCATTCAATAGTTGTTAGTTAATTCATTGTCCATTAGGAGAATGAGATCGATGCTTGTCTGACGAAGGCTGAGAAAGAAAAATGTGAAATATCTGGGCAAGGAATAAGGACGTGCCTGGATCCACTTGCAAACGCTGTGTCCTATGCCTTCTTATCTCTGCCCAGATATCGTCGGCTCGACGCCACTCGTCCTCTTCTTCATTTCCTGCGGGCTGATTTGTCGTCGGTAGCTCGGGTGCCATAGCGTTGTCTTGGCCGCTATTGTCGGACCGGTCTGTAATAGTGGCTTCACCCCCTGGGTTGGTGTTCGACGGGGTCCCCTCCGAGTCGATAGGGTTGGATGCTGGATCAGAAGCAGCTCGCTCATCATCACTGAGAAGGCCAATTCGGACCTTCCACCTCCGAAGATACTCATTCAGGATGTATTGTGCCCCAATGTCGGGGATATACTTGGTTATATCAGATTCAAACCGCGCTAGATAGTGAGGCGATGACAGATCAAGTAGTTCTTCAAAGCATTTGACATGATAGTAATCTAGATGGCAATCAATACCATGCCAGCCAGGAAGAAAGGGAAGCTCCTAAGACGGCATTCCTAGAGCAGCGCACGCTTACCTGGATTCTGGTAATAATTATGGTTTCCTGGGGTCACAGCAATTCTATACTCACCGGGGCGGATTGTGACTGTGCAACTGTCAATTCGGCACTTCGCTCCACGGTTTGAGGGCGGTGCGGTCTGAAGCACGAAGATAGGATAGTACGACAGAATTTTCACAGAACTTTGCCAACCACGTTCAAATTGTGGCTTTATGTGCTCTTTTAATGCTTTAGCCTCTTGTTGGATATCTTCTTGCCGTCTTTCCTCTGGTGAAAGTGCATTCCGACGTGCCTCTTCCGCGGCATAGCGCTGCTCAAGTGCGTCCCAGTACTCGCGTTCCTCGTCCGAGTTGATCGTATCACCTTCGCGACCGAGCCTACGGGCGAGGTTTTGCCTCCAACGCTTCTTCTCTTCCTCGCACTGTGAGGTGCTCGACTGCCTGGCTCGTTTGCGTCGGGACGAGGATGGCGCTGTTGGAGTTGGATTTGAGGCCGTTCTTTGGGGCGACGATCTCGCACCAGGGGAGCTGTCATTTGAGGCTTCTCCGGTGTTTTCGGGCTCTGATCCATGCGCATGGTTGGTTGCAGAAGGGGCTGTTTGGTAACTGGCGGGCTTGACTTGCTCGTGATACTCATGACCCGGGTTATCCCGACGGGGAGAAGGGGGAGGAAGAGTCACCCCGTAAGTCTTTGGATCGATAGGAGAGTACTCCATTGTTGTTGTATGGAAGAGAAGGCTTGAGTGTTGCTGTCTAGGACAATGTGCGGCAGGATGAAAAGGGTTGGAAGATTGACATGATGAGCGGACGAGATTGGCCTTAAATTAGATCTCCTAGGGACACATGCCATATGCATGGCGTGTCATGGATTTAGCCTTGTGTCTGCCTCATGCTTCAGATTGGATGGACTTGAGGAGGTTACAGGGGGGAAGGAGAGGAGGAGAGTGAAGATGAAG
>JAAAPX010000310.1:0-11796 GCA_012656285.1 Aspergillus fumigatiaffinis | reverse complement strand
CCCCCCGGCCCCCGGGCCCCACACGACGCCAATCGATGGAGTGTGGGTTGTATGCGCGAGCCATGCTAATATTGCCTAGCTACTTTTCCACTGCAGATCTTCGCGACATAGGCTCTTTCCAAGATGGTGGCTTACAAGACAACTTCGCTGCCAACATTGCCCGGAGAATCAGCCGCAGGATCTGGCCGACGAAACATGGCGTCGCCCGGCTGATCTCAATGGGAACGGGGATAAGCGATAATTCCTGCAACCGCTCTCCGCATTACCGTCATGTGTTCCGCGACAGCTTTCTTCGTCGAGGGTTCGACGCGCTGATGTCTAACTTGGATACGCAGTCGAAGTGGTTGCAGATGATAGATCAGTTGGACGATCAGGTTAAGCCGGATTATATTCGGCTTAATGTTCCCCTAAAGGATATACCGTGCACCATAGACAATGCTGATGCCATGGATGATTATCGAAATCTAGTAACCCTGCAGCCGGGAAGTGCTAGAATGGCGCGGAAAGCCGCCACAGCGCTTCTTGTCGCTCGGTTTTTCTTTGTCTTGGATCGTCTACCCGAGGAAATACCTACCGGAACTCATTGTTGGTACCAGGGCTCGATCCACTGCAAGGGTCCAACCAAGCCGATACTTGAGGCGCTTAACAAACTCCATCCGGACGGTCTGGAATTTATCACCGATAGGGGGACACTGGGAGGGTTTCGCGGTCTTGAAGATATTTGTCCGTCTTGCCAACGGTATCGCAAACCCGTCTCTATTCTGGTTCACCACCCTAACGAGACCTTGGACATCCACATGCGCATCAACCGCCATGAGCAATGGAGAATTAGTGGTTTTCCGAGAAGCATGTCTTCATTTGCTGCTGGACTTCATCATCCGTTTGGACGGCCAGACCATGGCCAGCCAGCTGCGGCACCATGTCCAAACTGCGACAATGAAGCGGCATCTTTACGATCAGCTACCAGGAAGCGTAGGTCCTCAAAATCAATAAGTGGAGAAGCAAGAAAGAAGGTCCGCATTGGGAAAGAGAACATTCATTGATTCGATTCTACTGTGGGGAAGGCTTTTTCCATTTGTTTTCTTTTTTTTCCCTATTCTACTTCATTATTTTACTTTTCTTCTTTTTCCCCTTTTCGCTCTTTCTCCGTAGCGTCTCATCTACGTTTGCTCTCCTCCCCTCCCCCCGGCGGGCGGCCCACACTTTCTTTCCAATGCTATTGCTCTTCTTTTCCGTGATCTGGTACTACTTGTCATCCTTTACATCAGGATTCCTAGCGGGGTAGGCCGCATATCAAGCATGCCACTGGCTTTCGAAAGGCTCATCTGTGTAGGGCACGTAACGTATATAGTCGATGAATTTCCCTGGCATTATGTAGATTCCCAACTTGTTGTGAGGTTTATTGAACCGTTTTATAACTTAATATCACATGTTCCTACAGACATTCATCACAAATACGACTCTTTACTCTGAGAATGTCGCAGTCGGGTCGACAATACAGCGAGGATTTTAAGAATCGCGTAGACCACATCATACAAGCCGCCTTTGAATTGTCCCTTCTAAAAGGTTGCAAAGTCTACGTCCTCGTTGGAAATGGAGAAGAGCTATTCGTCTACAACTCAACCGACAATGCTTCCTGGCCACCACCTGACCGAGATTTGGTGATGTAAACCGATTGAAGATTTGACGGAAAAGTCCAACCTGGCTGACTGTTCAAGAAAAAACAGGAAGTATATCATCCATATGTGAATCGACTATTTGATTCACAGCTCATTCATTCTCGCATCACCGATGAGGAAAGAAAAGACCTTATTCAACTGCTGCTCTTTTTTACGCGCTTAGCCGAAGGTTTTCGCGGCTCAATAGATTGTGAGGTCGAAACTTTGGATAGCGTAGGAAGAAGTCCACATGCCAGCAAATGCAACTCAGGCGACAACGAATCGGAGACTGGGACCCACCAGTCACTCTCAGAGACTGAGGAGGACATCGATCTAGTTTAGGGGACCTAGTTTAGGAGGGATCAATTAATGGTAGCCCTACAGTAGTGGCTTTTTGGACCAAGGTTGCCGTTTAAAACGTGTGTTTTGTAAATACGGGGCGAGCGTTACAGTTAGCGCTCTCCAACATTACTTTTCTATTCTCGCAGCGGAAGTATAAATGGCCCTGCCCACCTGTATAACGCTTTCCCAGATATTCGCCCACAAAAGTTCAATTCTATCTCATGGAGCTCTTACAGATTTACTTCCTCACTCTCGCAGCCCTTATCGTGACACTCATCTTGTACCGCATCATTCGGTATATACCCCTGATTCTTTTGAACCGTCGTTCTTGCCTTGGTGACAGAAGTATTCGTCACATTTTCCTCATGTACTTCGCCTACCCAAGGCTCCCATGGCGCTTCATGGGCCTAGACTACTTGTCTCCAGTACACATCTCCTTCATTCTCGCTTACTTTGGCGTTACTGGATTCTTCAACCTCTTTGGAGTCCACACTTTTGCTGAGGCAGGCACTCGTGCTGCCTACCTCTCCCTGATCAATCTCTTCCCGCTCTACTTTTCCGGCGGCCGTGAATTCGGTGCGCATCTTGTCGGAACGGCCCTGAAGACGTATGCATTGATACATCGTTTGACGGGTATCATGGCTGTCCTGCAGGCTGTGATTCATGTCACAGTTATTTGTCGAAGCACGGCCTTGAGGCTATCAGATAAATCCCATTTTTACGGGTTTCTGGTATTTCGTTGCGTTTCCATTTTATTTCCCTTGCTGACCAGTTGACAGGGTGCATGCATGTTTCTGTCTCTATTGATCCTCCCCGCGATAAAAGGCCGCTTCTATGAGATATTCCTCTCCACTCACCTTGCATGCGCTGCAGTCGCTCTCTATGCACTCTGGAATCATACCGCGGCGTCGCGAGGACATCTTTGGGTCTGTGTTAGCACTTTGACGGTAACCAGCTCCTTTCATGCAATGAGACTGCTTTTCCGAAATTTCGTTCTGGGAAAGCGATCAGTACGAATGGTAGCAAAACCATATGGAGTGGATATCATGTCTGTCACGCTGCAGCTCCCTCGTCCTTGGACGGTGCGAGCGGGGGAGCGAATAAACCTGGGCGTGCCGTCCTTGGGGCTCTTTTACCTCCTCCAGGCCCATCCTTTCTCTATTACCTGGTGGGAGGATAATGTTGAAGGAGAAGCGGAGTCAATATCCTTAATGTTCCGTGCTCGGAATGGCTTCACGAGGAAACTACTACAGCATGTAGAGCCCGATCGTGAATACTGGGCCTGGATTGACGGCCCATTTGGCCCTTCTTCGGTCCACAATTGCGGACCTGCAAAAGAGGTAGGAGACTATGGGTATATTTTGATGATTACGAGCGGTATCGGGATTGCTGCTCAGCTTCCTTACATCAAGGAACTCTTACAGAGCCATCGCAAAGCAGAGATCCGGACACGGAGGATCTCTCTTGTGTGGGAACTGGATCGGAGCAGTGACTGGGAAAGTGCGCGGGATTGGCTGCAACAACTGGTGAAAGAGGACGATGGATACGTGAGTAGTCGTTCAGTCCCATGATTTTACTTTTCCAGGAATCTGACATAACGTAGATGTTGAAAGTTACAATATACGACCCTATGGCTGTTCACCCCACAAAAGCGCCTTTGAAACTCGGTGACCATGGGCTTATTACGGGATATAGCGGTAAAGCAGATTGGGATCAACTGCTGCAGTCGGAGCTCAAGAGTCGTGCAAGAAAGCTCTTGGTGACAGGTAAGGTTCCCCGACGTTTTCTTTTGCCTTTTTGCGGCCACCTTCACCCTCTGTACTATCTGGAACCGTCCACGGTCCGCCAACCGATAGATTTCACTGCTAAGCAACGTAATAGTTTCTGCATGTCGTCGTATCCGTAAGTTGATGCGTCAGCTTGTCAAAGGGAAGGTCGCGTCAGACGTCGAACTGTTCGAGCTAGAGTTTCAGCCCTGGCGGGAAGGAAGGGATTGGTTGTCTTTCTTTACCCCGTAACTTTACGAAGAATTGCTATCGTGGGTCTCTATAGCTGCTACTACTATCGTTCGTGCTAGAGTATACTCTGTATTACAAAGCGAAGTTTGATCTACAGCCTCACTGGCAGAGCATGGTTACATTACCTCATTGTCTGTTAAGCCTTACATTACAGACGATGCTAGTATATATAGCTTTCTGTTGTCCACGATCCTGCTCGCCAGTCCCTCAACAATGAAACTTATACCTGAGATCCCCTTAGTCCAGACATCAAATCAACTCAGCGAGTATGGCTCTGAAGGACAACCGTGTCATCAAGGAGAGTCATAACGAGAAACGATCCTCGTGGCGGTTGATGTGCCGCCAGCGCCTGGCTGACCACATTGGTATGTCCACTCCATTCTATGTCTGCCATTATCGAATTGACAAAATGGCAGCGGAAACTCTGGGAGTTCGTGTGAGTTCTTCTGACATTCGATTGAAAACCGAAGAGGACACTCCGTATGCATGGCACATAGATGATCCCTCATTACAACCTCTATTTGAGAAGCAATTGAGTAAACACTCTACTGGAGTATACATGCACCTATGTGCAGAGCTGGGCCGTTCCTTCTGGGCTATCCTTCCTGAATCACAGTTGAATGTGAGAACGTTCCTTTCTTGGTTCAATACGCAATGAGTTAACCCTCCTCTCTCCATATGGGCAGAACTCCCTTCCGCCGTCTTCTGTGAAGCAGGTTACGGTTCTCAAAGACGAAAATGCAGCGCTTTTGGAAGAATTGGAAAAGTTCAGGAGGCGCACCGAGGAAGAGGAGCAACTGAGAAAGGCCCTGGAGGAGGAAGTGGCTACCTTGAAAGTATTGATCGACGACTCCATCGCAACCATCAAAGCGTCTGGTGAAGAGATAGAGAGGTGGAAGTCCACAGCCGAGTATTATCAGACAAGTTGTTTTCGCTGCTCCGACACACTTGACCAAGTGATTACAGTTCTACAAGACTGCAAGTCTGGCATACCGGGCGTCACTACGGTTCATCAAGAAGTGGGACAGTCCCAGTAGCTCAAAAAGCTCAAATTTCTAAGAGCACTACCGCTGCTGTACTAGGACTCAGTACAGGTCACTTTTTCTTCTTTGACTACCTCCAGACAAGAAATTTTTATGCGTTCAGCAGAGTAGGTAAAATAGAGCCACGATAGAAGATTATACCGTCAACACGAATGTCTGTTTGTACAGTAGTAGAAACGAGTCGGCCGTTGAATACAAAAAGGTGGGGTATGTCCATGGTCTCAGCCTCAGCGGAGGTGCCAGAGGACCAGGAGCTATACATCCAGGGTTTCTTCTCTATAGATGACTGTGGAGGATATTGGCCATACTCCAGCGCTGGGTATGGCTATGGTGGTTCCCGAGCGCGCAGCCTTTCTCAGTACAGGCGTTTTCCAGGCACGGTGATGTCGTCGGTATAGACAAATTGGCTAATAGTAGTTCAATCGCATTGGGTGGGGGTGGAGCCTTCGTCAGTGAGAGCTGGTATTGCACCTAATTTGTGGGCTTTGATGGTAACCATGTGATATCGTACTAGATCTGTAAGTATATGGTAAACATTGAAGCTGTGTTGTGGTCCTACCTGATGAGGAATAAATTGGATACGTAACCCTGCAAATAGAAGACTAAGGCATTGAAACACCCATTGTTTCGGGTTGTGCTTGGACAAGAGAAAAGTACTATCATTCAATGACAAGCAAGATCCAGAAAGGCAATACGCAGTCATATTGATACCTGGAGGATTCTTGTAAGTTACCGAATATCATCTACGATCTACTTCAGCATTTTTAGGTCCAGCCCGCATTTGGAGCATCCTAATCCAGAAACGTCATTGCAAGGTACCTAAGCTAGGTTTTGATTACAGTCCCTTGTCATTACAACAGATTCTACGGTTCAGTGGCCGAGCCGACATGGCAAGAGTAGCGGTATTAATCGTGTGCTGTACACTTGGCTATAGGACATTTTCCTGTACTGTAATCTACGAGCCGGAGGAGGATCATACTCCACTGCTTTTGTTTCTTAGTTGTTTGGTGCTCTCTCGTTCTTCATTCTTTTCTGCCTACGGAAGCAAATGTAAAGTACACTATGTTCGATACTCGGCAATACACACACGCAAGCAAACTGCCCGTCCTCTTTCCCTCCTTTCTCTCTCTCTCTCTATATATAGATAGGTAGATATCGTTTATCCCATTTGCACCTGGGTCAATTGATCATTAAGAATTGAATCTGATTCGAAGTCCTTCCGCTGATCATACTGTCCATCAATATTCTATCTTCGTTGCAAAATGACTGAGCCATCCTCCAACTCTTCTTCCACTCCCAACTCATCTCATGTGAACATGGATGGAGGGCTAGAGCCGACTTCTGGTCTTCAAGCCTTGCCTCCTACCAACAATTCCGGCGGGGGCGGTCCTTCTGTCGCAGCTCCTCCTGCTGTTGGGAAGAAAAGACGTGGTTCCCCGCTTGAAGGTCCTGATGCTTGGGTTGCAGACATCATCCGAGAGGCAACTAGCAGACCAATTCACGAAGAGCTCAAGGCTGGTTTCTTGAGCGGGAATCCTGATATGAACGCCGCAACCCAATTCTTTGAGGAGGTGAACCAGAAAATCCAAGAGGCCAATAAGAATCATGGTGTCGCCGAAGACAAAGGCGTCATACCGGTCACGGCATACAACACTTGGTACAGTAACTGGTTAACGGCTTTGGAAGTGGCTAGGCGTGACCAGAGCGCGGACGCTGCCTGGGAATCATTTGACTATGCTCACTCCGAGTTTGAGAAATTCAACCAGGCATTCTCGCTGCCACGTGAGTGGAATATAAATGCAGCGTCAGTGGAACAGGAATTCGGCCCGCGAGTCGTCCAGTCCATTGAAGAGGAAGAACATCCTTCACTATTTGAGGGCAGCCTCCCGGACTACGTTATGGACGAAGTCCCAGGGAGCGGCCATAGCGATTACGATGACGTGACGCAGCTCGATGAGCTCGAAGCACAGGTTAAGGACGACTTGGTCCTCTCGAACGGGGAAGTACTTTTCTGGTGGAAAAGGGGCACGGGCTCCCAGATATTTGTTCGCTACGGATCAGGTTCCAACGCAACGTACCGGATCCGCGCGGGAGCTTACGAGTTCTATGACCCCAAGTCTGTACCCCGAGTCTACTCGACCAGTGCATGGGGCCATCAGAAGGAGCGGTTCCAGAATTCCAAGGGGGAGGAAGACGAACGTTGGAAGTATAACCGCGACAACGTTGCGGGCATTATCGGAGTCGGGTGGAAGATTAAGGACGATGATGAAGACGAGGTAGAGCCATTGGAGTTGGTTAAACCCGAGCCCTATGCCACGTACCCGCATACTCGGGTCCTGATCCGCTGGAAAGGAGGTCAGGTCACACTGGAAGATCGAGCCTTCGTCCGCCGCATCACAAGAGGCTCGAGCATCCAGGGAGATCGGGTTATATATCAGAAAGCATTAACCCAGGAGGTCCGCTACCGCAGATCAGAAGGATTGCCGTACCAACATTTACTTCCGCGGCACGCGACTAAATCTGGACACGCTGTCACGCAAGACGTTCTCAGCGATGTCTCCGAAGAGGATACTGCAGACGATGTTGAAGCAGCGGAGGGACGCTCAGCAGTGCGGTCTTCAGTTCCTCCGGCAGGCGGATCACCTGGCTATTCGCGTGGACGGGTAGGAACCAGCGAAGTTCGCTTTGTTGATCCTCCACGTCGACCGTCAACAAGGGCCAGTTCCAAGCGGGCAAGTCAGAGGCCCACACCAAGTCGTGTACAGTCCACGGAACTGGAGGACCCACGTGACGCAGAGATCCATTGGCTGCGTGAACAGATCATGATGCTAAATCAAATGGTCAAAGTCAATGGGCGTAAGCGTCCTACCCGCAATACCTCAGTGGGCTACGATAGCGGGTATGATGACGGCCGTTCGGACGTTTCTGAGCATGTTTCCGGAATGTCGCAGCGCCAGGGCCGTGGCAGAGCTTGGGACAACTGGGCGGGACGGTGGGTTCCAGCTGGCCGGGCCCACTAATAGGCTACCAATCTGGGTAGATCTTCGATGGTAAGCTGTTAGGAACGGTACCTCTCAAGATATTTGTTTGATTTTTTTTCCGTCTGTGTTCAAATCTTTCTGTGTATGCATCTGGGCTGGCCATGCAGTTGTTTGACGCCGGCTTACTGGCTTGAATCTCTTCCGTCTCAACACCCTTTCTTTCTCTTCTTCTCTCTATTTTGTCTCCCAGTCTTTCCTTTCGTGTTTTCTCCATTATCTTATTTTTTTCCCTCTCCTTCCTGTCCTTCACTCATGCTTATATCTCTGTCTTTTTCCAATGGGCAACGAAACTGATCTAGCTGTAAGGCCCTGAGCTATGCACTTCATCGTATTCTTTGGTCTACGTAAATAATGTAACCGCTCCACAGTGTAAAGATGCTTTACAGGAGACACCGTACGCTGATATGTTTCATAACCTTACGGCCAAGCTACTCTCATAAGTGACAATTTCCTATTCGGTACAGTTTGGTGGTTGCGAGAGTCCCACGGACTTGATAGCTATATCGCCCTAAAACCAACCTAGCCTCTACTAGCCGGCTCGGTTTACCAAAAGTTGCTATTCCTGAAGAAGACAATGATGCCCCATCTATGATTGACTCCTCATAGGAAATTGTTTTGAGACTCGATTATATATACCATGCGGCGCCAGACGGCAGGTTCTCTTGCTTGGAGCCTCCAAGACACCAGTCAGAATGAACAGCACCGGAGCAAATTCGATCAACCTATCTGGTTTACCTGTCGAGCTACTCTATATTATTGTTTCCTATACAGATTTCCATACTCTCAGACATCTATCGGTCACTAATAGGTTGTTTCGACTGCTGTGTGCACCTATACTCTTTGAAAAGCTCACCATAGATTCCACAGCGGCAGGATTACATCACATGGTGCAGGCATCAAAGTCATGGATCGCTCCATTCGTCAAAGAGATCACCTATGAGGCTGCTGAAATGGTAGACCCTCGTAAGTCTTTCCGCTAAGGTCGTTATCCCTCCGACACTCGCTGACTGTATGGCGTACCGCAGTGGCTATGCACTGGGACTCCTTTCGATCGTGCATATATACACCTACCGAGTATGCTCGTGATAGGAAGGATTTTTGCTGGACTTCGGGCGGCAGGGAGATTTCTTACTCAAAAATCTACGCTTACTTCAGTGCACGGTCATGGGAGCAACAGGAGATATTTCGAACAGATCAAGACACAATAGACTTGTGCGCGTCATTGCCTCGTTTCAACAACCTGAGGTCCATTCATCTCTGCTTTACAGACGGTATCGCTCCGCCATTTCGATGGTTATCGACCCGAGTTGTTCTGGATGGTCAGATTTCCTTTCCTAGCCATCTAGAGAAGATGGCGACCGCAATGATAGTGGCACGAGAGAACGAGGTCCCGATCCGCGAGTTCAAAATATCTGGTTTCTACCCGCGAATCGCGGCCGAGGAACCTCTCATGTGGGAATTAATGGCTGAAGCTCTTGCCAATGTCGAGGAATTGCAGGTCATCGATAGTCCTACAATGGTGGAGTATTTGGCTCAAATTCCGTTGCCGCGTCTTCGTCGGTTTGAGTTAGCCAGCTGCTGGTTGTCAGTTACGAATCTCGAGGCCTTCGTCTACGCGCATGCTGATACCCTACGTTACCTCCATATGGACGATATCTGGTTTCTACGCGAGGAGACAACTATTGAGGGCATTCACCTATCAGTAGGAACTACAAAGTCCATCCTTGACAGCATAATCGGCATCCGCACGTCCGGAGTCTTGTGGGAGCTTACAATGAACCGTCAAGCTGGGGGACACTATGAGATACGGGAAACTTTCGGTAAAGCAAGGGAAAGTTAACGCCGTTGTGGATTACTGCCATTGAAGCTAGCTTGTTTCTTTGTCTGTTCACATACAAGCAAAAAGCTCCTCCCTTACTTGATACAATATGCTCTTGTTGAACAATATTACCAAATCGCCATACACTCAACTTCAGAGATAATACGAGATCCAGATTAAGCCGTATGAATACGCTGGCTCCATTTAGGGCCGGGAATAGGGAATCCCAGTTCAACCATACAACGGTAGCTCCTTTAACTCGTAAAAAATTACACCCCTCCTTCCACTTCCTTTTTGACCTATTTTGTCCCCTTCTATGTCTATGTCGTTTTGGCTAATGGGCATGAGGGATAAAACCCTGATGGACTAGGCTCCATCATTGCTCTAATAAAGAAGTGGGTCTAACACAGATACTCTTCCTGCTGTAGTTACCACTGTATGAGTTTCCTTCTTTACTCGGATACCATCACCATCTCAACGATGATGGCGTTGGTAGGGAGGAGGTTTTGTTTCGTAAGGTTGTTGTCAAGTCTCCACCTATATTGTAATTGTATAAAACATTATGACCATTCATCACTTAATGGGAACCTGACTACTTTTGGAAGCGAGGCCCAATCTGGGGTTTATGCGAAGTTAGCCTTGAAGCTCCGCTCAACGGCCCTTACATACCGTACTCGCAGATTGGCATGGTAATTATGGTAATTCTTGCCTCACACGACCAACTGATCTTTAGGTTTGACCATTTGATATCGGCCGGATCATCAACCGGTCTTCGCTCTCGGACTAACCTTTATGGGCCGAACTCATCTAGCGTAACAAAAAGCACAAGCAACGACGATCAACATTGAATACGATATGCTTGCTTGGCCTGTAACTTACCGATCTAAGAGCTCTCAAACGGTCCTCTGAATGTAATTTATGGTCCACTCTCAGTCTTCTACTTCTACCCATATCGGGTAAAACTCACCTGGTGGGTCAAGAAGAGGCAGACAGGGGAAGCGACGACCCCGCCAGTCTAGACCTATGGGGCATTTCGTCGCAATCTGGTGCACAAGGACTGAAATTACGAGATATGTTACCGCAGATCATCAGCTAGGCTAGCTATCTGACCCACCATCACATGTCCAAGAGATGGCCGGTATGATACACTCAAGTTAGATAAAAACAAAGGTGTACCTTAGAGCTCGCTGTTCCTCCTAGTAACTTTTCGCTGAAAGGGAAAAAGAGGAAGTCGCGAGGAAGTCAGCGTAAATTACGAATATTACGGTGGCTCAAGAAGAGCCTGTGAGCATCCCTTCCCATCCAATTGATGCATATGGACGGATCGTATCAACGCACACTACAGGCATTTGCATGCAACCCATTCAAAGTTAATCTTAAATCTCCAGGGCCTTGGATAGCCTGTAGTGATCTCCTCCGCAGTCAAGAGTGCCTGCCAGAACTTTATGATTTGTCCGGTAGAGGTGACAAGGTAGTTCTTGGTACTCCAGCTGGAACACTGTCACATTTCCCGTTACAAATGGCGGAACCTCTTGGAACACTGATGACTGATAAATATCGGTAATCTGCAGAGGCAAGCCGAACGTCCAGGACTCTACTGTATGATCCGTAGTCTAACCAGCGTCCCAGCCTTATTGTCTACTGGAGGGCGGGAATACCCTGTTCGCTGCTCCTGTTACGAGTAATGATTTTGTTCGGGAGACCGGCATTATAGTCGATTTACCAGAGAAAGCTGATAGTGTATTGGTCCACTAGTAAGATAACCTTAAAAAAGCTACAATTGTGCTGCGTATTTTAGGAGGATTACCAAGTTGAACCCCCTTGCACAAAAGTTGAACCCCCATACACGAAACGGCGACTCCCCTACCCGCCCAC